>VXBB01024002.1:1462753-1487173 GCA_013399915.1 Illadopsis cleaveri
TTTTTTTTTTTTTTTTTTTTTTTTTTTTTTTTTTTTTTTTTTTTTTTAGTAATAAGAGACCATTTTAAACAAACATACTTTGGAAAGCAAACATACTTAAGGTCATCTGCTCAGCAGTGGATGTGGAAAGTTTATTTCAGAACTGGTGAGGCCTAAAAATACTACCAAAGTCAAAATAACAAATGTAATGTGGAACAAGCTGTCCTGGGGAGCCTGCGCAACCCCAGCCCAGGGGCTCCTTATGAACATTTTTGAGAAATGTTGATAAGGGAAGAAGGGCACGGGCTTGCTCCCGTGTCAGGCCAGGGGCGAGGCGCCTGCCTTCCCATCTCTCAGTGTCACTGGAAAAGCTGTACCTGGAAAAATTCCAACCCTTTTCTCCATGCCGAACTGGCACACGTACCGCAGCATTCACCTCCCTGCGCATCCGCGCGCAGCCCTGCTGGAAGGACGGGACCACGGCCCGGGTTTGACCGGCAGGATGTGCATGATGAGGACTACAAGGCGCTTCCTCCTTCTGCCTCAGGTTCCCTCACAGCCGCTCTCGGCCGCTTCCCGCCGGCTCCGGCCGCTCCTCCGGACACTGGGGTCTGGAGTCTGGGCACTGGGTACTGAGCACCGGGCACTGGGGTCTGGGCACTGGAGCTCCGGACACTGGACACTGGGGCACCGGACACTGGGCACGGGACACTGAGCTCCGGACAGGGGACACCGGGCACTGGGGCACCTGACACTGGGCACTGGGCACTGAGTTTCGGACAGGGGACACTGGACACGGCCCCAATGCGCGCCGGCCGGTCGCGCGCTGCCGCCCCCGTAAGGGGCCCTCTGAGGGCCCTTCCCGGAGCGCGAGGGGCGGCTGGGATGTCGGGGTGTCGGGGTGTCGGTGGGGCTTTCCTCCGAATCACCGTACCGGTGATTCAGATCTCCTTTGCACACCAGAAGGAGCCCGGATGCCGGAGTTGCGGTGCTGCGGCGTGCCCGCGCTGTGCGCTACCGGGGCGGCCGGGGCGCAATGAGCGCCCGTGTCCGTGGCTCCGGCTGAAGCTGAGGGGAGCGCGGCACCTGCGGGCACCTCACGGGCAGGAGCTGGCGGGGGCTGCGGAAAACGCTGGGGTGCAGCTGAGAAAGCAGAGCCTGGAGCGCGGGGAGGTTTTTGGAGCAGCTCTGGGGGAGATGCCTCACGCGATTGCCTGATCTTGCTGTTCCCACGTAGGAGATGCTACCGTGGAAATACCCAAAATGTGGAATTTGCAATGGATGAAAATTCAGCCTGTTCTCGTGTTCTCGGCGTTGTGCAGGGATGAGGCCCAAAGTTTTTGGTCAGAGTTCAGGTTATGTCAACCTTAAACTTGATAATTAACATACAGAGATGAGATGGGAGTTTATGGTGGTTATCTGTTCAACCTGGTGTAATCGTGGTTTGCTGTTGCTGTTTTATGTTTTTCACAGGGATGGAAAATAAGTTTTGTGGTACACACTTACTCAGTTTGAGAATGCTGGTATGACATTGTGAAAAATGAAGAGATATATTCTGAGTGTCAGTGAGACACCTTTAGCAAATTGACATTCTGCACATCCAGATACCCTGTGATTTGCTTCACAGCTGCCAGGCCATTCAGCAACTGAATCTGAATATAATAATGTCAGATAATTCCTAATTAGCTTCCTCAGTTGGAAGCTCTGCTCCTTTGAGCATGTTACTTTTTGCAAGCTTGTTTGAAGTGGGTAGAAAACCCCCATAAGGATTAAAAATACAACACCTGGGAGACAAATAACCATACAATCATTTGGAATAAACTTTAAACCCAGCAGACATCAGCACATAGCCTGGAGCAAGGCTAAGGAGGTCTAAAGACACTAATTATTGTAGTCATACAATTGAAATAATGGGGACTTGACAGTGAGATGGATAAACAGCTAGAAAATTAATGAGCAGAATGCCTGTCTTCCATCAAGGACTGCCAAATGTCTGTACAAGATACCACTGACATTATGTGCAGACCAAAATACTATTTAAAGATTTGTGGCATGAACTGAACACATGGTGCTGCTAATGACTGGAGCTAGTGTGCCCACTGTGTATGGATAAAGTAATTAATCACTTTAAAATTACACAATGGGAGACATAATTATTTAAAAAATACATTATATACTGTATGAGGGAAGGAAGACATAACTTGCATCCTTTAGGTTAAGGATGCCAGACTATAGGAATTCTTTTGATCACTTACATATTTTTTTTTTCCACTGTACAACTTCGTAGTTGTTCATACAAGTAATCCAGTTTTGATTTGCCTCTTGTTTCACCGATTAAGGGTGAAAGAAACAGTTTTATGGAAGAGAGAGGATTATCGAAAGTGTTTGGAGCAGTGTCAGGGTCCTTGGATAACCTGCAGGTCCAGCAGTTACCAGCAGTCACTAGCGTGCTTATAGTGGCTAGTGGCAGATGCAGAAGAGGCAACTTACATGAACAATTACAATTATCATAAATTTGCATCCACGACACTGACATAACTTCCTGAAGAAAGGCTTTGTATACTCACTGACATCCCTGGAGGCATTGTAAAAAGCTTTACCAGGGAAAGTAAACAAGTCAGTGATGTCTTTATTAAGTCCAGTGTTATGAAACCTACTATAAGTGAATTTCAGCTTCATATTTGACTCGTCTTCCCTGTCACAGCAATGGAGCTGTCATCAAGACACAAAGCTGTGTATTACATGGTTCTTCAGCAGCTAGATGCTTCAGAAGTTTCAAAGACCTCCTGTACTGGGCAGGTGCTGTGTAATCTTCCTTCAGTCCTTCTCCTAAACCCTAATGGTAGGAAGTGATTGAGGCCTGAGAGACCCGAGAATTACCTGCTATGGCTGTGTGATCATCCCTGTTATCCAAACATGTCTTGACATAACTTTGGTGAAGCTATGTTTGTGGGCTTTAGTGCCACCTTCCCCATTCTGCAGAGCCATGCCCCCTGATATGCATCTGGCTATATTTTTGAGAGGTATCTGTGCTACAAAAATGTATAGCCTTGTGTTTCCTTAGAGAAAGAGATGATCTCTTGCAGTAGGGCAGAGTGAACATCCCTCCTCATGTTGACAAATCTTACTGGGTGTTCTCCCACAGGAACTGAGAGAATATTTGATGAACCAAATCTTCAAAGAGTCAAACTAATCTGTGTCCCATTGTCTGGCACTGACTGTGAGTGTACATTGGGAAGCTGAGTTAGGGAGTGCAGACTTTCAGTGTAGGGCCTTGCTATGCTGTTGAAATATAAATGGTAAAAAACAAAACAGAAAAGGACAGAGATTTTCCCAGATAAGTAGGAGTTTGGTATTGAGTCTCCATTGCCAGTAATGGGCTTTGATGATTTCAAGAGGCCTTACATCAATTCCTATATATTCAGTTTGAAAGAGCCTTTTGAGTCATAATTTGCAGTCATATTCCCAGGCAAAGCAACTGTTCAAGCTCTTGATTTTATTTGTCACACATCTGTAAATGGTTATCTGAAAGACCTGCTTCCAATCTCACAAAAACCTTACATGGCATATTCTAGAGTTCTTAATACCTTCCTAAATGCATTAAAGGGCAGATATCTCATTGGGGAACATTAGTGCCATTAGCAGCAGTTTTACTTTTCCACTTTCCGGGAATTTAATAACCTTCAAATGCATAGGCTTCCAGAAATGTCAAAACATGAGCAAAGGGACGAGCACACTGTATCTATTCACAGATTTGGGCTACTACAGGAAATGCAGGTTTGTCCCTTGGACTGAACAAGAAGGTTGATGGGTTTAGTAAAACACACACCATTCATGTGAATCATTTGTATATTTTGTGCTTTCACAGAACATTACCCATTTAATTGCTGTGCAGGGTTTATTAGGACATAAGGCAATAACATGCATGAAACCTTTTTTGTTGGTGGGTTTGTTTTGTTAGACATTCTCTTATAAACTAACCAAATCTGCTGAAGCACAAACCAGAAATCCTTGATAATTTTTCAATGCAATTTTTGTATGTGCATGCTAAAAGCAATAGTGTAATGGTTTTGTCTTGCTGGCACTGTCACTGTCACTGCATGCTATCTAACAAAATAAGATCTTCTGTTAGAGATCTCAAGGTGCTGCAAGAACAAGAAATTAGAAAAACAATGCAAATGTTAGACAATCCATGCCCCCTCCCTCTACTTGTGGATGTATGTCTCCTGCTATGTGTTCTTACGAAAATCAATCTCTACACTAAGGAGCAGCAACAAAAAATCACTTGATAAGTGTCTTAGCAAAGAATATGGGCTCTAGAATTTTGAAACATTTGAAAGAAAATAACCGGGCAGCTGAATTATACAAAATTTTTGTTTAGAAAAGAAAATCCAGTCTATTAAATAGAATAACCTCTCATGAAAGAATGCCTGGAAATGAGACATTTCCAGGATATATTATATTCAAGAAAACTGGAGTAGAAATGGTCAACGTGAAACTATAACAAGCTCTTGACTTTCCCTGGCCCTGTATGCATTTTCATGAAGTGATGTAATTCATTACTTCCACTGCTATCTGCAGAGCAGTGGACCAGTTTACTTTGTATTCATTTATTCAGTCCTGAGTAATCTGTGTTTAATAGAGTGCTGGAGCATGTCAGAATGAACAATTAAACCTGGTTGTTATAGAAGACAACTTGCTGTTATTGCCACCATTAGTTGTATGTGTTTTATTTTTTTAATAAAGAAGGTGTGTCACACATTCAGTATATAATCCCATATTAAAATATTGAACTTTTTTACTTAGAATGGCAATATCTTTTGAACATTTAAGATTGTTGCACTTTGCATCAAGCTCTCAATTGGTGATAGAGGCTTTAACTTTTTGTCAAACCTGTTCTGCAAAGGTAAGCAGACTGTGAAGAGAGAACCAAGCTCTTGGAGAGGATTGTGATGGAGAGATCACTTATCTCATCAGAAAGATGCAAGGTTTTGGAAGAATATTTCCTACAGTGCAGAAATTGAGTGGGTTTGGTTACTCCTCAAAGGGGAGATAAATGGCAGTCTGCTTTAGGATGATACATTTGAAAAATCCCTCTGCCTGGGGTCAAAGAAAAAAATATGCAAAACCAGAAAGCATACAGGGCATACAATCATGATGCTCAACATATGCCAGGGCAATGAAGAGGATCCTTCAAGACCTTCCATTGCACCTCACAGCTGGGCAGGGGAACAGCAACAGGAAGAAGTGCAAGTGTTCAGGGACAGCTTCCCACAGAGGCAACTCTCAGTTTCCTCTGTCTCTAGTAAATGAAGCACTGATTTTTGACACAGCTGATGTGCCTCATCTTTCCTTTTTCTTAGTATAAGCTGGAGTGAGTGTCCTGTCACATGAATGAAGGTGAATGTGTAGAAATAAACCAGATCAGCAGAAGATCCTTCTTTATCTGGTATCTCCAGTAATCACCAACCGCGTGCTGTATTTCCAGACCCTGTAGAATTATCAAGATTATCAATAACTAGTGATCTTTCACTGCAAAGCAGGTTAGAGAGGTGGGAAGCAAGTAAAAAACAGTAAGAACAAAACATCTGAATCTTAAAGACACCAAAAGCAGAGCTGTTTACCAATAGTTTTCTTTGCTGGGGCGTTCAGAAGTAGAGGGAAGATATTTTGTGTCAAGAAGCAGATGGCTGGAGGAAATCCCAAGAGAGCCCTGTGGTCCTGTGTCATCAGTTGTGCCTATATTTGTTTGCCTGTATTTGCAGTACAACCTTATGAATTAGCAGCAGGAATGGTGTCTGGTGTTTATGTGTTTATGCATGTAGCCAGCTATGAAATTTTTAAGATTGTAGAATAAAATTCATTTTGCAATAATGAAGATTTTATCTCTGGTTACAGGGAACAGCAACTCAACTATTCTATTCAGAGAGATGGCATAGAATGCAAACCTGAAAGTAACAGAACAGATAAACATGAGGAGGCCAAACCTGTGAACACTATGAGATAAAAAATTATGAGAAAGGAAGTAAAAAAGTGCAAACTTTAACATCTCATGCATAGAAAACCATTGTTCCCATTCTTTTCCATTTACTTCGGAAGAGCTACCCAAAACAGCACAGGAGAAGTTACAAGGTACATCCTATGTGCTTGTGCAAATGGGGTCAAATCTTGTAGAGAATAAAAAAGCAGTGAGGTAGATGAGGTAACAACTCTTCTGCAATGATTTCACCAGCCATTTCTCACTACATCATTGTTGGTTCTTGTGATGTCTTTCACTTAGCAGAATTCTTGAGGACACAATATTTTCTCTCAGTGCAAAATACTGCTTGTTGAATGATGGTAGTGTGCCAGTTAGTACAGATTATGTTTTACAGCTGACCAAATTGCCACTGTTTCTTTCCTGAGCTAAAGACGGTCCTCCCCTCCATCCCAAAATGCACACTTGAGTCACTGGCAACCTATGGTGATGTTGGGAGTTGTAAGCAGATTGCTCTCAAGGTAAAAAGCAACTCATTGTCCCTTATATTGTCCAGCAAAGACAAATTTACAATCAGCAGGCTACATACTGCCAGCTAGAAGCATGAGAGCTGTATAGAATGCTCATAGGATGTGTCTAGCATATTAGCACAGTTGTTTAGAGCAGGTGTTTCGTTAATTGCGGTATATCCAGAACGGAACACTGTGTTCAAAATGACCCTTAAATGACCACCTCACACCAGTGAAATGAGAAGATGTAGTGCAGTGAGCTGTGAAATGAAGCAAGGAGGAAAGATGACAGGGGCCCAAGACCTATTCACCTATATTCGCTGCCAGTCTTGTCAGAGCAGCCTTTTTTGATTCTATTTTTAATCTTTCCTCATTTTTTTTAATTCAAATTTTGCCAAATGAGTTGTCTTTAAGCAAGCTTGTAAAATAATTTGAACGAAACTCTAGGAATCCAAAAGCTAGAAGTTCTGTGGGTTTGAGATAAGAAGCACTTCGCTCATTTCTTTGTTTTTTCAAAAGATAAGCAGTGCTACATTTGAAGCAAATATTTCTCTACACACACCTGTCACACCTAGAAGCACTTTCTGGGTAAAAAGGACTTTGGACTGACACCTTACGTAGATCAGAAGAATTCAGGAACATATAGCAGACGGGATGCTGAGACAGGTACAGACAGGGTCTGCAGCTGATGTCACACATTGACTGTAACAGTGAGTTGCATTTAAGAAAGAATTAAACCAGAAAGGGCTGTTGATGCACTCAGTGCCCATTGCAGCAGGAGGCTGCTGGGGCAGGGGCTGCTGGCTGCTTTCCTCTGCCTGGAGCAGGTGCTTCCCCAGCTGCCCTAGGATGGCCAAAAGCTCAGACCAGGGAGGGCTGAGACCTTTGCAGGCAGCAACAGGAGAGCAGCTGCCCCAGGAAAGCCTCTGGGAAAGGTAGGCTGCTGAGCAATGAAAAGGCACCAAAAATCACAGGATAATTGCAGTTTAAATCATGAATTAACTAATTTCCACATACAGACTGCCTGAGAAAACTGAGTTCACAATGGAAGAACGTCTTTTCCTTTTTGTCTTTTTCCACGCAGAATACTTTAATGTGTTTCTTTATGAATTCTGTCTCCAAAAATTTTTCTTTTAAAGATAAAATGGAGGGGGGAAAAAAAAGGCTGGAATTGAATATTTATTCAGTCCCCAATTTCTCCCCATTTGTTTACTTTTTTTGGCTGACAAACAAAAAAATCCGTTTTTCACGCAACTCTAGTACAATATTAATCATCATGAGTACAAACAGCAGAGTCTAAGCCCATGTCTATTCATACTGTGTTATGCTGCTTCATGCATCTGCATGCTGAATAGTCCCTACTCTGGAATAAGGAAAATAAGGCTGTGTGTAATTGAACGTGAGAATGAGGCTGGCAGTTTCAGGTCAGTCTGCTGCTCTTGGGATCTCAGACATTAACATTGTTATTTTGGCCTAAAGAGATAATAACTGCAATTCTCTTTTAAATTCATAAACCATACCCTTTTTTTTTTTTTCCCTCTTTTTTTTCTCACAGGCTTTCAAACAGAACTTCCTGTGGCTGAGGACTCACTGCAAGGTAAAGGAAAAGATACAGGTTGTAACAAGGCAACACACTTTGAGGGGCAGGCACAGAGAGGTTTTACAGTTCAGAGGGTTCCTGGAAGTGTGCAAAGCAAGGAGAAAGGTATAGTGCCATCTCCCCGCTAGGTTTCATCTGAATATTAGGAAGGCTTTTCTCCACAGTGCTGAACAAGTCCATTTTCAGGGAAAAAAAAGGTAGGATTTAATTTTTGAGCTCCAAGATCTGATTTTCAAAAACCACAGGCCACTCTATTCTTAAGGTCTTAATTTTAAGCTAACAAGATGAAAGCATTCAAGTTTCCTTCTGTCACGTTTACAAATGTTCAGATTTAGTAACTTTAATTACTAATTGCCCGTAGTTTGTTGCTTCTTCCCAGAAATCCCAAGATAGGTAAAGGTGAGTGAAGAAAAATTTGTAGCCAAAGAAATGGCCCAACTCACCACCCCATTTATGCTGACCATCTCAGAATCTGGGATAACTTTCATTGTTGAAATCCAAGGGCCAGACTGTAAAGACCAGAATATTAGGTCCTGAATCACTTTCACCTGTAAGAAAATTTCTTCCAAAGTATATCTTCAGCAATGCAAGAAGAGTGAAATTTTTCATGCAGATGTTTTCTCAGATCCTCTTGTGTTCAGACCATTAAAATACAGAATAGTAAGAGAACTAGAAGGGTTTCTTAAGGCATGTTTTATCCAGTGCTTTCGAAATACATGTGTTTGTGTTCATTGGCAGGGATAGATAAATTGATGAATAAGTAGAAGTCTGTTGGAAACATGGATGAGATTCCTAAAAAAGAATAAGGGTGACATAGAAAAAAAAAAAGGCTAGATAGAAAGTCATCACCTGTTCTGTAGTAACTGCCAGTGTTTGCACTTCTTACAAGCAGCTAATCCAGAAAAAATTGGTCCACAATGAAAGGAGCTTAAGCTAAGTCCTGCCTAGATCATATGTTTGAATAAAACATGCTTTCAAAGCATCAATGAAATTCTGCTTCTTTCTGGGTGAATGCATACCTTTTGTCCACTATAAATGGGCTTAGGTAAATAGCAAATTCATGAATTCATGACTAACTTTCTCAAGATAAACTCTTCAGAAATATTCACAGTGTTGTGATAAGATGCAGCCAAAATCAAGCAGGTCAAGAGTTAAAGAAAAGACAAGTAATATGTATCATGATTGAAAGTCCACCTTTAAACTGCAGGGAAAATGAAGTAATAATAAACCAGATATTTTGCTGAATGACAGAAAAAATTAATTGAATCTACTGTAAAAGACGAAACACAGTTACTCCAGATGCTGAAGCAAAACATAACTACACTTTTCTCAAAAATTAGTCTCTTTTAGAGACTGAAACAATAGTGCCTCTATTTTAAAGGGCAAAATAAAGGTGTCAATTAGTTACTGCAATGCCTCAGAGCTGGAAAAATGTAGCTGTTTATAGTTATGGATATCTCTGATGTGTAGCTATTATGTGGAGACTAATGCTAAGAATAGCTTAATACTAGGAGCAGTGGTTGTTGCAAAAGCCTTCTGCTACCCAGATGTTAAACACTTCTGTTTATGCTTTTTTTTTCTCGTCTAACAATCCAGAAGATCTGAGGCTCTGCCTTGAGCAATAGAATATGCATAAGGTCCACTGGCTGACGAGTTTCAAGAGGCATAGTGCCTAATACCGTGGTTTGTTGAAACAGTAAATTCACTTTTCAATCTCCTAAGGTAACTGCAAAAGCGCAACAGTTATGTGAACTGATATCTGCCACACTGATCGTTCAAGTTTGTTTAAAAGTACTCATCTGGGGTGAACCTGTTGCATCAGATTTCACACTCCATCAGCTTCTACCTGCCTGCATCACTCTGACTTTAATTGCTAGAGCAGGAGCATAATCCCAAAGGCAGGTATTCTGGCTAAGGATCCAGTTTCACATTACAGCAAACTCATAATAAATACCAAGAGGCTGTTAAAATTATAGTTCTGCTCCTCCATCTCCTTGTCAGCAGCTTACTCCCACTGCCAGTATGACATCAGTGTAGGATCACTATTTCCACCATGAAGATGGGCAAGAGAGGGAATGCACAGGACAGGGGGGCACAGCAGTAAAGCATATTCTGTCAAAAGCCTGCAGCAGCACCAGTGAAACAGTGATGTGTAATCACACCCTAAATTCAGCAGGAGGACAACAACACATGTATGTTTGAGTCACGTTTAAAATATTGTCCTGGTGCATGCAGGACACTCTGAACATGCAGAACAGCAAAGGCACTTCAGTGAATCACAATTCCTCCAGTGCCCCCTTGCTTACTGCTGGTGAGGAGTCATTGTCAGTGCCTTGTGTAGCACGTAATTACTGCCACAACTCTGCTTTCTTCCTTTCACTGGCAACAGTGACATTCTAGACAAACTTCTACTGGGGAAAGAGTAAGAGAGCACCACTGTGCAAGTCAGAATCTGCTTAAGCACCCACCTAAGCTGCTTGGAAATATTTTATTAAAAATGTAAACTTTTTACCTCCCTAGTCTATGTGTTAAAGCACAGCCCAGATGATTTTTTTCTTTCACAATTATAGTAACTCCTCTTTAGCACCAAATTGCTCAAGCCTCTTAAATTCCTTCTTTTGAAGGAATTTATTAGTTACTGAAGTCATGCCATTTTTTTACAAATATCATCACTGTCTCTTGAACAGAGCTGCCAAGAGACAGAAATAAATAAATAGACCAGACTTCCTCCAGGTTTTTCCCCTCACTTGTTTTTTCCTACCTCTCTTGACATTTATAAAATATTATATAACTTTCTACCAGAAAAAAATAAAATATTTTTACAGTATAGTTGTTTTGTTGATTACAAAAACATTGTTGCAGTTGCAATAAAGCAATAAGCTTGTAAATCTTCTCTGTTATACTTGCTGTTCAATAATTTAGTGGAGTGATAGGCACCACTCCACAAAATACAGTATTTTTGTGGATAGATGCAACACATACTGTTTCCAAACCTGTTTCTTATGGCAAGTTAGTAAGTTGTCACACTAAATCTTAAGTGCCGATGCATGAGGATTGTTGGGAATATAATATATGTCAGAGAGGTGCTGGGTCACAATCTCTTTTATTTTTCAACAAGGACACTTGTTAGACAGTATCACATACTGATGCACAATCCTTGCACCAGTAATTATTTTGGTCAACATCCAAGTTTTGTGCTCTTTTACACACATTGTGAAGATCCAAGTATCCCACTTAAGGCTGACCAGATGCCAACAACCAGATCTTAGTGCCTGCTACTGTTGATATGACATCAGCAGTGTGCCTCTATCCTTTGCACTGGACATTATTCACTGTTGCTCACTACCAGCAAAAGGTTGTTTCTGCAAGGAAGATTTCCATGCAGCAGATTCCAGTGAACCATTGACTTTGTGTTTGATATTCATAGTGAGCGCCTGGCTGCTTTAGGCAGACTGTATTTGACTTGTCATTGGAAAATGGACCATTCTACATTACAAAGAAGAGAAATAATACAAGATGAACTGTGATAAAGCAAGAAAGGAATCAAGGGTGTTTGTACTTCTGCGCAGGTATGCACACGAAGAATTAGACATTAGTACTGAGAACACGCTGCCCATGCAAATTGCCTGTTTGACTCCTGTCAAGGACTAAGGAGTTAAACTGGAGAACTGAGCATTTATCTCTTTAGAATTTTGAATGAAAGGGCAAAATTTGACTTCAAGACATAGGAATTTAGTCATATAATTCTTCCAAAGAAAGTAGAATTTGGCAGGGAAGGATGCTGTACTAGACCTTGGTCTGAAACCCATGTGTGAAAGCTTGCACAGTGAGAAGGATATGGATTTGGCTTTGCTTTACTTGGCCGCCTGGTCAAAAGTCATTTCCAAAGGCTAAGTCAGAAGCCTGTGTAAAGCTTATGACTGTTTCAAGTACAAATCTGAGGCAGAAGTGACTACTCTGTCTATGGGGTGCTACAGGCTACTTTGCAGACCATGCAGTATATGTTTGCAGCTGCTTGCAAAAGGCACTATAAGTCACCATTATAACCAGAGGCTAATGTGTCTCACTGGTGTGCATGGAAATTCTGGAGCATTTTCTTCATGCAGTGTTTGTCTCAGGGCAACCTCTATAGGAAGAATATGAGCTTTTTCAAGTGTCAGTGTAGGTAGGAGGTATGTAAAACCTATATAAATCAGCAAGTTTGTGAAACTACAGAAACAAGCAGGAGCTTTAGTTACCTATGTTGCAATGCCTTCAGTTTCTCTTATTTTCTTGGTTTCACAGTGGTCTCCAGTATTTGTTTCTGGTTCTCGTATTAATACATCAATTTTATTTTTCATTTAGTATCACTCTTAAAGCAAATACAAGCAGTAAAGCTTAATTAAAAGAACAAAAATGCATCACTTAAAAAGAGTGATAGTGTGTGCTAAGGTTTCAAGTGTTCTAAAGCAGGTACAATTTTAAAGTAATTACATTTTTAAAACCCTACAAGAAAACCTTTTTTTCACTCTCCCAAATTAATATTCTGTAAAATTGCCTCCTTAGTGAAATTTCAAAGTCACCAAATGCATTGCTATTTAAGGGAACATGCTTTCAACCTGTGTCTGAGGAAGAGTGCACTGGAAGGTATCATTCAAATAAACAGGATGAGCCAAATACTGAGATTAGTAAAGTGCCATTGTTAATTGTCAAGATGATGCTGAATAGACAGAGGCATTTAATTGTTGTGTTTGTGCTCCATTGAATCATTGTCTCTTTGTGTTGTTTTTAATTTGTTTTCTACTGTAACTCATGAAACTTACATTACTGCCATTAAGGTGAATTTTTTGAAGCTGCATCTGCTCATTGGTTTGCCGATTCCCTCTCTTGAAATTAGATTGATGTAGTGTTATATATTCATTCCAATCTAATGACTTTTCCAGAGCCCCAGAGTAAAGAAAATGGGTTTCATTAATTTCCCTAATAGCATCACTGAAAGACATGTAATGTGTGAAGTTAAAACTTCTTTTGTTTTTAATCTCTTAATGATCTCTTTTCCCTTTGTTCAGACTATCCTTAGTTTTACAGAAATAGAGAGGAATGAAAATGTCTCTTGGTGGATTTGTCAGGGAAGCGAGACTTCAACCATTTTGGTGGAAATGTTTCATGGCATTTTTATGTTCTCTACTGATGTTTATTCCGCTATTCAGTCCATTTATTGCTCCATAAATTGCAATGTGTATGGTTTCTTCTATTTTTTTCACATCTCAAGGAAAATGAAGACCAAGTTGCTCAGCCGCATCCTATTTAGCATCCTGAATTTGTGACTTGTCTCTGAATAAAAGTCTAGTAGTACTCTTACAATAATAAGACTCATTCTCATTGTAGGGAATACAAAGTCCTTATATGGTTTTTTTCATCTGACCTAACTTCACAGTTGGTGAACCCAATTATTTGATACAGAAATTTTTTATGAAATGTTCTCTTTCTGAAAAGGAATTCCATTATTACGGTTATGCTCTGACTTGGGCAGCATAAAACAGGATAAATACCTATAGAATAGACTCTCTGAACCTAGAGCTTGAACCAGCAGCAGAAATTGGGTTTTCATGGCTTAGTTGTGGAATGAGGAATGAAAAATCTTTGGTTTGAGGTGGCCCAAACCTTAATTCATCACAGAAGTTCATTCAGTTTAAAGGTGAGGTTAACAATTAATTACAGATTTCATCACTGTCAGGGCAAATAGTCTATGACCATTTCATGTGCCTTTTTTTGTACAGACTTCGATTCATTTTGGACAATGAATGAAAACCAGGCAATAAATCACTTGTAAATGTTCCTTGTGCTTATTTACATCACCTCTGGGTTTTCATTCCATAAAAGGAGGAACCTTCCATCCTTTCTTGCAATGTAACTGTAAAGGTTTATTGGGTCCCATTTTATGTATATAATCTCATGGTTTAGCTACATCATGCTGCAGAATGAGATACAACCATGTCCAGACTCAAATCAACATATTTGGAACCACTGAAAAACTGCCCTTACTTAAATACTAGACATACAGACTCAGCTATGGCCTTGTACTGATGTAATTTGAATATGAATTAATATTTATTGACTCAGGAGTGTTATGGTACCACACAAAGCCTAGCCAGGATTCAAGGCAACTGGAGTTTTAGGGATGTTGCCAGCCCTGCAGAGACTGATAATCCTGAGCACTGTGCACAAAGGAGTTCAGTTTTCTCTCTGGTATACTCCTTGAGGACAATAGACATCAAAATGCCCTTTGCCTCATTTTTTACAGCTGGACAATAAAAGCAGCTTAGTTAGGAGCTGCAATGGACATTTCATGCAGTCAGTTCTACTCCCAGCACTTTGTAGCTGCTCCATGCCTGACTGCCATCAGCCTGTGCTAAAGTGACAAATGGAGTTCAAGCTTTGTCATTAAGCACTGCTGTTGTAAGACAGTCACCCACCCAATAAATATATCCTCTGCTCAGCAAAAAGGCGTTAGAGGATGAACAGTGAGCCATCAGTGTTTGTGCATTGTGCATTGGATTTTCTGATGGGGAGAGGGAAAAGTGAGTGGTAATTCACCTCTTAACAAATATTCCTGAGTCTTGGTTTCGGCTCATAGTTTTTTCCAAAACTATCTGGAAAGTTTCTCACTCATTAATTGAGCATGCTTCAGTGTATTTTTCCAACTTATCTAATTTCCTAAAAAAGAGTTTTCTCATGGTATTCTACTAATTTGCAAGTTCCAAGGGGGTTTTTTTATGCCACGTAGACAATACTTTTCAGTGAAAATTCACTGGTTGCAGGAGTCGTAAGCACCACTGACCTACTTTTCCTGTTATTTACTAGTCAAATAATGTACTACAGAAGCTTTCCTGACATGCTCCCTGGTCAACTCCTGCATGTTCCAAATTTGATGGAAGAGTCAGCTCATTAGTGCACTGTCTGTGTTTGTGTAGGAAAAATATCATCCTATTTTAGCATGATGTGTCTGACATTTACTTTCAAACAGTATAATACAACAAGAAAAACCAATCTTGAACTTACTCTGCTCACCAAGTATAGTGGAAAACTGTAATTATACTATCCTGAATCTATCTCTATTCTGCATTTTGTTAGAAGCCCCTCAAGTCTACACTACAGACTAATTAATATTTCAGTTATGACCTAAAGGAACTGAAGTTTGGGAAAACTTCTGAACATAAAGACAAGCAGAAATTCAGTTCTGAATAGTTTGGTTTAGGCATATGAATTACCATGGCAACTTGACTTGCAGCTGGTAAATCTCACTGTATGAGGTCATGCATTCCTTCAGTTTACTTGATTATGTCAAAAATTGTGATTTTTGATGATCCAAACAATGTTTGTCTTCAGCTAATGCTCTGAAGTTCTCCTTGTGTTTATGTATGGCAACTTTGACCAATTTCCTTACTGCCATGGGATTTTATATGTTCAAACATTTTTAGCTCTTTATTCCTTTATCTATAGGAGTAAATGTCAAAATGTCCACTTTGAGAAGATCTCAAAAGTAGGAGCCATTCACAAGAACAAAGATGTATTCAATGGGATATGAAGAAACTGGTCTTTGAGAAACAATTTTGGACCTGGGCCAGAATGTCCCTGCTTAGCACTAGTTCAACATCCTACACCTTCACTAATCTTAGTCAGTCTCTAACTACCTTATGAAGGTGAAAAGTATAATGTATTTCTACCTATTGTATCTTCACACAAATATGAGGCCAAAAATACAATAAGTCCAATATTTTTCATGATAAATTCAAATAAGTCCTGTCTTGTATATGTCTAGGTTTTATGCGTCTGTCCTTATTCATGTTTCTGTAAATCTTTTGCTCTATTTAAGCATGAAGCAGATGCACAGATTTTTATTGCTTTTCATTGCTCTGAGCCTTTACAGATCATATCTTCTGCATCTTGCCACTGTCTGTGTTGTAAGGACACTTCAAAGTGGCATAATTACCCAAAGTTCTTCACCAAAGTCCTAGCCTTCTAAAAAATGTTTAAAAGACCAACAGTAAAACCAGACTTTTTTTTCTTCTAGGTTTTTGTTGTTGTGTTTTTTGGTTTTTTTAACTGCAGACACACTTGAAAATGTGTAACAGTATTTTTTTACAATTCTATATCATCTCAGATAGTGATCCCTCTCAGAGATGGAGGCATAAAGTTCTACAGTTAATTTTTTTTTCTATGCTTTAGCTTTATTTATGGGCATGTAAGTTAATGTACATGTATCACATTAGGATGTACCATATTCCTATGTTTTGGCTACTGAAATAAATAATCACTAGGGTGTTTATGATGCCTTTTATTTCTAACAGCACAAGATGCCTCAGAACTGCAACATTCAGTCAGTAGTTTGAGTATGGATTTGGAGCATTCATGAGGATGAGCTGTTTGCTCTTGGATGTATGGTTTGTATCTTCAAAAAAAGACAGAAAAACTCTTTTCACTCCCTACTTGACCACTTCTCTCACCCACCAAGATTTTGGATCTACCTCATTAGAACTGGAAATGATAAAGATTATACAGGAATCCCTGAGAGGAACAGGGCAGCATTGTTTCCATACAAAGCAATTTTTAACTGGAATATTTAAAGTTATTCTGAAAGCACAACATCAAAGATAAGGATGTAGATATAGCTGTACTTTTGTCTTCTCTTTGATCTTTCCAAATAAGCCGATCTGAAAAGATGCCTTCATCTTTATTCCTTGACTGCCTGAGGGTGGAATCTTATGAGGGCAACTTTGACCCTAGAGCAGAGTGGTACTTTATTCTGCATTTTTGACTTCTTGGTCCTTTTCCTTTTCCTTTTCCCTTTCCTTTTCCTTTTCCTTTTCCTTTTCCTTTTCCTTTTCCTTCTCCTTTTCCTTCTCCTTTTCCTTCTCCTTTTCCTTTTCCTTTCTTTCTGTCAGGCATAACAGTCTTAAAATGAAAGCATTTTAAGAATTGTAATAAAGCATTAGAGGGCGTTATTTAAAATTACAAGAAGTCGCCAATCATATTCAGTTTCACAGGAATGTATTCTTTATTTGAAGCTTGATTTGATTACTTTCCTTTTAAATTGCAAAGTAAGAAATAAGGTGGTTCTCATTTGTCTCTCTCAGCTATTGGTGTAAGCCAAGGAAAACACAGGTTTTTCACTATAAGTATATAGGGCCACAGTTATCAAAGTTCAACTGGCTTTGATGGAGGCTACAGTTATCAAAGGATAAGTACTTTACTTGGGGGATTTCATTTCTTACTGCTGTCAAAAGGCAACTGCCAGCAAAGGGCAGTTTAAAATCAGTCATATCTGTATTTGCAGTACTGGACCATTCTCTGCTGAAACAGAGAAAGGAAAAATTGCCATGAACATCAGCTCACTGCTAATCTGTCACTGATCACATTGACTGATAGTGCTACAAAAATACTGATATGGGCTGCAGGTTTAATATCTCTAGAAAGGACTCTTTGCAGATATGTTTCAGGTTTATCAGTCCTAATTTAGATAGTAGCTAAACCATCTCTACTTGATTTGTGTGGACACAGAAGAATAAAAATCAGTTAGCAGGTAGTTTACTTGCATCCTGTTTCTCAGCTGCCTTGGCTGAATCAAGTAACAGCAACCTTATAAGCAAGAAGAGAATTTCTTTTATGAACCCAGATTCATATGCACTGCATTTTAATCTCAGCTCTACAATCTTTGACCCCACAAGGAGATTATAAAAATTAATAAAATTCATTGGTTTATAAAAGGTGATAGAAAAGTGAAATGATCTGAAGTACATTTTATTTAAGATCTTTATTTTCCAATGAGCCTTCAGAAAACAAGGCTGTCTGTTACAGGAAGGAATATATTACTGCAGTGCAGGAGGTTTCAATAACCTCAGCCATTCACAAAACATTATTGGGACATTTATGACTGAGGGAAAACCTTCCCTCATCAAAATCAAGTAAGATATGTTTTCCAAGATGATAGTCTAAGCAACTGTTTGAGGGGTTGGAAAGCTTACTTTAGGAGGGTACCAATGGCTCTCAGTCTAGTGCAGCTATATAAAATATTTGGAGATTTGGAGATAGTACAAATAATTGTGTACATTATCTCTGCTTCCTGTGCTGCTTTTCTGTTCCTCTTCTCCAAAAAAAGCATCAGAACTTTGGCCTTTGGCACCCCCATCCTTTACATATAAAAGACGGAACTCAAAGTTCACCTCTTAAACCCGCATGAATCAGTTTTTTAGCATTATTTGGGTTTAGTTCAGAGTGGGATATATGCATTTCAGTCCTTATGTGATCAATAGATCTTCTGATGATTTTTTCTATTATTCTGTGACTGTCTAATGTAATATAATTGTTGCTCTTCAGAGTGTAGTCAGTATTTCATCTCCCAGTCATTAATGTTTCTAGTGTACGTGCCCTGAGAACAAGCTAGAAGCCATTTCCTTCTTTTTTATTCCAGTGCTTATGGGATTTTTGCCTGGACTGTACTGTGAATCCATTGTAGATGGCAGCACCCCAAGAGCAGCTTTGATTCCTGGTGTTTAATTGCTGCAGGAAGGACAGAAGTTGAGCCAGTTCCCCTTGGCAAGGTTCCAACGGCCCATCACAAGGCGCCTGGACTTTCAGGGACTCTGGAAAGCCGTGTGATCCAATTGATGGGACCAAGAAGAGTTGAACATCCAAAGAACCTACTCTCCATCTGAGCCCCTAAGGGGCACTCCTTGTAAAAAAAACTGATATAAGGATAGAAATACACCCCAGACATTAGATACAAGGAAAAAGTTCTACACTGAGAGGGTTGTCAAGCGTTGGAACAAGCTGCGCTGGGAAGTGGTTGTGTCACCATCCCTGGAGATATTTGAAAGACGTGTATCACACTCAGGGACATGATTTAGTGCTGGACTTGACAGTGCTGGTTAACAGTTGAATGCAATCATTTTAAAGGTCTTTTCCAGCCTAAACTATTATATGATCTTATGATTTTGTCATATTCATGAGTTGCAGTCTCTGAAAGAAGTTTCTATTTTTGGCTGAAATTTTGTTTTTAAGAGTTAACTGTGCAAGAAAAGTTGTGGTGGTTTAATATGATGGACTTCAGCCAATTCATCTCTTGTAGTTGCTCAGCTGAGTTTACAGAGGGCAACTGGCTAAATCAGGTGAAGGGAAATTTAAACTTGGTCAAATGCACTTAATGGTAGATTTTGCACTGCTTTAACGTGATTCATCCAGGTTTGAGTCTCTTATCCAACACTTGTGAATAGACAAGGTCGTGAACTCTACAAAGACATGATATTAGAAAGGTGAATGGCACCCCTTCTGATTATTTGAGGGCTCAATCAATACACAAGATATGCTTTAAGATTTGTTTGTTTTGCCAAGAATCCCCAAAGAATATCAGGTATTTCACCAGAATAGAAGAGAAAAGAGGGAAAGTCTCAAATTTTAGCATTTGAAAGGCGGCCAGTCTGTATGTTTAGCAAACTGTTAACAAAGCTTAACCTGCTCTGTTAAATGTCAGTGCAAAGCATCTCAGTGGGTTTTGGCAGCACAAAGGTGTGCTGCTGAGACAATATATACATTCCACTGGGAAACGGTCAATGCAAATTAAAAATCTGAACCTACTTCTGTGGAAATTAATGGGAGTTTAGTCACTGACTTCAAAGGGAGCAGGGTCAGAAATCCAATTTCTTGCTATGTTTCCTCTACTTTCATTAGTGGCAGAGTGTAGGAGGGGTGCAGAGAGGAGACATTTTATTTAGATCTTAAATACTTTGCTTTTCCACAAATACTCTCCTTTAAATTTTAAAAAAAATTATTTACATCTGAAACATATCTCGAAATGAGCAGCACGTGCAGGGTATATGAGAGTTATCTTTCTAGGTGGGCACTGAATTAGCCTGCCTCCAATAATTTTTTATTCCTCTGCTGCTTTTCAAACACCTTTTTATAATCAGTGACTGATAGAAGAGAAGCATAGAAGAGGACATCATATGCCCAGTCTGTTTACTTAAACATCAGATGCTGACATGTCACAGAGAACTGATGGACACCTTGTGTATGTCTTTATTCAGCTATTAGAGTATGGGATACTGCTAAAAAATGGAAGCTTTGAAAAAAAGAGACTATTTTATTTTTCTTATAAATGTTATCTTACTTCAAGACTAAATAGAAAAGGAAAAAAAGAAGCGGGAAAGAAAAAAAAAGATAAAATCAATGTTTTGGTTAGATTAGCATCAACAGTTTGTATTTAATTTAACTACTTGCTCCAGTCACTTGTAGTCAGTAATGCAGGCATCTGATTTGTAGACTACAGGGCAACCTCAGGTCACCAGTGTGGTTTTAGCTTTTACAACATAGCCAAGAAAATGTCTATAAGCCTGTATCTTCAGCTTGCAGAATGACACTTGACAATTCATTCTTATGAGGTGCTGTTTTAAGAGAGCAAGTGTTTTCCTGACTTAATCACTTGACTTTGTCTCAGCTATTAGACTTAACAAAGGATTGTAACACTGAACCAAATCCAAGTATGTGCCTCCACTGGCACTTGTCTGTTTAAAAAGCACTTCTCCATTCTTGAACAATCAAAACCCCTTTTTGGGCAAATATATACTCAACATCTTTTCCTTTGTTTGTCTCAAGTAAGATTCTTCTCACAGAAGAGCCATCACAGTCCTACCCTCCTACAGGACCTGGTCAAAAATGTCACAGTTACAAAGAAGAAATTACAACCTTAACAGAAAAATGAGTATTTTTACTCACAGTAGCTTTTTCAGCAGAGAATCAGTGAAAAAAAAAGGATGCAGCCTATTTAGAAAAATAGTATTCTGAATCTTACTTTATCTTTCTACTCATCAGACTGTTCTTTCTCTTAGCCTTTGAGGATTTTAGAATGCTAAATGTTGGAACTCTCTGGAGCACAGACAATTGGATATCACCCTTAGGTCTGGCATAATCCAACATAAAGGACTGTCCAGAGAATATGTCAGTTTAGCATTTTTAATGAGGAAATGATTCATTAAATACTGACACAGCACCAGTTACACGAAAATGAAATTACATGCAAACAGTTACTAAAACCAGCACTTTTCAACAGGTTCAAAAATATCCTGTAAAGTGTGACGCACTTGGGTGCCTGCTGGAATAGCATCTCATGTTTCATGATGCACTGGAAAACACAGCCACCTGGCTTTGGAGCTCTTTATGGAAGAGAGGATTGATGCTTTTGATGAAAATTCTCCCTTCTGGGACTTCAACCTGCGGTGTGTGATTAAAAATAATTCACCTAAGAGTTCCACACAGGTAAAGGAAAAGCTTGGAAGGAAATGTTAACTGCCTTTGGCACAGACCTAGGCTGCTTTCCCCCAAACACAGACCTTTAATGACAACTGTTCTACTTCATCAAACACATTGCCTTTTTCCCAGTGAAGGAACTTCTGTCATTCCCTTGGGCTAGTGCAGGCTGAAGGCATTTGCCCTTCATGCTGCACTCATGAGGTCTAGAGAACCACAGCAGAGCCTAAACTCCAGTAAAATCTTTCAGAGAACTTGTCTCAACAAAACAGATTTCTGCTGAAATACACTTTCAAAGCCAAAAGGTTTTATGGAGAGAGGAGTTCTAATGGAGCTATTGAGGGCTTTTTAGGGTCTTTTCCTGAGTAGACTGCAGAGCCACAGAAGTCTGCATATTACAAGGTGTAATCAAGTGCTGTAGAATAATAACTATGGGGGAAAGCTGTCTTTTTTTCCCCAAAAATTGCTTTGTGAATGAGGTCTTTTCAGATTATTTTCCAGATGAAGACCAAGAAAGAAATTGAAATAACAAGGGTAACACAGAGTGTTTGAGAGAATGGCATATCATAGTTAAAAAAATAAACAAAAAATTGGAAAAAAACCCTCTAAAAATATATTTTTTACTTGTCCTTAAAAAATTCTCTTTATCTTTGGCAGTTGAGTTTGCAACTATAATTAAGATTAACTGGTGTCTTACAGAATGTAAAACCATTGCTGGAATAGGAAACTCTGTGGCCAAACAGGTGAGTGAAGGAATCTGTTACGTCTACACAAACTGACGTCTACACCCCTGCTCAGTCCCTGTGTTTGAATCTTCATAAGTGGGAAAAAACCCATATCATTTGTTGGTTTTCCTCCTCTCCATTAAAGCTTGAGTAATTTTCTTTCATCGCTGAATAGATTATTTCCTGCCTTAACAACTTTTCAAGTTTAGATGATGCCCTATGAAAAATCAGTTTTACATCCTCAAGTTCATAAAGTCCTGGATCTCTCTGTAATGTTTTCCCTTTCCACTTTCAGAGACCACAGCTGAGTGCCCTATAGCACAGCATGGGTAATATTCTTATCAGCTAACATACCTGTCAATCAAATCCTTGTTTCATTACTTTGGTTTTGTCCTTTTGGCAGGAGACATTCATCTTCCTTACAATCAAATTTTGTGGTGCTAAAGGTTATGTTTTCTTTTCTAGGTCTTCATGGTCCTCCTTATGCAAAAGTCCCTATCAAGTGAGGCCCGTGGAGTAAGTGGCACATATCACACAAACTTAGAATGGTACTTTTTGGTACGCATCTGCTTCACTGCTCACTGAAGCTTAAAATCAAGGAATTGCACTGGATGATGGCTCTCCTCTATTGCTTTTCAATCTTGTTCTGTATCACATTTCACAGTTGCAGATTGTGCCCTTGCTTTTCTTCCCTGGAAGGGAAAATCCCCTCATTTCTCTCAATATTGGAAAGCTTTTCTTCATCATCTGAATAGACCAATACACAGAGGAAGTTGATCCTTTAGGTTTTGGAAGCACTATGTTATTTAGTGCAATCAGGTGCATCCTGAAGATAGTGTGAAATACTAATTTCCGAATTGGAGAGACCAGTAATACCTAGAGATCAGTGATTTTTTTCAGAAATAGAGAAATGCCTATCTCATCTCCTCTGGTTAGTTTAGACATTTTGCTTCCTCTTCCTCAAAAGAGTGATATTCAGCTTTTATCCTTACTTCATCCAGGCTGACAAACAAGTTTCTGTTACCTGAGTCCTGAAGCCTGACTGGAATATTATTTCTTAATAAACCTGTTGTATAGCACCAGCTCCTGGATTTGTATAGGCTACTGGAAGCTTTCCAGGAGATGGGTTTCTGGGAACTGAACCTCATTTCTCTGATGCAAACCAACGACTTTAGTTCCCAACCACAGCTGCTGCTGTTGCTGCACCGCCACGAGTGAGACAAGACAGCAACTCACTACTCACCAGTGTTATTGCCTTCCCACACAGCCCAATAGAAAAGGCACATGTTGAGGGCAGCTGCTCTTTTCTGCCCTTTTAGTTCACATCACAATATCATAATGAGGATATCTGGTCACCTGAAAACTGGTGAAAATGACCAGTTTCATATGGTAGTACTGTTTATATAATAATTCCAAGTCAAGACCAGCTCAGATTGAGACCAGACATGCAAACATAAAAACATTCAAAACTTTTTTATTCATCCTAGAAAGCACCAGTCCTTCAGCAAGTATGGGCAATGGCAATCTGTGAACCTCATGGACTGTTTCCATACTTCCACTGAAAGCTACTCCCTTTCATATGTGTGGTTCTGCCCTACCCTTCATTCTGTTCGGCTGATTTCTTGACTGCCTGAACACTGTCAGGGGAAGCTTAGTGTACAACATCACTACAAGGTGTGTTTGGAAACCAGGCTGCTGCACACACTGAAAAATCTGTTTCCCATGTCACCATCCAAATTTACATGTTTTCTACCTGTCATTTTTCTCAGGGTGCACCTGAGGTAGTCTTTCTAAGTCTTCAGGATCTGGATCATGGACAGACCCTTTATGATATAGCAAAGGTTTTACATTTACTGCACAAAATGGANAGGTTTTATGGAGAGAGGAGTTCTAATGGAGCTATTGAGGGGAGGAAACAAAAGATCACCTAAATTTAAAATCTGCCCACCCACTTCCAGAAGAAAATGGAGTTTTTAGCCAGACATCCTCTGGGGAATACACTGAATGGTGGGCAGAGAGCAGCAAAAAACAATTTAGAAGCATCAAAGTTGTCATGAAATTAAACTTTTTTTTTCCTATCTATTTCAATTCTTCCTGTAGCATTGATTTAATCTTGGCCTTGCTTTTTCTGGGCCTGTTTACGTGGGCCTGGAGTTAACAATTTTGACCTCTAATGTATTTAAGAGATAATAAGAGACCAACTACAGTCCTGGCACGTTCTTCTGAATTCCCTCTTTCGAATTTCAGGGTGATATCTGTAGACTAGCACTCTTATACATTTTGAATTTACAGTCACCAGACAAACAAATAATAATAATAATAATAATAATAATAATAATAATAATAATA
>VXBB01024002.1:1487333-1504722 GCA_013399915.1 Illadopsis cleaveri
GGGTAATATTCTTATCAGCTAACATACCTGTCAATCAAATCCTTGTTTCATTACTTTGGTTTTGTCCTTTTGGCAGGAGACATTCATCTTCCTTACAATCAAATTTTGTGGTGCTAAAGGTTATGTTTTCTTTTCTAGGTCTTCATGGTCCTCCTTATGCAAAAGTCCCTATCAAGTGAGGCCCGTGGAGTAAGTGGCACATATCACACAAACTTAGAATGGTACTTTTTGGTACGCATCTGCTTCACTGCTCACTGAAGCTTAAAATCAAGGAATTGCACTGGATGATGGCTCTCCTCTATTGCTTTTCAATCTTGTTCTGTATCACATTTCACAGTTGCAGATTGTGCCCTTGCTTTTCTTCCCTGGAAGGGAAAATCCCCTCATTTCTCTCAATATTGGAAAGCTTTTCTTCATCATCTGAATAGACCAATACACAGAGGAAGTTGATCCTTTAGGTTTTGGAAGCACTATGTTATTTAGTGCAATCAGGTGCATCCTGAAGATAGTGTGAAATACTAATTTCCGAATTGGAGAGGCCAGTAATACCTAGAGATCAGTGATTTTTTTCAGAAATAGAGAAATGCCTATCTCATCTCCTCTGGTTAGTTTAGACATTTTGCTTCCTCTTCCTCAAAAGAGTGATATTCAGCTTTTATCCTTACTTCATCCAGGCTGACAAACAAGTTTCTGTTACCTGAGTCCTGAAGCCTGACTGGAATATTATTTCTTAATAAACCTGTTGTATAGCACCAGCTCCTGGATTTGTATAGGCTACTGGAAGCTTTCCAGGAGATGGGTTTCTGGGAACTGAACCTCATTTCTCTGATGCAAACCAACGACTTTAGTTCCCAACCACAGCTGCTGCTGTTGCTGCACCGCCACGAGTGAGACAAGACAGCAACTCACTACTCACCAGTGTTATTGCCTTCCCACACAGCCCAATAGAAAAGGCACATGTTGAGGGCAGCTGCTCTTTTCTGCCCTTTTAGTTCACATCACAATATCATAATGAGGATATCTGGTCACCTGAAAACTGGTGAAAATGACCAGTTTCATATGGTAGTACTGTTTATATAATAATTCCAAGTCAAGACCAGCTCAGATTGAGACCAGACATGCAAACATAAAAACATTCAAAACTTTTTTATTCATCCTAGAAAGCACCAGTCCTTCAGCAAGTATGGGCAATGGCAATCTGTGAACCTCATGGACTGTTTCCATACTTCCACTGAAAGCTACTCCCTTTCATATGTGTGGTTCTGCCCTACCCTTCATTCTGTTCGGCTGATTTCTTGACTGCCTGAACACTGTCAGGGGAAGCTTAGTGTACAACATCACTACAAGGTGTGTTTGGAAACCAGGCTGCTGCACACACTGAAAAATCTGTTTCCCATGTCACCATCCAAATTTACATGTTTTCTACCTGTCATTTTTCTCAGGGTGCACCTGAGGTAGTCTTTCTAAGTCTTCAGGATCTGGATCATGGACAGACCCTTTATGATATAGCAAAGGTTTTACATTTACTGCACAAAATGGAAACTCATTAACCAAGGAATAGGTTCATCACAGACAATAATAAATACCTGTGACAAAGACAAATTATGTCTATGTCATACAAATAACGCAAATACAAAGTTAATGGGAAAACTGCTTTTCCTTATCTACTATCTGATGGATTTCTTCTCTGCAGTATATATTACTCATTATGATATCAATTTCAATTCTTATAGCCTCAAGTCCCCTTGAGGGGGGAAGGGGCATACAGAAAAATATGCTGAATGTTCAGCCAAAAAATTCCTATACCATGGTCCAGTCAAATGGACTGGAAAGGAATATGATTACTGTGCCAGTGACCTTAGGCTATTCACATCTGTCTTTTTTTTAAAGGTTTGCCTACCCAAGAAATGAGTGGAAAGATCTTTATTTAACTGTATTCTCCTGATGAGTATCACTGAATAGGAACTGTTCCTCACAATTAACACATTGCACCAGAGAGAGACCACTGCTGGTTAGAAACCCACAGAATTCTTCTGTCTCCTTAGCAGAAATGAAGAGGTACCATAAAATGATATCATCTTCACAGAAAAAGTAAAAGTCCGAAGTTTTTAAATTTCAAAAAGACCATTATAATTAAAGTATGTGCATTCAGTACAGGGCAATTTCCATCTGATCACAAAGAAATAATCAAACTGGTCTTAACTTTTAATTTTCTTTCCCTTACTCTTTTCTTGTTGGTTCAATCCCCAAGGGTTATAGCATTTTAGAACCATAAGCACTTGCACATTCGGAAATAAAACCTCTATTTCCCAGTGAAAATCATTTGAGACTAGAGATCTAGGATCTGTTTGCTGTTGACTGTCTGTAAGCAGAGCAACATAAACATTCATGATTGGCTCTTTTTTATTTTCTCATTCAGATTACAATCTCTCTTCACGTACAGTTGCATTGGGAAAAGCAATGCAGCACTTTGACAAAGCCATGTCTGGGAAGATGGTTTAATAAAACAGGACTAAATATGTCAAAATTTAAACTTCTGGGAGAACTGATATTCCAGTTGATTAAAACAAAAGAATTAAAAATTCATCATAATATTTACTTTGTCCACCTCAAAATTATTTATATGTTTTCGTTCCCATCTTCCTTCTCTCTTTCATAATTTTGAATTCAAGCAGGTTTTAAGACAAGATTGTTTCAAAATAGAATATCAAGATATTTAATTTTTAAAAGTCAAAAATAATTTTTATTTAAGAGCAAAAGTATTTAAATGAACTTTGACTCAGACATTTAGCCATACTTTCTCATGATCTCAAAATAACTTTAGACAGCTGAAACTTCATTTTTCTGCAAGAAACTGTTCTAGTCACAAGTACAAATGTCCTACTATGACTTTGCCAGCACTTCTTTTTTTCAGTTTTGGCTGCAAGGAAGCAGAGCATGAGGGTGAAGAAAAGAAACGGAACCAGTTTTGCAGTCTTTTAAAAGGCTTCATTTTGAAAGTGTTGCTTGGCATAATTCAAATTTATTTTTTTCAGCCTGGTGCTGTGACAATCTATAGCTGTGATATCTGTTTCAGCTGTCCCTTCACATATCTTGTTCATTCTTGCAGCATTATGAATATACTTTTTCCTGTCTCTGCCCAAAGATTTCCCTTCTTTTCAATGAATAAAAATGCTAGTAATTCTCCTTCTCCCATCAATTTCTTAGTGTGAAATATCAAATAAGAGACTAAACTATCATCATCTAGATTAAGTTATCATTAGATTTGGGTTTCATGAGACAAGTTCCATTATCAAGATACAGGGTGAAAAGGGTGTCATTATTTTTGCAGGGTGAAATCTGTAGTACATAGCTAAAGTGCCTCTTGGTTCTCATAGAATTTCTCCCTTGTTCTGAAGCATTCCCAGTCTTTCTGTGCACATTCCACTAAATGAGTCTGAGAGTACAGTCACACATAAGATACTTTATCATCATGTCAGAGTCTCAGTGTTTATGGAGAAACTTCTACTGAGCAACAGCCTTCATGGTTCTTAGGTGCCAAGCAAAGAATTTAGGTTTTTTGTTATGTCCCAAGGCAGAAAGAAATGAAGGCATTTTAGTGCTGTATCCCATCATGTTGGCAGAGAGCAGTGGGCAGATTCAGAAATTGACTTCTATGCACTGTTGGAAAAGATTTGCTGCTTCTCCTATTGCCATTCTTGTTGATATTACCAGAATATCCTGCATGTTTTACTCCCACTTGACTTTTTGCATGTTATTTTCCCTGTTTGACCCTAGGGATACACATGCTTCTGCTTTTCATTTCTGAAGTTCAATCAGATTCCTTTGTTGTATTTATATGTCAGTGTGGATAAAAATCCATTCCTTGCAAAATGCAGTATTTGACTGGCAGAAGAAAATCACCTTTTATTTTTTAAAGTCCCTTTTACAACCAACAGTCGTGTTGAAATTTATCCACATTTCACATATACACTGGAAAAGAAGGCAAAATGACATTCCTTGTGGTGGTTTAACCTCAGTTGACAGCTCAGCCCCACACAGCTGCTTATTCACTACCCCCCTCCCTCAGTGGGATGGAAGACAGAATCAAAAGAGTAAAATTAAGAAAATCCTGGACTGAAGTAAAGACAGGATAAGAGGTAGAACAAAAGCCATGAATGCAAGCAAAGGAATTCTTTCACCTCTCCCCATGGGCAGGCAGGGGTTCAGCCATCCCCAGGACAGCTGGGTTCCATCACACATAACAGTGACCTGGGAAGACAAACACATACACTGTATGTCCCTCCTTCCTTCTTCTTCACACAGCTACCCTACCTGTGATTCCTCCCAACTTCTTGTGCCTCCAAGGCCTCTTTGCTGGTGGGGTGATGGGTGCAGCAGAAAAGGCCTTGACTCTGTGGAAGCACTGCTCAGCAATAACTGAAACGCCTCTGTGTTATCAACACGGGTCCCAGCCCAAATCCAAAACACAGCTCCATACAAGTTACTGTGAACAAAATTATCTCAGCCAAAACCAGCACACTTGCAAGAATGTGGTTCTAGAAGCCTTTCTTTCAAGTATTCTCCCCTCAAAACCTTTCCCTCCAGGCAACTGTGAGATAAGAGACTCTATTACAGAAAACCACTGTAGTGAATTGTAGGAAATTGTTAGACACAATTATCCAAAATGTGCCCTAACAGAAATATTCAAATAACAAGTCGTAAGTTATTAGTTCTAACACATGCTACGTGTTTCTCAGATACCCACTGAAATTGTATTTACAATGCCACTGGCATAAACATTTGACATCAGGAAAAGATGAATGCACAGGCCATTTTATAGACATATTTGTGAATTGTTGAGCCTATATTAAGGTCCACCAATCAGCTTTGGGCTTTACAGGTAATGAATACACCACCAGAAAAATTGAGCATGTGCCTCTGCTCTGAACATATTATAGCATTTTTTAAAAAAATTAAAGGCAGAGAAGAATTCATTTCTCTTCACAGGGTTTGAGTAAATTCAAAGCAGAATTAATAGAAAGTTTTCCATTAACTTAAATGGAGCTGGAAAAGATCAATGCATGTGCTGTGTGCTTATAATGGCAATGACATTATATTTTCTTTAACAAAATAAGGAAAAGATTTGAATTCTGAAGTCTCAATAAGGCAAGATGAGTTGTGGATTAAATTCAGACTCGAATTAGGTTTAATACACTGGCATTACATTGCTGCTACGTCTTATTATATTGAAAACATTTTAATATGTTTCAGAGAAGTTGCAATGGAGTCCTGACTTGGCCAGACAGATCTGGTGGATCCAGCTGGACTTTCCCACCCCTCCAAAGAAGATCAAAAGATACCCAAACAAGTGCTTTTGTACAGAAGTGGCACATCACAATGACATCAAGCATTTATAAGGCCTATTTCCTCTCAGTTTTTCATTTTGGTCACACTGATAGAGAACTGGCAAAAGATTGGAAATATCTTGCATTGCTGTGCCTACTGGGAGAAGGATTTTACTTATTCTGCAGGCTGCTGCTGGGACAGATGTTCTTAAAGTTGCTGAGATAGAAAGTTTTTGGTATTTGAGATAAAAGAATCAAAAAACTTCCCACCTGGAATTTTAAAACATCTAGACTCTTGTGCAGTTTAGAGGTCTCTGAGGAAATAGTCTGGGATACTTCAGTGGTGCTCAGTGGGATTTTGCAGGTTTAGAGACAATCTCTGAAAAGGAAAGTGTTAAGCCAATTTCAATTTTTCCATCAAATTGCTCCAAATCTTCTTTGAATCACTGTGTTAATGATGTCAGATCAAGCTTTTTTTCACTGTTTTGTGTCCATGGAAGGTTTCAAATGTCTGTTATATTTCATTATTTTATTAATCTGAAAGAATTTATCTTAAGAATTTCAGTGTTAAGCCTCAGGCCTATTGCTAATACATATACCATATATACTGGTGAGTGTCTTGAAGCTGGAAGTCATAGCTTATCTTGCCTTACATTTGTACCAATTGCTTCAGACCAAGACCTTGCACTGGCTGCCTGCAGCACTCTGCTTCCTCCTCTCCTAACTGAAGCCAAAGAAGTTAAAGGTGCTCAGCACTCCAGTCCAGGGCAGTCTGTTGCTCTCTATTGTTTCTGAAATACAAGCTAATTACTTTTTGAGACATCTCTTGCCAATATCTCGGTTTATATAAAGCATCTGGTGATAGCCAGTGGCATATATGAGAAAGAGAGCTAGTGCTCTTATCTGACCTAGCTGCTTTGTGATTTCACAGCTGAACTCACACAGCCACACTTTACTTTTTCTCAGCCTTATGCTATATTTTCATGCCACCATCAATAGGTTTCTTGCCATAGATGGCATTTTTTTATATCCCTAAGAATCTCTAAAACATATAGTCCATGAGATTAGGAAGTCACTGAAGTAAATACAGACAGTTGTGTATTTTTTGGTGTGTGACTGCTTTGCAAGTGAATGCTTTGGCTGGACAGTTCAGACTAATCTAACCAAGGCACTTTGTGCTTCATAACACTGGGAAGAAACCTTCTTTAACTTGTTGTTAGCTAAAGGAATTCAGGAGCAGATAAGCATATGATTTCAGAAAACCTAAAAACTGTAAATTGCAGTTTCAAAAAGCGCTAGCAAATTGTCAGGGTGTGACTCTAGGCATTTACTGTTGGCTGCTGTTTGAGGACAGATCCTTCAGCAAGAATGTCTCAGTCTGGAACAGTTTCACCTGTGCTCCATCTATTCTGTAGTAGATGAGATCCAATTTATCCTTTTGAAAATAGAGTCCATAACTACACACTGCTTTCCTGTTACTGCACTGTAAAGACTCAGCAAGACATGGTACTTTATGTATGCATCTATTTAAAGCACATTACATATCAAAATATTCCTGAATTTAAGACAGTTTTATATACAAGCCATTTGAATTAAGTTGATCAAAAGTGCAACAATGAAGGTTTCTGTGTGATGAACTATTCAGCAATCCTGGCTCCTACTGTGTATATTCAGCATGAGGAAGGCTGTCTTCATGCACTAATCAGCATAATGTACAAGCAAAGTAAAGATTTGTTTAATCATGTATTTTACCGCTTACACACATATTTGTCCATGACTAAAGTCACATTTAGAGTCAGCCCAGTGTCTGAGGTTGTTTAACCTGGAAAAAAGAAGCTCGGGGATGATCTTATCACCCTCTTCATCTACCTGAAAGCAAGTTGTAGCTGAGGGAGGGGGAGTTGGTCTTTTCCTCCAAATAATAAATGATAGGATAATAGGAAATGGCTTAAGTTGAGCCAGTGGAGGTTTAGATTGAATATCAGGAAAAACTTATTCACTGAAAGGGTTCTCAAGCACTGGAATAGGCTGCCCAAGGGTAGAGTCACTGTTCCTGGGGGTACTTAAAAGGCTTGTAAATGTGACACTTAGGGACATGGTTTAGTGGTGCACTTGGCAGTGCTGGGTTCATTGCTGAACTCAATGATCCTAAAGGTCTTTTCCAACCTAAACACTTCTAGGAAAAGCTCAATGTCTCCACAAAAAAGATGTCCTTTTGCTCTCTCTTTCAAGCCTTTTGCATTAATAATTCTCCCAGGATTAAAAGCTACAAAGATCTATCATCAGCTTTGATGTAATATATCATAAACTCAGTCCATATTACGGGCAGAAAACCTCAGGGACTGATAGAACAACTCTGTCATTCTTAAATTTCCACAAATAAAAAATCCTGAGGTGTGCAGTAGGCCTACCAGATATTTAGGACTCATTGCTTAACCTTTGAATCTAGACATCATGCTGGTACAAAATAGAAAGGCAGTAATTATCAGAATTAGAAAAAAATAATGGAAATTTATTAATGAATCATCTTTTCCCTTAAGCTGTACTGTAACAAAAAGTAATCATCATTCTAATGAACAGTGTTATTATTGGACCACATTATGAACACCAGTGATTTTGTACCAAGCTTTTACTGTCAGGGGAATGGTTCATTAACCACAAAGAACATTTCACATTAGGGATTCAGTTTATCTGGCCAATTTAGACAATGTTTAAGTAATTTTTAATTAAAATTGGGATTCTGCATTTTGGAATGGTGTACTGGTTCAAAGGAATTGCAAGCTCAATTACTACAATCAAGTTGTTAGTAAATTTTTCGTTCCAGATAAAAGTTGGCCACTGGTCAATCTGCTAAGCAGCCATTCTGGCCTACCCTGCAGCTTCAGTACCAATTAGTGGGGTGGATAAGAAGAGAAAGAGTAAGGCAAAACCTTTTTATAACAGAGCAAGTTTTCTATTTGGCAAGGAGTAGATAAATGAAATTCCCTGGAAAATGTGTTGTAGACAGGGAAGGAAGAATTTTTCTTGTAACCTTAATATCAAAAACTAATTTCTTTTGATGAAGCCAGCTGTATGTCACATTATTTTTTGCAGTAAAAATCCTTTTGGGGCAAAGCTGAAGCTGGGAAAAAACTTCCATTTATATTGTTCCCAGTATTTAATCTCATTACAGGATAATATAGAATTAATGAAAATTGCCTTCAGACTGTGGAACAACCCTGGCCTCCCAAGCACCAGGCAAAAAAGGTGCAAGTGCTGTACCTGAAGGAGGATTCAGATTAAATCCCCACTCAGTGTAAATGTCACATAATTTCACAAACTTCATTGTCTCAAGACCTGCTGAGGATCTGCTACAAATGAAGTGTGGAGTTCACACCATCTTAGACCTCACTTAAAATGAGAAGTATGCATACTGGTTCCTGTAAATAAACCAAACTGTACACTAAGATCTGCCATCAGCAAGAAATAGCAATTGCAGTTCATTAAGATCAGGCATCAATGAGCTGGGAACTGCTGTGAGTGTTTCCACTGCTCCACTCACCTGGCAGCCACACTGGGCTCAAAGTGCCACACGTTCAGGATGGATGCAGCCTGGGAACATCACTGAGCTGCAAATGATGTCTTGTGGTGGGGGCCCTGGGAGGGTAAAGGCTGTGTCTGCATGAGCTGGGGATTCTCCTGCAAGCAATGCCAGCCAAATTATGTCCTTAGAAACTGCAGAAAGTCAAATTTAAAAAAAACCCAACAATTTTAAAGAGGTATGAAGTACCTTCAGATTTTAACAAGCTGCATGTGGTTGGAGGGTAGAATTATGGCCACTATAATATTAAAAAATCAGTCATCAGAAAAACATTTCAGTGTATCCGAATCTGTCATCTTTCTAAGCAGTGCCAAAGCTCTTGCATACCTTAAAATTAAGTAAATGCTTCAACATAAAGTCCTGAGGAAGAATAGGATTTTAAACACAGGTTTTAAAGAGGCAGATTCATATTGTGGCAACTTGCTTTTGCAATTATCCAGACAAAACTTTGAGTTCATCATCTACGAGGCTGATTTACACCAAAGGTATCTAATTTATTTTCTTCCTCTTGAGATTAATCATGATAAATCTCTTCCAAATGTACTAAATAATGAAATGAAATAAAATTAAATGAAACATATTCTTTATGCCTAAATGGATAGTTTCTCACATCCTAATGGAATATTTTTGAAGATTTAGAATAGACGAAAGTGGTTCAAATACATTTGTTAAGTAATAACAAACAAGTAAAAAAAGACCACAGGGATTCCACCAGACTGGTTTCTCTTTGATTTCCTCATTTTAATTCACTCCTTTTCTTCACACTATTCCCTTTTCTTTCTTCACTAAATAAGTAATTGAGATGTCTTTTGAAGATTCTAATGACTCCTGAAGTCATATTTTTTCCTAATATATTTCATGTGTGTGTTCCTCCTCAGGAAACAGCTGTGTCTTCTAAATGGAAGAGAAGACTTCTTAGAAATCTCTGATGGCAAAAGAAGGGCCAGAGATGGGGGCAGGTGTGTAGGGAACATGTGAAGGACAAGAAATTCTTGTGGTTGTCCTATATTTAATGAATGTATTAAATATGTTATAAGGAAAGCAATAAGATGCCTTTCCTGTGAGGAAGACAGGAGGGATAACCTGTGGTGCTGTTCCCCTCACTACACTCACTGACTGGTGCCTTGATAAGGGATCAGGGAAGTGCTCATCCCACCCAAGCCATTGCCATCTTTAGTTTGGGTGTCACAGATACCTTGTACACACACACACAAGTTAAACAGGGTTTCCCCTTTCTTGGATATGTCTAGTGGAGTAAATATATCCAAATATGCCCTCTCTGAAATGTTTTGTAGACCTGGACTGCTTATCCATTTGCTCTTGACATTAAAGTTTCTCCAGCCTATTTGTCTTCATTGTCAGGGACTTTAAAGTTACTTTTAGTGATAGGACTTCAAACAACACACCTCTTGGCTCCTAATTGTATAAGCACTTCTACAATTCCTTTCCTACAAGTAGTTTTCTCTGAGTTTTTTTGGATTGATCTGCTCTTCTTGACGTCTCCTACCCAGCCTCCATCAAGGGTTCACGATTTGCAGTACTCTGTTAGTGTCACCTTGGAGATCAGATTCAGGTGTGTCTACAAGTGCCTTTAACTCCCACTTTGTCTGCATAAAAGGCAGCAGATTTGTCTCTGCCACCAAAGAGGTCTTCTGTTTCAAAAATATGTGAAAAGCTCCCAAACCTGGGAGACAAAAATTTCCACCTAAAAATAAGGAATCCATGTTTAACAGCAGGGGTAACAAGAGAATAAGTTACACAACATCATAGTAAACAGTTAGAGATCTAAGAGTTAGAGAGTTAGAGATCTAAGACGGAGACTGATAGAACCAAAACAAAACAGAAATTTAAAAATCATAATTGAGAGCCCAGAACGGAAGAGGCTGTAACAGGAGATGGTGAAAGACGTTGCAGAAGTCAAGAGGAGAAAATCTTTGATTGGAACAGGAGGAAAATGATGTAAGAAAAGGAACAAAGGTGTCAAAAAAAAATCAGATGTGCTGATTTCTTCAATGTCTTTTGTGGCAATTTTCAAACCCGTATGGTGAATGTCAATCAGATGTGGGCACCTAATTCAATTTATCTTCCCTGAAAGGTCCTCAAATGCAAATCTATTCAAATTAAGAGCCAGGAAAAGAGGTGGTGGGGGCTGGAAGAAGAAACACAAAAGCTTGAAAAGATTGATATTTCTTTTCACTTTTCTGTGTGATGAATTGAATTTCTGTTAGTAACTAGCACTTTTGCAGATGCTTATTTAATGTCGTGCAGGGGAGAGGCAGTAGGTGTGGGCAAGGGAGGTGAGTCATGCCTTGCTCAAGAGGGAACCTGCTGTGATGTTCATAATGTACTGAATCAGCTTCAGAAATATGAAAGTTTCTTTTCCTCTTTTCCTTACACCTTTTGTTTTCTCATGTCTGACAGACACACAAGTTCATGACAGCTTCTTAATAGTCATTTGTACAATTGATAATTAGGCCTGAATGCAAATCTAATCCTGAAAGGTGATGAATTGTTCCTCATTTTTACATAAATACAGTAAAATTTTATTTTCTTATGTATAATTGCCTGGTGCAAGAACTCTTTGCAGAGAACTGGGAACTTGGCCACCTCTCCCAGCAGCAGTCCAAACTGGCTGTGGCATATGTTGTTATAGTCTCCAGATTTAAAGATGTGAGGCAGTCGTCTGGCTGTTTCTCTACTGGAACATCCTTTTCTGATGATCTGAATAAAACCCAGACTGTTTGGGATTTAAATCAGGGGTGCATGTAACACCACAATTCTCTGTCATTATAAGGCTGGGAGTTGTCTGAAGACATTGCCATCTGGTATATAGAAAATAGGAGATTTTGATGTTTGAGGAAAAAAAAGCTGTGGCAGACTTTTGGAAGAGGTGTGATTTGTTTCCCTTGCTTCATTACACTAATTTGTAAGATTCAAATGCCATTTTTATGGTTTGAATTGAAGTTGTTTAAGCCAGGGGGAATAGAGGGTTGGTGACAGGAATGAAAGATTTCTCTCTTTTGAGACCCTACTTGGACACACTTGTGGATGGAAAATATCATTCAAATTAAAAATAACAGCTTCAGTCTGGGATGTGTTATAGGGGCACCACCAGGCCTTAAGTTTCACATTCTCCCTTATTTATTTTATTTCTCTGTGAGCCAGTTGTCCATGCAAAACATGACAGTTAATTATGCCTCTCTGTTTCCCTCTGACAAATAAAGCGCAAGTAATGCCAGCAAGGATTAAACTGTTTGCTTTTGGTTTACAAGGAATTAAAGCAGTGTGCAGTAAATTTTCCTGTAAAGGTCTTTCCTAAAGCTGTAGACTAGGGAAATAATATTAGCAGCTAATGTTGTGGATGCACAGCTCGGTTCAACAACCTTTAAATAAGCATCCAATATGTTTTTCCCTCTCAATGGGCTTTACTCAAGGTGTCACTTGGGCTTCAGCAGATGTGAGTGTTCTACCTGTGCATCCTGCCAACCAAACACATCCACATCAGAAAGAAGGATGAAAGAGGATTGGGAAAGTGGGGTATGTGGTGGGTTATTTAAATAAAGTGGTGTAGATGTAGATGAGGTACTACTGTCCAAACACATACACACCACCTCTGTAGGAGTAACCACATGTAGCAGCATAGGGTAAGAGTGCTCATACTTTAGATTTCCTGTGAAAAAACAAGAATCAGAGGCTAAAAATATTGCATGTGTTTTATTGAAGAGTAATCCAGAAAGGATACACAAATACAGATCTAGCCTGCCTATCCAAAGGCATCTGGAAAATACTCCAGTCAAAATATCACTGTATCCTTGCTCATTTCTGGCACAATGGCTGTGTAATTATGCATACTCAAAAAATCCTTTCATGTCTACTTTAAAAATAAATAGTTGTCCTAAGCCTTAGACTGTTGTCAATAACTGTTATTGAAACTTTAAACAGTTAAGGAAGGAAAAGGAAAAAAAGAAATTCTGGCGCACTTTAAGGTGCAGGGAGACTGAAAGACCTAGCAGCAGATTGAAAGAAAAAGGAACTGCAGGTGTAATATTTAATGGAGTGTTAATTGTGCAGTGGCTAAAAATAAATAGGCAGCACAGAGTTTGTTTTTGGGTGAGTGGTTGATTGCAAGTGCTAAGCTCTACAATTACAATTATAAATTATGAGCTCACTTTTCTGTACCGTGGCTTGTTTTAGGAGTTTGATGGACTTCCCTGTGCAAAGTCTAATCAAACACATACTGAAGAGCATAAGAAAGCACAGGTTGTGGGGTTTGGTAGTTTACCCACTATTTCTTCTAATGTTTAAGAATATGAACCACCCCTGAATTTCTAAACCTCATATCTTATATTCAATGTGAATTTAACTTCTGTTAAATGACAAACGGGATTATTTCAAAGTAGAAGGGTAAAAGCACTTCAATTAATTAATTAATTAATTGATTGATTTAGTAGCACTTTGATTGTAAACATTGCTCCTTCTTCCAATGACAATCAATAGACAGGAAATTATTTTTAGTGTTGAGAAGAGCTTTCAGGGAATCCCAGAATCACAAAATGGTTGGAGTTGGAAGAGACCTCTGAGGATCAGCTCCATGTTAGCATGAAAACTATGAGACATACATCACCACATGGTATATTTTATCTCAACTGGTGGTTCAGGTTTATATCTGAGCAAACTACACCAAATTAAGCCCTTAATTAATATTTTTATTAAGACGTTGATCCTTGAGAAAAACCCTTGTGATTTTTGAAGTTAGTCCATTAAATAAGCAATGTTTCTCTTTGGTTAAAGTAAGGGACTCTAAGTACTAGGTCTTAAAACTGTGTTGTTCATTATTTATGTTGTTGCTCTTTCAATTTAAAGGCACTAAAGTAAAATACAACCACTGGTTATATTTATATGAGATGATATTTGGATATATTTTTGTTTTCATCCAGGAAGAAGTGCAGGATCTTCTGTCTCAGCTTCATAACAAACCTGCAGCAGGAATGTGCTGCATCCTGTTGCTGCTGTGGGAATACATTTCTGCTAGTATGATCTTCCATTTTCTCATCTGCTAAAGTATCAGGATGTTGATGCTGTGTATTACTCATGAAATACCATCCTGTAAGCACAAAAGAGTAAGTACTTTCTACTGTTTGCACTTGAACACACTTGTCCCTTCCCCACAAATTAAGTGAAGCTGATAAAATAGAGTAGAATGGCTTTCTATTGGAAACACAGCCCACTGTAAAAGGTCAGAAAGTTAAAAGCAGATTTCTATAATTCACAGGAGGCACAAGACATTAAAAGTTACTGCCTCATTCATGTAACAAAGATTGTGTCAAGAAAATAAAATAGTACAATATTTATCTATTCTCATGAAAGCATTCATCAAAAGATGAAGAAACAGCTATAAAGATCATTTATCAAAGGTACAAAGGGCTTTTAGCTGTACAATTCACCACAGAAGTAGCAAGCTGCTGCATTTTTGGAAGCAGAGCAACAACACACATCCAAACTGTGAAGGATTCAAAGGAACACAGCATTTCTTTATCAGCTGTCACAGACCTCTAGGATCCTGCTGTGTCAAACATTGGAGATACCAGAATCTGCAAATCATTCCTTTTTTGAGGGGGGTGTCCCAGACTTGACTGTGGCCCAGCAGGTGAGAAGTGGTGTGTCCTTTCCAGCCAGGTATCTGACAAGTATGACTTGCCCCCTGAAAGTGCCCACCTTGGCCACACTGGAGACACAGTGGGGTCCACCCTGTGGCAGCCCCCACAACTTTTGGACTGCTCTGCAAGGACACCAAGTGGCAGGGCAGGCTGGGAATTGCACAGCTGTCCTTGCCTGGGTGACCAGAGTGGCCACCTCTTCCTTCAAGCCCTGCCAAGCAGTGGTGGCTGAGTCTGGTGGGCTTGTTTTTTAACCTCTGACAAGGTAACAAGGCTGTCACTGAAGGGGCAGTTGGGCAAGGCAAGGTAACTTAGCTTCCTGGGGATACCTACACCAACTCAGAAAGGAAAAAGGCTTCTTGCCTTTGAATTCACTGGAATGTAATAATTATCTTTTGCCATGTAAATCTCTTCCCAGAGGCCACGTGCTGCTGCTGCTTACTCTGACCCTTACAGCATTTTTCAGGTACTTTGCATTGAACAAATTAAAAATCTCTCTGAAGGGATGACTGGGCATTTCTTCAGGTTCAGAGCCCAAAACTTGTTCTGCTTGCCTGCCTGTGGGAGCACACTGCTCATACTCTGTCAGTACAACACTTCTAGCAGTCTGTGAGTGACTCTCAATACCTGTGAACCACTTTAGGAATGAAAAAACTCTCTTGAAAGAAATCTGACCACTGTGAACTTTCTTACTACATGAAAGTACCTCAGGAACTGTGTGTAACTAACTAATGTCCCATTGCCCACACACCAGTCCTACAGAATAGTGACCTTTACACTATTGAGCAAATTCATGGGTATAGGAAAGCAAACATAGCTTATTTGCTTAAATATTTCTTTTAACTTCAACTTTGAGAGCTTCCACAGCATGTCAGAGCTTTATGAGCCTTTTTCTGACTTGCTTTTACACTAAGAAATTGGCTATGACTCTATCAGGCAGGCCTGAACTTGATGTAAGGTGGCCAAGGGTTGCTTAGAACTGAGAGAGTGATTTGATCCCTTCAGCAATGCCCTTCACTGCATCCTTTAGGATATACAAAGAGGATCTGGAGACTTCACAGCTTCAAAGTCAATATTTTTTCCAAGCATCCTACCAGTTTTTTTATTGACATAATTCTAATGTCAGTAAGGTTCATATAATCAAATTAGACTTATTAACCCTTTCTTACAGAGTCCTCTGTATGTTTTAAAATGCATTCAGGTAGCTTTGTATTGTCAATTTTGTTATTTCATTTGCTTTTTTTCTAATATGTGTGAGTTGATACCAATTTTTTTCCCAATGTACAGTAACTTTTTAAATTGCTAAACCATACTGCATAAAGCAAAAGTGGTTTCATTTATGAAAAAGACAATCTATCATGGCTTTTTAATTCCTTTTGTTATTTATATCTTGAGATATAATCCATTAATCATTTGTGAGCTATTCATGCCACATTTGTATCCATTAAAACACTGGGTTGCAAAACCAAGTAGACGACATCTGAAAAAAATGCTTATTTTGTTGAATGAGAGCCAAAAATAAGGAAATAATACTGCATCTATGTAAAAAATTGGTATTCTTATGGCCAATTCATGTCTATAAATTTATAGATAGTAACATAACATTTGTATAGATGCTATATGCAAATTAGGGTATAATTTAAACCAATTTATATAGAATCAGATAAAATGTTTATACAGAAAATATAAATTGACAAAAATATTACTTCTATATTTATTTTTATATATAATATATATTGTATGTGTATAGATATATGATATTGATATATCATATATATTTATATATATTAATTGGTCAAAAGAATGTCTATTCTCTCTTTATAGCTATTTTACATCTTGAAAGCCATATATATATTCCTGCTTTGCTAAGATTTTTCAACACTCAGATTAAAATAAAACAAAAATATCTTGAAAAACTTGAATTAAAACATGACTTTCAACAAAATATAATATAAAGAAACCCTGTCTATTTTGATTCTTTTCAAAAAAAACCAAAGGTTGCCATTTTTATTTACAGGTTTTTTTAACATTTCTGAGAGGGTTTTCATGTGTTTCAGAATGAACAATCTCTGATTTTTTTATGGTCTTTATGGAAGAGGATTTTTTTTTTTTCCCAAATAGTTCTAATGGTGTGGAGTAACTGATCTGAACAGTTCTTTGTTTAACTGTTTTGTCCAAAGGTTTTGTATCTCATTATTCCCACAGATCAATAATCCACACACTACAATACACAAGGCTTCCCTTTAGAAAAAAAAACCTGCCCACATCTCTCAATCATAAAGTTCTTCCCAGAGTAAGTATTTCTGGGCATCTGGCATGGCAGTCGATTGTGATGAGAAAGGAAAGTTCTTGAAGAGGATAATGAAACGTTAATATTACAAGTGGGAGTCAGGATGGCAGTGGTGGAACTTGTTCTTTGGTGGTCTGTAAGAAAATTGTGTTTTCTTACTGATGGAAGCATCTAACTCACAACCAAAGTATTGTCACTGATAATTTTCTTTTATCTTGATTTCTGTATCATCTGTCCATTGCATAAGAGCTTTATGTTCCACTTTTTAATCAACGTTCACAAGGGAAAGTAATTAGACATAAAATGCAAATTACTGGTGATCCATAAGATACAGCAGGATTGCCCCAATAATTGTTGAATATCTAAAAACCAAAACATTTGCATGTCTCCATATGCATAAATAAGGAAACAAAGAAGGTGGGATGAAACAAAAAACTTAGTGGTAGTGGCAGCCCAAGGTGGACTCTCAAGTTGATTTTACTCCCCTTTTATTTTGTTCTGCTAACACTGGAAGATTCTTTCATTAAAAAAAAAA
>VXBB01024002.1:1509175-1674117 GCA_013399915.1 Illadopsis cleaveri
CAAAATAAGATTTTCAATAATTTTAATTATATTACATTTTTTCCTATTCAACTGTAGACTTGTATAATCAGTCACATGTTAATAATCACTTCAAAAATCATTTACCATTTGCATTTTTTCTTTAACAGTATGATTTTCAAGTGGGAGCCTTCCACTGAAGAAAGATGCTGATATTAATCTAATGCTTAAAACTATAGTGTGAATGTTGCACATAATCTGGATATGAGCTTTTGCAAAGCATTTTACAGAACACTGTCTCATTGCCTAGAACAGAGAGCATATTTTAGTTCTGAAATCTGGGGGGTTGCATTCATTATTTTTTTGTCTTTGTTTTTATACCTTCAGTATAGTGGTGTCATATTTCCTATTCCCTGAACTAACTAATATTCTTCCCATTTTTATTTTGTTTTGGGTTTGATTGGGTATTTGGGGTTTTTTTGGGTTGTTGTTGCTGCTGCTGCTGCATTAATGTGGAGTGTTCTGGCTTCTGAGTTTCAAGTAAAAATAATGAGAGAAAATACAATTTTTTTGCATACTGATCTATAAAAAATGAAGGCAAACTCTCTCCTCTCCTCCACCTCTACATTGCTCCTGGTCAGTTTTGGGATGGGCTATGGACTGGGATGCTGACAGGAATGATGGGATGGTACACTCAGATGGATATAGGGACAAAAGGTATAGCATAGAAATTGCAAACACTGAAGATTCAGTGGGTTTTTTTGTGTTGGCATTGAAACAGACATGCAAGCTCTGTCTTTCACAGACGGGTCCTTCAGCATTGCTGAGCTTAAGGGACAGAACTTGAGCCACCTCCAACCATAACAATGTGTTCAGCTTAAAAATGCTTCTTTTAAGAGACAAGCCATCCCATTTGTGACCCACAGAGCAATTTCAAGTCTACCTGCTGGAGACCTTGTGGATAGAGCAGGAAAGGAGCACCTTGGAATTATTCAGCAAAGCATTGAATTGCTTTGATTCGCGTCTGGACTTCTGGCTTCTGTCCTAATGCAATATAGACAGGCAGAAGATGCTTTCCATCTGTGCTATTAATGGACAGTGGGAGTGTTCAAAGTATCTCTGAAGGGACATTAAATCCTTGCCAGTCTGTCACACCCAAGAGGGAAGGGAGTTTCAAGTCAGCTGAATCCTTTTTGTGGCCAGTTGCCATCTGTCCCTGTACAAATGCGATGGATCACCTGCAGGCAGGTCACCTGCAAGGGTTCACTTGGGGATGCAATTTCCCTGTTTCTTCTGAAATCTCTGTGGACCACTGGTACAGCCAACAGCTCCTGGAGGAGCTGCACTCTCTTCCCTTGTGCCAGGCTATTGAGTGTGCTGCCTAGTGCATGCCATGGAACAGCAATCCTGCCTTTTTCTTGTGCTCCCAGTCTTTCCAGCATGTTACCTCCCTGCAGAGAGCCACACTGAAGGCTGCCCCAGAAGCCAATGTCCCGCCTGCTCTGGATGTGGATGTGTCTGTCTTACTCGGAGACTCAGGACCCTCCAACTGCTGTCTGGCCCAATGAAATTATCATCCTAACCTCAATAAAGCACTTCATTATTTTCAGTGTTGTAATTCCATGGGAATGCTTATAAAGAGGACAAGATAGGAAACTGTGGGATGATGGGATTCTGCAATACAATAAAAAGGGATTATTTTTCTTAATAAAAAGGGCTTTTCTGAGACTTGCAAGCCCAATGCACTCAGCTGTCCTTTTAGTACTGAAAATCCACTTTTTTTTCAAGGCTCATATGCAGTAAAATGCTCAACTGAGTCTCCCTGTGTCTTTTCCTCTCAAAAAAATCTGGTAATGTGTTCCACAATACGATGTTATAGGAAAATCGCCTTTGTTCTGCAGCTCTTAGCTGACTTCCAGGGGTGAAAGCTAGTTCAGCTCAGACCTGCTTTCATTTAGAAACTCATTCCCATTACAGCAAGCAACTCCTTTTCCTAGTGCCATGTCAAAAACAACCCATCACTACTTTTATGTAACTTATAGGTCTTTTCAGAAAAAAAGGTCTGAGTAGTGGAGTTTGGCTCCATCAAATATTCCTTTTCACTCAAACAGCTGTTTTCATATCGACCCATTTCATACTTGGGATAAATCTGGGCATTTTAAAGGGAAGGTAGCATCTGCTGAAATCTGGTTTTGCCTTGTGCATGCTAGGAATTCAAACACTGGGTTTACAGACCACAGAAAAGGGATCCTACTGCCTTCTTCAAACTTTTCTACAGGAAAATTTATCTCTGTGTAACTAATTTAATGCCTAGTGGGCGATAAAGAGGGAGCAAGATGGTAGTCTCATGATTTTCCTTGCAATTGTGATTTAGGATTAAGGTAGCGAGAAAGCAAATGAGGGTTTTATTTAATAAATTTTAATTAATAAAATTCAAGATACTATAGATCCAACTTTTCTTGTTAATCTTGGTGCAGAGCTAGACTAATGAGGTGGAAAAGCTGATGCCAGTATAACACTTCATGTCATAGTGAGAGGGATACATCTCATACAATACTGTCTGGAGAAACAGAGATAATTCTCCAGAAATAGCCAGGAGGAAAACATCTAGCTCATTTTCACTCTTCAGTCTATATTGTTCAGACACTAATCTGTGTGTTTTTCTGTTCAGTCTAGCTAATCAATATGTCTGAATCTCCCTATAAAACTTGTTTCTGCAGATAATCTACTAATTTAATAAGATGAAATGCATGCTACAAATTCCTCTCTTTTCTTTCTACAGGCAGGGATAAGAAAATGTAATAAGTGACATCTGATCTGAATGAAAACCACTTACTTATGGTTGCTGCATGAAATAGAGGCTTGGAGAGAGACAAGGAAAAGAGTTCACTCAACCTACCTTAGATTGCTACTATTAGATCAGTGGACTTCTTAGCTACTCAAGATCTTTTGTGAAGGTAAAACAAACAGGAATGTGACTCAGGTCCTGTGAATCATAATTTGAAAAAGCCTGGAGAGGTCTGCTGACCATCCAAGAGCCTCATTTCCTAGCTTGAACTTAGATTTTTTAGTCTAAAAGTTTGGCAGTGTGAACATCCCTGAATATTCTATCAGCCTTATATATCCAACCTTCAAGCTGTAATCAATTTTTCTTTCCTTCATTTTATTTTTACTGCTCTGCTGAAATTACAGAAGCCTCAACCTGGAGTGTATCCAATAGCCATAGCTTCTCATGGATAATAAAAACTGACCCACAGCCAAGAGAAAATGGAGTGATATAGAGGAAAATTTTTTATTTGGGCTTTGAGAATCCCATTTTCTTCTCCCTTTCAGGCCAGTGCGAATGGGGCTACAAAAATATCCCCTCTTCAATCAATCACCTCTGTCATGGTACCTCGTGTCTATGATCCTTCTTTCCATTTCATATAGTAAAAATCTTCCCATATTTACTTTCAAAGCCTATCCTTGATGTTTCTTTACTCTTTTTATGCATGAATAATCTATGAAGCTATTGATGCCCTGCACTTACTGCCATTAATGCTGACCTTGACATCCAACATATATTTTCTTCCTTTCATGGGAGATTCCACAGGTCTGTTCAGTATCTTTGCTTGGGGCATATGCAGTAGTTATCAACCTTTAAATCTCCTCCAAAATTGTACCTATTCTGCGTTTGAAGCCCACTTAACATTAGTCAAGGGTCTATCTTGCTGTGAGTAATAGTAATAATCTCACCATCACATTTTTCCAGACACTCACTCTGAATGGGATGCACAACAATGTTTTCTTACATGTGAAATGTCTTTTAAAATGTCCTGGACCACAGGTTGGGCACATTTGACATGTTTTCTTTTGTACTAGACAACATGTCAAATGTTCCTTCTTCTTTGAAGGAAGCTATGGAAATTTACAATAAAATATAAGAAAGAGGATCTAATTTTTCTTGGCCAGTCAACAGCTTGCTGCCTAAAGTGGTGCATAAGACAGCCTGTATCTGTATTCTCCAAAGACTGTCCAAGAATATAACCCAGTTGGACTGGACACAATACAAAAGAACTCTGAAGTCAGCAGAAAGTCTCTCTTTGACTTCTTTAAAGGCAAACTTACACCCAGAAGGAGAAAAAGCCGATATTAGAATGCTTCACATTTCTTCATTCTGAATTAGCTGGGGTGGAGCTGCAGAGTGGACAGACAAAACCCATTAAGTGTATTGAGGAAGATTCATAGTGTCTAGATTCTTTCTACCCATTATTATGCTGGCACCTTCAAAAAGGTGTCAATTCACTGTGCCAAAATATGGGACTAAAACCAGAAATCTTCTTTTGGATTCATGAGAAGAGAAACTATTTATCTGTGATTCATGGTGAAAGTATATGTTATATATGAGTGTAAAAGTAGCCAGTTTTGTGTTGCATAGAAAATAGCCTTGTAAATATCTTTCACATTGACTTGCTCATAGTCCTTATGCTTTATATGCAGGATAAGCCCTGGGTTTGAAGTGTGTTTATTATTTAAAGGCTTGTTTTGATATATCAAGGTCTCTTCCATTCCTCCTGATGATCCTTTCCTTTGAAGGTTCACTACCTGATTGAAATGAGAATTTCCATCCACTGCATCAAACAGGCAATGATCTCTCCTGAAAGGTTCTGTATTTAATGGCACCAAGTGTGATGGGAACAGAGAGGGGAGGGAAGTTTTTTATTTTCCAAATCCTTGGTCATCTTGTTATGTGTAATAATGTAGACCCTACCATATTACAGATGGCAGAACTAATGTAACGTTGTTTCTCTAATAGAATTCAAGCCTAGGTAATAAATGAGCTGTATGCTAAAGACAGAATGAGAGGTTCAGAGGGGAAGGAAATGAACCCAGTAATGTCAAATACCTTTATCTCAACCATCACTATAATTCTTTAGTATACAAAGCTTGAAACATGAGAGGAACATGAAAATAAAAGTGTAAATGCACATTTTTTTTATATTGGAATATTCTCAGATTAGTACCATTCTAGTATTGCGTCCTTTACCTGTTACCAGGTGCTTTCCTGGAGATGCTTTATTCTGATTTCTGCTGTTACTACCATTACTCTGTGCATGTTAGCAGGGCATATGCAATAGGAATTCCTGGTTAAAAATGCTTCATTTTCTTATTGTTCTAAGAATTCTCATATTCTAAAAGCAAACCTTGCAATAACTTTTCTTTACATGGTAAATCACTGGGTACACACTGAACTCAATGGAGTTTGGTTTGTTTGCAGCAAGTAAGGGTCTCTTCCATTCTTAATAAAATTTGGAGTCCTTCCCTTCAAGTAGCTTGCTGTTACTGTGAGACTGACAAGTCTACTGGGGAGACAAATCATGGTCACCATCTTGGCTGCTCTGGAACAATGGAGTTTTCCAGAGTTCAGCTAAACATCCTTGAGAAGATGAATGCTATTGGGGCCAGTGTTATACTTTGTCTTACGCTACAGCTACAAGGCAAACCTCAAATCCACCACCTTCTTTCTAAAAAGGTGCTTTTTTGATATTGTCTTCTGTCACTTAAAGCGTAGCAACATATAGGTGCAAATACATTCTTTTTATGTGCACATTCAGCACTGGCAAGGCCCCAGACAGATCAGCAAGTCCACTTTTTACACACACCCACAGCCACACCCACACACACAGAGCCCATGGCAGGAGTGGAGAAACCTCAGGGGATCCAGTAGACAGCTATCCCAGCAGTGAGGCATGGACAGTATGATCTGCACAGAGAAACTGGTGGTGCTGAGCTTGATTACTCCAGCAAAGAGAAGGTTGAGAGATATTTGCTTCAAATCCATTTCCATTTGAAGGATAAGAATAATGGAGCCAGGTGGTGTTGACTAACACCAAGGGGCCAAGTGTACCAAGGGGCCATGACCAAACTGTGCCTGACAAGCTTCAGAGTGGACATTAGGAAAAAAATACTTCCCCTGAAAAATTATTAATTATTATTTATATTAGCAGTTGTGTCTGAAAGTTCTATTTGTTCGCTACATCTCTGCGTCAAATTGTATGCAAACCCAAAGTCCTTTTTCTACCTTTGGTTAAACAATAAAAGACGCATTTGGGGAAATTTGGTACAAGCTCAGACAAAAGCCCAAAAACACCTCAAAAAACAGTTTTCAGATTGTTCTTTGCGTGAAGATTCAACTGATTTCTCTTCTTTGGTGAGGAATGAGGCTGATAATTTGAAGTAGTCTGGATACTTGAAAATGGCAGCTATTTTAATTCCCTGTACTGCATTCTCTTGATTTGAATCACCCAGTGTTCTGATTTTGTTCTGACCCAGACAATTCTGCAATTTACAACTGAAAATTTATCTTGCACACAGTCTTGTATTACGTGGTTCATTGATCTACCTCTCAGATATTCAGCATATTCTGTGTGTCAATAGATAGGAGATTTGGCAGCCTGACCTCTGATGTACCCACCAGATACCTGACCCAAGATTCTTAAGGCTGTGGAAGTACTGCTTTTGATGTAGAATATTTGACAAAACCTTTGATCTAAAAATTTAATTATTTAATTAATCGTTGTCATATAAACAACACTCAAAAAAGGTTTAGAAAATAGATTAGCAGGTGGGCACAGCCCTGACTAGTATAGGCAGCAATGAAAGGTTTTGACATCTCAAATTCACTTGAGATCTCTCCCACTGAAATATGCTGGAATGAGCAAACAATGCTCTCAATCTTTTTTGAACAGCTACATTTATGCTGTTTTCATCAAAGAACTTAGCTAGGTTCCTTTTAACTCCCTTCTCTGGTGTTTTTGCCACCAACTTCATAGTGATTCCACATGTGAAAAAATCATTAAATCCTCATGCACTTTGATTTACAGCTTCAGCTTTAGATCTTGTTATGTTAAGATTCTTCCCTGTGACCTGATGCTTTGTTGCATCAGCACCCACAGGCTCCAGGTAAAGCCAGGTCCAGCATTACCTCAGCAATTGTAGGAGGCTGTCTCTGCTCCAGAGATACTGCAATTACACAAGACAAGTAAACTGTAGGAGGGAAAATGTTAGGGGTATGAGAGGATCTCATCCTTGTCAGAATAAATCATAAAGCTGGCCATGTTCTTGTTCACTGAACTACCCCTCAGCCATTGTGTAAAGACATCTAACCAAGAAATATAAGACAAGTGACTTAGAAATGTTGTAATGAAAGAGTAAAAGGACAAGCCACAGGGAGACAAGGGGAAAAGAATACAAGTTAGGTCAACAATATCATTAAGAGCAATCATTAAAAGAAAGAAGATCGTTAACTGCTGTTTCAGATTCTGTGCTGTTCTTAAAACAATGTACTGCTATTTTCTTCTTTCCTCTAACCTGGTATATTACTTCTTTGTTTGTTTAATGACACCAAACATGTACTTAAGAAAATTGCACACCAAGGATCTGATTTATTGCCTAAGATTCTATTTGCATGAAAAAACAACACCAAAGCAGTATTTGACAGGTACATATCAATTCAACTCCTAAGGGGTGCATTTTGAGTCAATTGTGCAAGGAATTAGGCATGCAGTTACCTACAACATTTATTCAAATCTGTGAGAATTTAGTACTTCTCCTCAGGAAGTAAAATTACAAGCAGACTGTCTGTCTGCTTTGCAAGTACAACTTTGTTGTCCTGACCCACAAAACTCTGCCATTTTATTCTACAATATCTCAAAAATATTTGAGTTAAACTTCATTTTGTCTTGGTTCTGCCATTTCCAAGCCATTAACAAAAATGATTACAAGTTGCCTAGGGCTAGTCCAACTGGTATGAGTTCATTATTGGAAGAATGATACCCACCTGCTCCTCTCCACATCCTCTTCAAAGTACATTCAGAAGTCCATCTAGTAAAACACTTTGCAGCAGAAAAACTTGCTTATTACAAAGGCAAAGATGGAAAACTCAGGGGATTTCCCATTTTACTGTCAGTGAAACTTTTTTTCTGTTTAGCAAAATGGATACAAATGTTTGAAATCAGCTGTGAGGGAAAGCTAATTGATTTTAAACTCTTGGCAGAAATAGGAAAAAATATTGATAAAAAAGAGAAATAATTATTTAATGCTTACAGTCACAGCTGACTGGGAATTTTCCAGCAAAACAATAGTTACAATAAAATATAAATTTGTCATTACCATCTGCTCCTCAAAGTTCCAATACTTTATGAGCATTGATGCACTAAGTCTTAAAATGCCCATGTTGTGTAGAAAACTATTTATTAGCCTGTTTTATAGATGCACAGCTTTCTGTGGGCCATTTGCATAGACATGAATTTAATGCTATAGGAGCACCTCTGGGTCAGACTTTCAGGTGGCCAATTTCCACATACTATCTGTGACATTCGGGCTTCTAAATTGCCTTTTTTAACAGGAGAAACAGCTGCTTTGTGGGTCAGGCTTTTAAAATAATCTTTGAACATTGGTTGACAGAGAGACATGCTGATGTACATGATATATCCAGATAAGAAAAAGAAAAGTCCCAATGGTGCCAGCTGAGATGGAGGAAGCTGACCTCCTGTGTTTAAATGTGTGAGGAAACCAGCCCTTTCTTCATTAGAGAAATGGCTGAGCAATGAATGGAGCATGTATTCATACAGAGAATGAATACCAGCATGAAAGATTATGAAGTAATGCACCAAGTATATTTTACAAGAAGGAATGTATTCAAATAGAGCATCATATTCAGGCAAGAGGTCGAGGCTCTAGTACCAGACCCAGCCCTCCAAATTTAAATAACACTTTGGTTAAGTTACTTAAACTGTTAGTACCATTTCCTCCTTTCTCCTTTTGTCTGCCTGTTCTATCTAGACACTAAGCTTCTTAAAGCATGGACTGTGCTTTTTGTGCTCACATAATGCATGGAACAATAATGGCTCCATGCTCAGCTGGAACTTTTAGACAGCATCATAATAGAACTAATTAATGGTAATGAGATCTATGGAGTATTTCTGATGCTGCTCTTTAAAGATATCTGTGCTGGGTCAGAGCTGTGAGACTTCTCATGCATACGGTGAATCAAATCCCATTCTGCCAACTGAACAGGGAAATTTTCCATGGCTAGTGGGTAAGGAGTATGGTTTCTCCAGCATCAAATCACATTGGGAAAAGCCTACCAGGAGCAATGACTAGACAAATATACTACTTGCAGGTGGAATATATTCATGATAGAAGCCTTGGTTTTATTCTTTTTTTCTTTTGTACAGTATCCAGCTATATAATAAGAGGGAATCATATTAGTAAAAATTCTGGTGATGTTATTAGCAGTAATTATTCTGATAATATTAGCATAGTAACGGCATTGTCTACTTCTTTGGTTTGATTTAGCTTGAGAATCCCGTAATTTTGTTGTCTGATTTCTTGAAAGGGGAAATAACCCAACCTGGTTACCAGGGAAGGATATTATTTAGTCTGATTTACTTAGTCACCCTCAGCATCTACTCCTAACATGTCTATTCATACATGGCCTTTCTAGTTCTTCAGTGCAGTTATGCATTGAATATGCTGAGTTGGAAGAGACACATCAGGATCATCAAGTCCAACTGCCAGACCTATGCAGGATACCCCAAAAGTCACACTATGTGCCCAAGAGCATTGTGCAAATGCTTCCTGAGCTCTGTCAGGCTTGGTGCTGCAACCACTTCACTGAGAAACCTGTCCCAGTGCCCAACCACCCTCTGGAGGAAAAACCTTTACCTGTTATCCTACCTAAACCTCCCCTGATCCCACTTCCTGCCATTTCCTCGAGTCCTGTCATTGGCCACAAAAGCAAAAAGATCAGTACCTACCCCTTTGCTTCCCCTCATGGGGATAATGAAGACTGAGGTGCCCCCTCAGTCTTCTCTTCTCCAGGCTGGACAGACCAGGCTACCTCAGGCACTCATCACACAGCTTCCCATCAAGGCCCTTCACCATCCCTATCATGTAGAACTATGTAGAGCTAAACTTGGCTAATTTTCTGGAAAGATCTTCCTAGGTTAAGGGGGCCGAATAGTTCACATGTTAATTTTATTTGTCATAAACCTGTCTATTGTTCCAGGTGGTTGCAATATAACCATGGTAATCAGGGAACAATCACAGACAGTAAAGAGGAAGCTGCACAGAGGAAAAGGAATTAGCATAGTTTGAGTGGGGACACATTTGTCTTTCACATTTTTTCTGTCTCAAGAAAGAGTAGAGGTTTTCTGTTTGAGTTGGATGAATCCCAGCAATGCTGACTATGGAAACAGCAATAAAAGGTTCCTTGTTGTCATTGTTCTGCTGTTTGGGTTTTGTTTGTTTGTTTTTTAACAAGAAACTTCAGCAAACCTGACACACAAACACCTACCAACCTCTCTGCCCAATTCCTGTGCATGTGCTAGCTCACTGACAAAACAGCAAATGCAGCACACACTAGGCATGGCATATTTTTGCATTAAGTAGAGAAGTCATAGATGAACTTGGTTCCCACTTGGGCTGACTTTTTTTAATGAGGACTTCATGCAGAGAAAGATGACTAGTTGAGCACACTTTCCTCGACCTAGTTTCACCCATGGGGTTATATGCTTTATTTATTTTTAAATTAATGATTAGGGAGGAATCCATGGATTTGGGGTATTTTATATCTGTGGAAATTTTTTTTTTTACTAACAAGAGGATTTTTTTCACTTTCCATGAGCAGATATTAACCTGTGTTCCATTTCAAATAAGAATTTCACGGACTTTAATTTCTTTTATCTTTTCCTCATTCTTGATTTATGATCACTATGCTTGGAAGTGGAAAAATATTTTCTTTTCTTTCTGAAATGGAATATTGTTCTGCTTGTCAGTTCCTCTTGATCAGCCTTCGGTGTTCCCACAGCAAAGATGCAGAGGTAAAATGCTTCTATAGGCAGAGTTCTGGTCTCTGCCTCATTATCCATTTGAGTTGCAGTTACCATATCAGAATTTCTTCTGAACTGGTGTTACAGAACTTTTTTTCTTTTAGGAAAGGAAAGGGTCATTTTTCTGATAAGACTCCAATAAAAAAGTTATCCTTTATTCTGTTTAACTTGTGCAGTTCTAAAAGAAGACCCAGCTTCTCAGAAGTGATGGCTAGTAATAGAAAATTGTGAGGGGTATTTTTAAAATTAATTTTTTCAAGAACTTCCTGTCTTGCCAGAAGGGAGTATGGTGCCACTTATACTACTGTCGTTTGGGTGACAAACAGGCTCAAAATAATAAAATGTATAAAACCATTCTTTGTACATATTGCCATGTTCTTGCCTTCCATAGCCTGCAGGAATGTTGTGCTATTCAGCTTTGAGTCTCAAGTTTGTTATTATTGTTGGGGAAAACAGTATGTCCTCCCATAACGTTTTCATTAACCTAGAAGGTACAGCAGATGAACAGCTCAGATTCAGCCATTGAGTCTTCAACCTAAGAAGAAGATAATTTTCAGTACCTCCTTGGAGACTTTAAAATTACTGGAGTTTTCAATCCATGCCTATTTGCAAACTTATTTATCAGTTTGGGAAGAGAGGAAAATAATAAAATACCCCAGTCTTGTTATGATAAAGAAAAATTTCAGCAATGGGACACCTTTCTTTTGTGAGAGAATTTTATGACCACTTGATTGTGTACAGAAACCAGTTCTGTATAAAACAGAATTTACTTAGGAAAAAAATTTTCATTAAAACAACCAATGCAGTTTTGGAGAAGACAAGCTTATAAAAAGTCTGTTTTGAACAATAAAAACTCTGTTAAGGTTAGAGATCAGAACTCATAAAGTTGTATGTTTTCCCTTCCAGTCACAATGAATAGATTTATTCCATTTTTTTTTCTTTAGTTGTTGCATGAATCCATTGTTCACATAAATATTTTGTAGGGGACAAACACTCAAGAATTAAGCTGTTAAAAAATCATACAAGATATGGTCTTGCTGCTAGCATTTTTTATGAAAATCACATCATTTAAAGAGCTCTATGGGAAAAAAAAAGAGAAAAGCATCAGTAATGTCTTTTTACTGGATTAATGACAAACTGACTAATGTGGTCTACCCACTTTGTGCCATTCCAATGACATTGAGTAGCTTTAAATATGGTTTTAATGGCATTATTGAAATGCTGTTGAACAACCAGTATGCACCAGCAAATCCGTCCTTTCAAGTATAATAGATTGTATAGGCTCATTTCATGTTTCTTATATCCAAATGAGGTTAACACATGCTTTTGTTTAAATGTAAGATGAACATAGCACTCAGCTCTGTAGCTGTTATTCAGAAAAGGCTGTTTCAACTTTTCTGCTTAAGTGAGAACTACAGGAATAGGCCAGAAAGAATAATAAATCATAAATAAATGCATTTTTATGCAATTCAGAATTTTGCAGATCCTCTCTGTCCACTACCTCACAAGAAAACAACAAAATAATCCAGTACTGTAGAGGGATGATGGGTGGGCATTTCTCCATGAAATACATAAACTGTGATCCATGATCCATATCTCTGTTCAAATTGCCCCAAATTACCACAAAGAAAACTAGGACATGAATTTTCCTCTTTTTTTTCAGAGGCCACAGGACAGCCTAACTCATTCTGAAGTCTCCTCCATAGAACTGACAGGGAAGTTTTATAAATTAAGCACATTGCTTTCACGTTAATGATCCCAGTTTTTCAATGAGTTAATATAAAATATAAACAACATTTCTTACAACCACTAGTTAGTGCAACGTGTGCACAATTAGCAGCCTTTATGAATACCCTTTCATACATTTATTAAAGAGTCCATAAAAATGCCGAGTCCAATATATTTAGTATTTTTTCTCCTCTGCAATAAAGTAGCTTAGCATGAGTAAGAAAAGAATGACAAGCTGAAGTGCTTTGCATCCCAATGCATCATTTAGATTATGCAGGAATTACTGGAAATGAATTTTTTGTACTTTAACAGAGCTCAAGTGTTTCTTAAGCCATAACAACACAATGGATTTGGTGACTGCTTCAGAATAATCATGACACTGTGGCTCCTGGAGCTCTAAAAGACCATTCAGATATTTTTCTCTATTTTAGCAGCTTTCAAAGCCCAAATTCTCTCTGCCAGTAGCAGTGCTTAACTGCCTGACTGAGAGGTGTTTCTCCATTGCTCATCAGCTCCTGTATCTGGCTCAGCTGAAACATCAGCACTAAACACAGCCTTGAAGGGAAAGACACAATTTTTCAGTAAGAAGGTAATTAAAAAAAAAAAAAGATAAGCCATATACCCCAGAACTTTTTATTATTCTCCTGTTGGGTAACTGAGGCTGATCTTATGAAGATATGAACTACACCATTCTGCTCTCTATGGGTATAAAAATCAAAAAGTGATTACATCTCATCTTCATACCTTAAAGATTTGCTCTATATTTGTCATGCTATCTATATGCAGAAGAGACAATCCTGAAGTCTTCCTAAATAGGAGATAAATTTTCTGTTTATCCATCAAAAAACCTGGGATAGAATTCATCTTCCAAGTCACCACCAAAAATTTTAATTGATTTGCTTGTATATTTTGCATGTATTACTTGAAAATTAGGAAGTTATTTGTAATTATAGTTATGATGAAATTCTATTATCAGGTTAAAAGGAGTGTCTTTATAATTACAGTATAAAATTGGTGGAATTATCACAAGTTGCAGATTTTGAAATTTGGTTAGTATTGATCAGTGATCAACATTTTGCAATCTGTCACTATCAAAGTTACTCTTCTGAGGGTTTTATCCAAAACTCTCAACACATGTCAATAACACTTGTCTCTGTAAGTCTTCACAACTAAAATTAAAATTTCCTTAAATATTGATTTTCTAAAACTTTCCTGAAATCTTAGAAAATTTGTACATAAATTCTTAACTTAAAGATTGCACCTGTCTCTGGCATGAGTACTTCCAAACGTCCTTGGCCTTTGGAGATGTTAAAATCCAGACAAGGACTTTCATACTGCTGGCTGACATATTTTTATGTTGTAAGAATCATGCTGTGGTATCCTGACAAATCATTTCACCACTTTTTATATCCATGATTTTAGCTTTTCTTGATGAAGAATATGTCATTTTAGTGGCTTGGTGATTACTCTTTCTCAGAAAATATTGGGTGTGGCCTTCAGGCCTCTTGAGTACTATTGGCAGTGATTCCCACCATCTAGAATAGACCTAAAAAGGCTCTTAGCAGTAGTTCAGTTCACATCCCTGCCTCAAGATACCTAGAATGCAACAAACAGTTTTTTACCATGAGAAAATAAGTAAGAAACCTTATTTGAAATTAGAATCTATTAAGTTGTTGCCATAATGTATTCTGGCAATAGCTACCTGCATTATAATGGAGGGGAGAATTATTCCATAAAACAGAGAATGAACCTCAAGTGAGGTAAATCAACAAGCAGGCTGATCTCAAGCAACCTCAGCACTAGGAACTGATTCATAATTTATATTTCAAAGCATGTAGGTCTTGGTAATCATCTAGATGGAAGGCACTATTTTAATATAAATCCCCCTGAATCTATTATCTATTATTTGGCAGGTACTGAATTAAGTGCAAACTGGAAAGTGTGCTTGACATAAGAAAGGAAGATGAATGTTTGTGGGTAGAGGAAAGAGATTGTTGGAAAGGCTAGTGTGAAGGAGAAATGGGATTTATTAAAATTAAGACACTGTGAATATTGGTCAAAACCAGCTCTGCTATTCATAGACTCATGGAAATACTGGGTGGGAAGGGACTTTAAAGGCCATTAAGTCCAACCCACTTGCCATGAGCAGGGACATCTTCAACTGGGTCAGGTTGCTCAGAGATCCATCTAACCTGACCTTGAATGTTTCCAGGAATGTGGCATTCACCACTTCTCTGGGCAACTTGTTCCAGTGTTCACCGTTAGTCACCATGAATTTCTTCCTTTTATCTAGTCTGACTCATCTTTAAAACCATTACCCTTTGACTTTGCAGCAGATCCTACTAATAGGTCTGCTCCCGTTTTTTTAGAAGCCTTCTTTAAGTCCTGAAGGGCCACAATAAGGTCTCCCTGGAGCCTTCTCTTCTCCAGGCTGAACAGCCCCAACTCTCTCAGCCTTTGCTTTCACAAGAGGTGTTCCATTCCTCAGTTCATTTTTGTGGTCCTCCTCTGGACTTGCTCCAACCACTCTATATCTTTTCCATATTGAGAGCTCCATGCTGGTTGCAATATTCCACAAGCAGTGGGACATAGACTTGGAAACTCCAGCTGCAGTCAGCACAAACCTCTTGATGCAGGGAAGAGCACTCTCTGCAGTGGCAGAGTATATTCAGCACAGAAGCCACAGGTTTCAAGCAGTCTTTAGGCTGCTTCAGCTTGCATGGGAACAGATGGATCACAAAAAATCCCCGTTTGCAGCCACCTTTGGTCATTTTAGTGTCTGTACACAAAAGAGTTGAATATGAGCTACTGTGTGACATTCATCTAAGGAAACTTTTGATTCTTCTGTCAAGATTAACACTAACATGAGGATGATTTTGTCCTATCTGTGCTTTGTAGATGTTTGCCATATGGATCTAGAAACAGCAGCATATGGATCTAGAAACAGCATTCAGGTATCTAGCCTAGAATGCCTGGTTATTTCAAAGAAATTCCATCCTGTGATCCAAAAGCTGTTGTACAGCTGTGGGGTTAATTACTTAAGTGTCCTTAACTGGATAAATGCTGTTTGTTTGACTTTTATATTAGAAATATGAAACACCGTAGGACCTGGCAGACTAGCAAAAGGTTCTGCAAAATAGTTGTATGTTACTAATTATAATAATTCAAAGTCCTTCTGCAAGAGCTATAATTAAATGTCCTTACAGCTGAGTACATTCCCTTTTTCATTTTTTTAATGTGCATTTTTTTTTAATAGGCTTAGTTTCAGTACTGCCTGGGCCAATCCACTACCCTGACTGATGTCTACACTCCAGTGACATGCACTGCCTATCAAAAGTCTTTCTCAACTGATATGAGAACAAAACATCTTTCAGGGTCTGCACTGTACTCTTCTTTGCAGTAAGAATTGGAAAGCTGGGCTCTGAACAATGTCTTTTAGAAAACTTCCATTCTATTCTGATCCCATTTCACCGCTAATGTTCTGGATGTGGTGAAGTGACAGTTTCATGTGTTTCATTGCTATAGTAACACTAACAAAGAAGCCTTTCTAGCTTAAAGGAATTTAGAGAAACTGAGGGAGATGGTTACGTGAAAGATGAAATTGTAAGTAGATATGAGGAACTTAATTTCTCCTTGAAAAAGAAAGAGACTCTTTTAGAATTTTTCTGAATTCTAAAACATATTTCATTCTTATTATTTTGTAGTAGTCTGATAGTCCACGTTAGAAGTGAAATAGCCATTGTCCTGGGCCCTTTCATAACATAGGAATCTTTGCTTTGAAATCCTGAGATCACAAAAAGAAAAGTGGAACTTAATATCTATTTCTTACAAATGAGAAATTGAGGCACGAACAGATTTAGACTGAGCATTAATTTCCTGAGTGTGTTTATCCACAAGTCTATAATTTTACTCAATAGCAGTGTGAGAAAAAGATCACAGATATTTATGCAAACAGATATAAAGGAAAAACTCCCTTTTCACTTTTTAATATTTCTTGTGAAGTTTTAAGAGTGCACAGCTCTTGAAGAGTGCTGTCACTTCTACCTATAACTTTCCTTCCAGGTAATTGCTGGTAAAAACAACAATTCATTAAATAGTACTCAGAGAAGCACAAGGTAGGAGTACAGCTCTCTCCCACCAGTTCTTTGAGGGCTCTTATGTGTAATTTGTCTAGACTTGCTCAATTAGATATTGTATAACACCCCCCTCAGTTTCAAATAGACTTCAAAACACCTTATCACCCTTATGCAATACAAACACAACTCCTCGTCTTTCCTCAAGTACAGACGACTTTTGCCTTTTCTGTTCATTACTAGTGCTATTACATTTTCCAGCTGTTAAAAGCCAGCAGTTTTGTGGACTTCCAATAACTGACTTCTCCAAAGAACAATTCCTTCAAGTTCTCTCAGACACTTAGGATCATGTGAACGTCTTCTACTACTCCACTGATTATGAAGGAAACTTAGTTGGTTACCTGGTTTGGGGAGTTTTCTGAAGGCTGAAGTTAATAATTCACATCTATTCACTCCATCTGCTGAGATCAGTGGTTCTAATGCTTGAGGAATTGCTTGTCCCTTGTTCTGATGAACAAGACCTGATTTCTTCTTTTTCTACCCAAGGTACATGTACTGCAGGATGATGACCAGAAGACCATTGTTACAATCTTTCTAAAGACAGAAAAAACGAAGAACTTTCATAACAATCAAGGATGTATACTGCTTCCACTGAAAATTTTGGGGGGTTCTCACATTTTCTTTTTGTCTTACTTTGTGGTTTTGGTTTGCTTTTGTTTTTTAATAGAAAGTGGCTTGTACCCTCAGCTTAATAGGTGTTTTAAAAGTTGGAAATGAGCATTCCTAAAGAATGGTGAAATCTGGATTGTAAGATAAAGAATGTTCAAGATTTATAATTTTACACAACCTTACTGCTGATAAACCAATCTCATGGTATTTTATTGCCTGACACATCCTCACAAGGCACAATATCGCTTACAGCAGACAAACAACAACTTAGCAAGAAGAAAAGAAAATTACTTCAGTGGTATAATGTTGAGATGAAGAAATAACAAGCCAACAGAACAGAAAGTGTGAAAAAAGCCTTCCTATTCAATTTTAGATGTTGATTTTTTCAAATAAGAGAGGAACTTGGAAATTAATCCGAAAATAAATGGGATCATAATAATAAGTTTATCTTATTCAGCTTCCATGTCTCACCATAATGTGCAGTGCCTTCAGCAGATAAGTAGGGTAGTGTTTATCCTAAATGCAATTCAGGTTTATCATGAGAACAGATTGCTTTGCCTTATATCCTTTCCAGCCAGCTTCATGGTGGTGAAGATAAATCAGCTCATAATATCAGTGCCAAAGGATTTTCCTTTCCTCCCTTTTATTGACAAATATTTTTTTTACAGGACAGACCAACGTGTGAAATCAATTCGCACACATGACAATCCCTCATGTAATGACAGAAGGATGAGCAACAGCCATTAATCTCTCCTTGTCACAGCCAAGGACTATGCAAAACGATTTTTGAAAGGAAAAAAAAAATGCCAGCAGGTCTGGGGAAAGAAGGAGGTCAAATCTACCTCAAATGAAGAATAAAGCAGACGAAAGACTGATGTTATCTCACCTGTGTGAGTTGTGTTGAAAATGTTGCAGTTAATTAGATTACTCCAATCCAGAATCCATAGCAATGCATTTATATGACACTGAGTTAGAATGTCCCATCTCAAGTCCGATACAGTCCCTGCAGTGAAGTCAATTCCAATTTATAAGGGCAGTGCAAAACGTGTTACAGAAGTTTTCTTCTTTATTTTCTTCATCATAATCTCACTTCTTGTTCAATATTTACTTCATATTTATGTAATTTAGTAATGAACACATCAGGGATGAATGTTCAACTCCTAGAAAATAGCTTTGTCAGGAATACTTAAAATTTTGGGAGTGAGAAAAATTATTTTTTTCTGGTTTTGCCTTTCTCAGTGTTATCAACCCATGCTACATCCTTAAGTAAACAACATTCACTTTGAGGAGTAAGTTTTTTTTATATCATGTTGAGGATTGGGCTGATACACAATAGGTGAAGGTTAAAACTTGCATTGTGGTCACCCAGACACCCACTGTGGAAATGCCCCTCACAAGAGATGCTGAGACAGTTTCTGCAGCTTCTCACACATGCTCTCCTGCATTCATGTGTAGGTGAATAGTAGGAAGCTGTTCTGTATTAGCAAGGACAGAACACACTCTTTGGAGTCCATTAGGACACAGTTGAGGTGTTGGATACAGCAATGCTTCTCAGTTTGCGATTGAAACATAATAAGAACAACCTTCCCCACCAATAGATTAGTAATAGCAGACACTGATAGAAAAATTACAATTGAAACCATGTTAGCAGATGACCTAACTGCGAAAGTCTGACAGGAGACCTGAGATTGCTTTTTGCAACTGCCCTCAAGACCAGAAGAGGAAGACAGGAGAACGTATGGATGACACATTGACAATGCAACCAGGATAAAAGGAGAATGAAATCAACAGAAACAGCAATGAAGAACTGTCACATCCAGGGTGCAAGGGATGGACTCAAAAGCAGAAGGAAGATTAGGAAAGTCAGGGCTGGAATAAGTTTCTCTGAGATCTGTTCAGGGTAAGGCCACTATAAATTTTTAGCTTCTTCATTTAAGTTGATGCTGTGAGCGTTAAAAATTTCTTTGCAGGAGTCTTCTTAGCTCCAAATAAGCTAAATCTAATCAAGACAATGATAATGAGGTTAATGAAGTTATCAACAAGCAGAGAGAAATACTGTGCTGCAGTGTTTGGATACATCACATCCATATGAGACAAGCTGAAACTTCACTATTTACTGAAACTTTCAAAATTCCTGGTCCTTACCAGCAGAGTTTTAATGTTATTCATTCCAGCCTTGTAAACATTTTATTATTTCCAGGTGCAAGAATTTACTTTCTAGCACATTTAAAAGTAGACAAAGGGTATACATATCTTTTTATCTGTAAATCCTCAAAGTAGTTATAGCTTAAATTAAAGAATCCAAGTATTGATTAAAACATTAAATGTAAAACTAAATGTGGCAGGTCTATGCAGAGATATCAAGTGCCTTCAAACCTCAGCTCTCAGTAACTAGTAACAGTGTCAAGTAAATCTCTTTCACAGTTTATAGTATAAGAGCTTTTTATAAACTTGAAAAGACTTCTCCTTTATTGGACTGAAGTGCTTTAGATGGCCTCTGTATTATGTGAATTTTTAAGGTAATGTACAGAATGCCTATTATGGTTTGTATCGCCTTAACAAATGGAGGAAATTGGATATTAAAAAAGAAACAAGTAAGGTAACTGCCCCATTCAGGACTTCTAAGGAAACTATGATTTATTCCTTTGTTTCTCACCATTCATCATCAACACTCACCCTTGAAGAGTCCAGTCCTTCAGAGGTTTAAATAAGCAAAGCTCCATGGGCTTCAGTGCAGTTATGCTGCTTTACAGCATGATCTGTTCCTTTACTTTTTATTTCTCTGGGTGTATGAAGCACCTAGGAATGCTGGCTGTACTTTGCCGTGACTCATTATTCATCATTTATCTACACTGAACTGTCTTTTTCGTCTATTAGTCTTTAAATATTCTAAGCCTTTCCTTATCTACCCACGCTTTTCCTGCTATTTACCTTTCCTCTCACATCAGCAACTACCTCTGTCATCTTGTTATCCATACTCTAATTTTCCAGACCAAATCTCTACACTGGTATTACAAGTGTTCCAGATGCTTAACACAAAAAAAATCAAATTAATTTTCTTATTAGCAAAAAATTGGATTTTTATAAGCCTAATTATTCTGCCCTATTAAAATGCTGCTGCTCCAGCATCCAAGTTCCTTCTGTTAAACAAAGGTTATGTCACTCCTAGGAAATGTCACTACAGTGAGAAATGTAATCTCACTAGTCTAGTGTACCACTTTTGATAGTGACCAGTACCTTTTAGTTCAAAGAAAAATATGATGCCTGCAAGGTAGAAAGGTCTATGTCCAGAATAAGAGTCTTCAAATCTTTTCTGTCTGGGTAGTATTTTTTGTCTTTTTGTGCTCCATTAACTGGAGATAAAGCAGCAGTGTTTGTGCAGAACGAGCAATCCATTTCCACATGCTCTATCAGCCTTAAGGCACCAGCCAAGGCATACAGTGAGTCCAGCCTAAAACCCACCTTGCAGGCAGAGTAGAATGAAGGCTCCCAGAGCAGGTGATGCAGAGACAGGACTGGAGGCATATACTCAGGTAAACAGGAGCATCAGCAGCTGGGAAATTCTGCAGGGAGCAAACAGGCCAGCACTGCAGCACAGAGTGAGAGCAAGGCCAGAACAACAGGGATAACAGTCAGAGCCCAGGCTTCTGCCTCCTGCTGAAAGCACCAGGTTTTGAGAACTTTTCCTGCTCTTCATCTCTAATAGACTGTCTGGATTAATCTGCCTTTCACTCTGTCACATAAAGCCATCCTACCTAAAGGATCTACAATGTTTCTTGTTGGCAATGTTCAGAGACACTTGTTTTTCACTCCTCAGAGTGTGGATCCATTGAGAGGAATCCAATGTAACCTCTGTCATGTCCCTTCATGGCCAGCATATCCCAGCACTCTAGTAGTGTACACCACTATAATGGCTACTTTTCCTGCTCCAGCATATTCCTCCTCACATTCCTCAAATTCAGTGGGTCAAACTCAGTGCATATGTCCAGGGACATCAGCCTAAGATGCTTTCCAGAGCTTATTTCCAGTGATTTCTGCAGCTGGATAATGTTTCTTGGTTTATGTCCTAGCCAGCGGGGCTCCCTTATCTCCCAGATTACAGACTCCTTTTGTTGCAAAAGTCACACTTGCTGGACTAGAAATTATTGTCACCCTGAAATGGCAAAAAGCCAAATTTCATCACTCTGATACTTCAGTTCCTGAGCTAGAAATAATTCCAATAAAGTTAAAAATTTATTTTTCATCCTTTTTTTTTTTCTCTTTTTAAATGCGAGGTTGCTCCACAGCTATCATTGTTACAAATAATCCTATTAAGCTTTAGGGCAGCTGGATGCACGTGCTTACCCTCTGCATTTTGCTTTCCACTGCAAATGAAATGCTTTTTTTCCCCTTGTGGGAATGCCAGTGTAGCATGTACTATCTTAGAGTACAAAGCTTAGAAGAACAACAGTAATTGGCATTTCTTCCAGAGAAATGCAAAATAAGCTTTCCTCCTTGCTTTTATAAGACATAAACAGAAAATAAGAAAAAATAGAGTTTCCTCTCTGCCATTAAGACAGCGTGGACTCTCCAATCAGAGAGCTTCATATCAAACCAAAGTCAGACACAAGAGGAAGACTGAGCTTTCTTAGTCCCCGTGGTACACTTGTTGGTTGTGTATAAAATTATCTAGGCTGACCCAAAAGCAAATTACCACATGTGCAATAGGGACAATTGAGGAGCAATAGTTTAGTCCTGTTAAGATCAAGACACATGGTCATTCACCAGTGTGTTCTCAGTGCCCCACTCCAGGGTATCTGGCCCTCTAGTAACTTACAACACTATTATGCATCAATACTAAGCCAATATTGTGACAATGTCTTCACACAGGGAAGAATTAGGACTGCCCAGTAAGAGGGCAATTACCAGTTCACACACTTCTGTAAACAGTCATACTTTGGTCATAGGGAAAACCATCATGACTGGGGAGATTTTAATTAATTTAGCTTGCTATCAACTGATCTGAATAATTATCAATTTGAGTATCAAGGAGCTGTTCAGTACCAAATTAAAGGCTTTGGGAAGAACCTTTCCTGGCTCAGCATGTACATTTATCCACAGAGAAACCTTTTAAGCAAGAAGATCAGACTATTTTTTTCACCTTAAACAGTTAAATCTAAAGGAAACAACCTGGCATCCTTATTTTTTCTTTGATGGAGCCCAGCCCAACACACCAGAGCATGGTCTGAGAATATCTTCCACACCAAAGGGATGTGCATGAATAGCATGGGTAGCACAGAGAGACGCTTGGATGCGTGGATGGCCAGCCAAGGGTTTCTGTGAGATAAGTCTTGGGATGTGTAGTCTTTTGCAGTTTTCCATGAAAGAAAAATTATTATCTAAGCAAGACTTTTCGGTATACCAATTTTATCTTTGAATGTCTAAATTCTACCTCAGTTCCACTTGGAAAGTCATGATCCTTAGGGCTGGTACATAAAACCATGATACTAAATTGCAGTTTGAAACTACAATGAGCTTTGCAAACAGATTTGCTGCTTTTCAGAATAATAAGACTGCATTTTTAGCATATGTAAAAAATACCATAATGTAACACTATTTTAAGAGTTCCCTTTTCTGTAATGAGACCGAGTTAAACTCATCAGCACCTATTCATTGGCAAAGAAAAATAAACAAAGACAATACAGCTTTAGCACATTTGCTCTCAATTTCTCCTCTGTCTGCCACTTATGCAGCACTAAAGGACTGATCCGATGCCTATTAAAGTCAATGACAAATCTGCAATTGCTTTTGAATAGAGCAAAACTGGGTCCAAAAGTTCCCAGAGGTTTCTTCTGCCTAGGTGAACAAGTGCACTTCACATGAAGTGCTGTCAGCTCACAGGCACTGCTCAAACACTAACCATGCAGCTTGTTAATGCATGCTCTCCTCTGAGTGACAGAGCCAGCCATCCTCTCTGCAAGGCAGCCAGTCTGAAATGACAGTATGAGCAGAGGGCTGCTGCATCCTGGGAAGGCATTTTGTTCTCTTTGCTGTAACACTTCTTAATTATTTGCATAAGCAAAATGCTCCCTCTGGTTGCCCACTGACAGAGGAATATGTATCTGCTCTTCACTACTCCAGTCAAAGCACTTATATATGCATTCAGCCATCAGAAGCTTCCAGGAGGGACTATTCACATGCTAAACCCCAGATACATAGATTAGATGTGGATGGTGGCTAAGATTGGCACATGGGGAATACTAGAATGCATTCCTAATAATAGTAATGTTTTATTTTACATGACACAGGTATATCAAAAGTAAAGCACTGGAAAATACTGAGGTCGATCCCCTTCTTGTTATGCTGGAATTTTGTCATAGTGGGAGCAATTAATGGAACTAAGCTTTCTTTTTCTCTAAAGTTAAATACTATTTCTTTTTTGTTCCTATAATTTTGTGGGATCTTTCCACTAGGCAAAGCAATCTAAACTCAATTTTGGAGTCTGTCTAGAGTAGGATAACCAAGAAAATACATACATTTAACTTCAGTACTTGAAACCTTACAGTGCAGCATGGAAGAGCTGACATGACTAGTACTGACTGGAAGGGCAGACCACCAGAGCCTTGCACAGAAAATGCAGGAAAACTTGGAACTTATCATTGAGAAAAGGAGCATGGAAAAAAAATAATGTGGAATGCCCTTGAGAAATTAAATGAGATACTTCTGAAAAAAAGCAACACTGATATTTCTGTTGTCAGGGAATGACATGTTAGGCCTGGTGTCTAGAACACATCCACAGGAGTAGTCACCCTCCACAACCCAAAAAACCAATAACAGAACTTGTTAAAATCCTCTCGTGAGCAGCAACCAGAGGAACTTGTAAAGTGCTGTATAACCTACTTTTAGCTATTCCAGACAGTTTCCAGTACAGTTTTTCATGTGAAGAGTACAATGCACCGGAATAGGGAGGACAGCTGAAGTAGTCATCCTGCAGCAGCTCAAAGGCAAAGTTGAGAAGGCAGGTCTGGATTCTTGCTCAGCAGTGGAAACAAGTTCCATTTTTTGCCTTGTTAGTCAGTCTATGAACAATCACTGCAGCAAGTAAAACATAAGCTGGAGGAAAGACTACCTGTGCAATAATGATTGAGAGGACAAGAAGTACACTAAGATAAATTCTGCACAGAATCAATACTGGCAGTGTTCATCTGTACCAGAGAAGGGAAGAGAGGAATTTGAGAATCACCAGCTGCATATCTTTCACAGAAACCAGTGCTCTAAAGGGTGAATCAATATCAACGTGCATCCTTATGAGTGAACAAGGGTTCATATTTTTGTTGTCAGGGAAATTCCTTGGATGGGTAAACCTGTGGAATTGGAAGCATTACTGAGAAAAATGTGAGTTGTGAAAGACAAGATAGAATCATAAATTAAACAAGAGGTTCTAGAAATAAATATGCCCTCAAAGCTGCCACTATGACTAATTCAGCATTATAAGTACATAACGCAAAGTCAGTCTTTATTAGAGCCTGGCATCATAAACCAGCAGGAATTTTAGTTGCAATAAAAAAACCAGAGGGCATGCAGTGAATTAAAAAAGCCAGAGTGCAGTATGGGACAGATCTGAGGCAGAGGCATTGGCAGGATTCCCTGACCAACACAGAAGCTGGCAGAAGCACCATTTGATGCCTCTCAGCAGTTGTGTGCAGCAACAGGTGGAGCAGGGAGGAAGAACAGGCTTTTGAACAGCACTCAGGATGGCCACCCTGGGCTCTATTTCTGGCTGCAGCTCAGCAGGCATCTCCCTGCCCAGTGCCCTTTCCCTTGGCACTGCTGCAGCATTAAAACCATATTCTGTCTGCTCCTCCCAGGTTTTGCTGAGGGCGCTTTGGATGTCACCAGCACAGCAGGGTGCTGAACTCACCTAGGCCTTCAAGGAAACTTGTGGGACTCTGGAGCTGGAGATTGCTCCATGGTTTTGTTGTAGAACAGATCAACTGCAAAGGCAATATATTTACCCCTCTCTGTCAGAAACAGAGTGGAAAGAAAGAAATGAATGAATGAGGCACAAAAACTGTACGGAACTGGATGTATTGTTTCCTCATTTCCTGTGGATTCTCTCTGCTTTGAAATTTATAAAATAACTGGCATAATCAAATACCATAAATATACAACACAAACACATATTAAAACACAGAATCACAGAACACATTGCATAGAAAAAAAAGCCTCAATATCTGGATATTTTAATCTCTCTTCTCATTAAGTGGTACTGGGCAAAACTCAACAAAATCAAACTGCCTTCCCATCTAAGCCACTCAAGTCAGCAACATTTGCTAGAAATCAATGGAAATTTTCTGGTCAGGCCTGCTCTCTGATGTTCTAGCAGTGTTTTAAAATTCTTTAGACACTTAAGGGGATGGTTTATGGGTTTGGGTCTTTGTGTTAGGGTTTTGTGTTTTTCTTTATTAAGATACTGCGTGACCAAAAAAAAAAAAAAGGAGTGTGGGAAGGGAAGTTCTAATGATACTGTCCAACTGGCTTCACTGCAGGCTGAGTTTTTAAGTGAATTTTCATTTTTCTGGGTATTCCTGTAGCAGTGTCCCTCAAAAAAGACTGTGGTGACACAACACTGGACAGCACAAAGCCTACTGAACTAACACACCTGCGGATCTGTGAATTTGCTCTGTCCACTAGGTACTGCTAGGTTGCTTTGGGGCAGAGACATGAAGGTTTCTTCCAATTTGTTTGGTTTCTCTCTGAAGACATTTTTAATTATTCTTACCTGCAATCTCCAATGGAATTCAGATAATGGTCTCCAGCTCCTCACCTTCTGATAGTAATGTGATAGTAATGTCCTCTTACAGTTCCCTGTCCCCAGCTTCTCTCTTGGAGTCTTCAACAGGCATTTCTATAAATGTTATGAATGTTCACAGTGGAGCTTGCAGTATGGAAAGTCTCAACTCTGAACTGTCCTTATGTCACCTGTTAATGTATGGCTGACTAACATATTGCTGGTTCTGAAGTGGCCGATGAAACAGCTGCTACAACAGCAATCAGCGTTCATTTTAGACTGTCTGTTAGCTCAAGAGTTTGTGTACTGGCACTGACATATTAAAGAGAACACATTTTTGCTGGCTTTGATTAATATCTAACTTCTGGGGTTTGTTTAGGAGCTCCATGTAGCTCAGCACAGGCAGCTCTGTACCTGTGCACTCAGATGCTCGCAAACAGCTAATCATGGGGAGCAGGCTGCGATCCCTGGGATTTTGGATCAGCTGCACTCAGGGCTTCAGATCTTCAAACAGGCTCTTCTCACCAATCCTATTCTTGCTGACTAGTAGTCAGATTTGTTCTGATAACTCCTGACAGAGAGAAGCTGTGTGCCTCACAGAGAAGAGATGCACACTGTCTGCTCCAAGCAGGAGCAGAGCAATTCCAGAAAGCTGCCTGCTGTGCACTGGTGTTTGTGCTACAGGAATCTGCATCTCTCCCACGCTGAAGGCTGACCCTGCTCTGACATCAGCAGGAGCCTCAGCAGCTCTCTGACCTGTACAGGCCTCAAGAGCACCCTGTACTCACAGAGGTGCACGCAGGAGCCACGGAGGCCATATGAGTACCCAGCTTTGCAAGCATGTTTCAGCCAGTTCAAACCGGTTCAGACCACACTCAGACACTTTGATCCAGATCTAACTGGTTCAAACCAAATCAAACTGATTCAAACTGGTTCAAACCAGTTTTAATGGTTCAAAATTGTTTTGACTGGCTCAAAACAGTTCCAACAGATACAAACTGAATGAAAACACTTTAAATGGGTTCAGACCAGTTCAACCAGCTCAAACTGGATCCAGCTGGTTCTTACATCTTAAAAGCAAATCCAACCAGTTCTGACCTGATCAATACTGGACCCAAAGTGTTAAAATTGGACCTGACTGGTTCTGACAAGTTTCAGATGGTGGTTTTGACTTATTCAAACCACTTTCAGCTGGTTCCAATCAGTTCAGACCATGCAGAACCACTTGAAACTGCTTTGAACTGCTCCAGTCTTCTTTAAACTGGCAGTAGCTAAATGGATCCAGTTTGAACCAGACCCAACCAGTTCAAACTGTATCCAGATTAGTTCAAAATGGACCTGACCAGTTCAAACCAGATCCAACCAATGATTTAAAAGGAATAACTTCGTGGATGGTGCCATGACATTGATGCAGTCAAGTGACATTGGCACTTCAATTTGCTGGCAGGTATTTGTAGGACATGAGTTCACTGCCTGTCATTACTTTGAAGTTCCAGTCAAAACCTAATGGAATCTCCTGTAACAGTGAGTGTTTGAAGGTATCCATGAGTTAAACCTTCAGTAGGCATGAATGGATCAATGTCATCTTAGTCACCAATTTATCAGTAACCAAATACTAAAATATGCAAAATAGATGGTTTCTAATAGAAGTGTAATTGGGCATTCAGTGTAAAAAATTATGTTTGAAATATAAATAAAATACACTTTTACTTTTTCTCATGACTAATCAGACATTCCAAATTTCATTACCACTTTGCAATATATATTGATATTAACCATGACATAAACATCTTTAACACCAAAAATGCATAATTTTATTTGCCATAGAATGATGGAACAAGACCACTTGGCATATAATGCCTGAACACAATTCCCCCTCTGATGTTTTTGCAGAAAACTTATCATCGCTGGTAATGTATGGCATTAGATTTTTGAGTTTGACTAGCAAATGTCATAGCCAATGCCCTGCTCAGTAAAGAATTCTTTGTGAGCCAAACAACAGAGGTGTAGAGACAAGCAGCTAGCTTAAGTGGACTACGTGCCTAACATAAACCCCTTGCACCATCTCACATTGATAACTGTGTCAAAAGATGACCACAGACCAATCAGTGGAAAATTTTACTCTGTGGGGGTACACACACATTTCCTAACTTCTCACTAACCTCACAGTAAACACAAAATTTGTTCTTGGCCTTCTCACTTCTGCATGTCAAGAAACTCATCCACTTCTTGTCTAGAGGTGTCTTTGACACAGGCTTTGCCTCTTTTCTTCTACAAATACCTATTGGAGACTCAAATAATTCACCTCCTTCTGCTCTGGAATCTGTGAGTAGTCCTTCACTTTATTTAATTCACCTGGAAATCTCTCTCTCTCTCTAAGCACTGTGCATCAGGAAAGATAAACTTTTGCAACATTTGAAGGCTCTTTAAATTCCATTACTGCTTTCCAAATTTCTCTGGTATTATTCCACACAAGCAGCAAAAAGTAAAAACATCTGCTTTGCTTCGTCACTTCTTCCAAGCAGCAAATAAACTGCAAGCAGATTTCCTATCCACAAAAAACACATTTCCAAGGTAGCATAAGGAGTGTTTTAAGAACATCATCTCATTCTGCAGCAAAAACCTTTCATCAATCTGTTGCTTTGGGCACATATGAAGATTTTATTAGCTAATGTTTTAGCTCAGTTTTCAAGGTGGGATCTGATCGAAGATCTCTGGATTTCCCAAAGACTCTTGCAACTCTGCCATGTTTGTCTTTCCTTAATGACCACCTCTACAAATATGCAGTGCAGTAAAATGCAATAGCTTCACATCACTGCTGCTTGTACTTCCCCTGTTTTTTATCATCCATCTTATGCCTTTTCTCAAAGAGTGGCCACTGAAGACATAATTGTGGATCCATACTCTGCCAAGACAGTAACTTGAGCAATTAATAATGCAATTCACATATTTTTCTCCCATAACTAGTATCTTTTTGATTATGCAGAAATGTCTCAACCCCCCAACCACATCCATTCAAGCTTAGTTATTCTTAAGCATGTAAACAATCATATTGTAATCAATCTGATTATTCATCTGGTTTTAATTAACTGCATAAGTGATTGCAAGATATGGGTCTTTGCATATAAATCCTTTTCTCTGCCTGTAAAAATAATGAAAATAACAGAGTTGCTGAGAATCACAACTACTGCATTTGTCTCAGCTGTTTAAACAGTAGCCAGCATTGAGTCAGAAAATAAGTACATATACAGAAAAACCTATGTCAGCAAAACAATGGTACCTTGATCTACAGAGTGCTATTGTAATCAAAAAACAGTCCCTTATAATTTTGTGTGTTTAATACCATAGCCTCATAATACTATGTTTTATAATACCTTTAACTTAATAAATAAGATACTTTTTCAGTGGTTTTGTTGTTGGGGTTTTAAAGCTATTTTTCATTAATCATTGCTATGGCTACAAGTCAGTCTGTGGTATTGTGAATCGTCCAGCATCCTAGTGAAGGTCTACCTGTGCTTTAGTGGATTCAATATAGTATGAAAAATAAAATGCAGTGGTATAAATTAAGGGTACTACTATGTATAACATTCCAGATCAAAAGAAGCACTGTGAAGTTAAAATTGGTCCCCAGAATGACAGTTAAAATTACCATGAAAACTCATCTACAAAGAACAAAAAACACTAGACCTGCTTATCTTAAAGAGATTAATAAGACAGTCTGCCAAAAAAAAGCATATGCACTCATAAATGAAGCACTGGAAACTTAAGTGTAAAACAAAAGCATCAGTCTTTTGCTTTCAAGGGGAGTAATTGCAGAAGAGAAAAATATTTTGTATAAGAAAGACAATTTGTTGTGTTAGAAGGAAGGTTCTGCACCCTTACTCGCTCAATCAATAAACAGTGACATTCATCACTACAAGTTACATTGGTACCAAGTATAGCTCTGAGGAAGAAAAGGTCATTTACTCATAAAAATATACAGAGCTACTGGAGAGAAGTGGGGGGGAAATCCCACCAAACAAACAAAATCAATCAAAAAGCTTACCTCGTGCTTCAGGGTTAAATCAATTCCGAGGCAACCCTGATTAGGATGGTTGCAAACTATTCCACCTGATTTTTCATACTTTCCTTTAAAACATTGCCCCCTGTCAGCCAAGGGCCTGATTCATAATTCCCAGCTTTCTTTATGTTGCAGATATTCTTATCACACACTTACTCCAAAACACTGCCATCAAAGAAAATGTTTGATGAAAGAAATTTTTTTCATTCTGTTGCTCACAGAAAATAGAAGTTAAAGGAAGAAAAATCTCAGGTGAACAGACCATCTTATTTTTTTCTTTATTACTGATTCTTCTACGTCAGCTTTTTGGAGTGTTTTCAGGAACATTTAGAAGAGAGAAGAGCATTTCGCACACACACAAAAATGAGGAAGCCACTTACTATATTACAAGTACCAGTTTACCCCTCCAACTCTTCCAATACATCTGGCCTATACTGAAGTGTCACTCTTAAAAGTTCTCACTCCGGTTTCACTTAACATTATCACCTGAGGTGAACCATAATCGACAAAACCACCCTGACAAATTACAATCATCTGTCAAAAAACTTTCAGTATTCTTCCTGTAAGCATGACCAAAGTGGTTCAGAAGGTTTTCTTTATTTTTTTTAAATTATTTCCAGTGCTCACTTCTTTCAGTTTCCTTCTGAAATTATTTTTGTAAAACTTCTGCAAATTTTTCCCAGTGATTCCCAGTGGGAGTATTTTACAGGTGTTTCAGACTAATGATATCTTTATTGTTTGCTGTTCAACTGAGAAAGAAATGGATGAAATTATTGAAAAAGGAACAATTAATGGAATTATTTATTTAGAACTTACCCTTTTTTATTTGAAGACAAAAAAAGGAGGAAAAAACCCTCAGTGATGATGTACCCCGCCATATTATTTTGGAGAGGATGTCATACAAATGCATTCAGAACATTCGCATATGACCACAAAGCTGCCTGCATAACAGTTAAAGTGTTATGAAATTAAGATGCTGACTTATAAATTTAAACTAATAACTGCAATATAAAAGCATTTGTCATCAGTATATCAGGGCTTGCTTCTACTGTTAGATAAAGTTGGACGATGTGCAAAGGTAGATGATGTAAAAAATTGTAACAGATTTTCAGAGTATGGCTTTGGCAATGGCTTGACATACACTGGCCTGGAGTGACCCCTGATCCATGAGCAGTCTGTTTGAATGCCATGTTCAGAAAAGAGTATGGACTGGGTGCTCACCAGAGGGGCCTTGAACACCCATCTGCAGCTGAAAAAGCCAATTTAAAAAGTGGAATAGCTTCTACCATTTAATAGCAGGTGAGCTCCTACACTGCCCAGCCTGAAATTGGAGTCAGCCAGACTAGAAGGGGAGGACCACACTGGCCCAAACAGTTTTAATTCATGGAGGCCTAGAGAAATGCAGCCAAAGACATGCTGAATCTAAAAAAGAAAACTTAAAACCCTGACAAGCCTAGGCTCAAAACCTCTGAAAATGAGATAGATCTTACTCCAAGACTAATGGGAAAAAAAAAAAAACTTCAACCAAACCTCTCAGAGCCTGAAATAGTTGAGCTTCAATATGGTTGGATATACCAGCAATACCTCCTATAATGGAAGTGCTGGGATTTGCTGCTAACTTCTTCACAGATCCTTGTTATCTGAACTTCACATTTGACAGGCTACTCTGCAGAGGCAAAACAAAATGTTAAGAAAAATTTGGTTTGGTTTGGTGTTTTTTTGCCTGGCCTATCACTTGTTCCTATATATATACAACTATCAAAATGTTAAAGAACAATGGAGTCCAGAGAGGTGTAAGCTGAGGGTTTCTGGACCACTTTCAGCGCTAGCTAAAAACAAACAATGTGGCACTAGAATTTTCTGTGGATTTCCAGTTAGCCACCATTTGGTGCAGCCATGCCACTGATGTTTTGGTGTTTGCTACTTAGATCAAGTTACTGTATGCTTAAGAAAGACTGAGAAGTGCCTAAAGAAAACTTTTGCCATATCTTAGCAGAAGAGTGACAGCAGTAATAATTAATATCTCTGTGCTTCATAAACAGTGAAATCAGACGCACAGTTTATCAAGAGTCTGTGTATGTAATTTTTCCATTAACAATTCTGCAGACAGAGCATTGATAATTGTGCCTGTGGTGAATCCCAATGAGGTGTATTTGCCTGACATTGTTGCAGAAGGGGGAAAATGAATATATGCATTTTAAATTTTTATGATTACATTTTTACTGAAGTGTGGGGACCTGGAGCTTCATGACTGTTTTAATGCAATTGGTTCCACTTAGGAGAGATGACACGTTGAAATGTGGTGTGCTGAATGCTTCCCAGGTGATTGGAATTCAGTCAACAACAACACTGGGCATTGTCACGGGTTTTAAATAAAAAGGTTTATCTTCCTCTTTTATATTATGGGATATGATTCATCATATTATACAATACCATGATTCTACAAGACAGCCTCTCAAACAGAAATTTATAAAGTTTGCTTCACTCTGCACACTCCTGAATTGGGATCACAAGAGCACATTTTGAAGGGCCTGCATATGCAGTCAACACTTCCCAATTCCCTTGCTCACATAAATGGCCACATTAATTCCTGATACAACTCTAATAATTTGTACAACACTACACCCCCCTCAGGGAGGAATCCGTGTCACTGTTGGTGCTGTTTACGCTCAATGTTTGTGCATCCTTCCCCAGAGCTGTTGGAAGGAGAAGCCACAAGGAAAGAAGAAAGGGCATTGTGCAAAAACTTATGGCAGAAGTTAAGAGCACTGCATGAACTCTGGGGGTTATCATGGGAAACACAGCCTGGCACTCAGTGATTCTTCCAGTAAACTAATTTCTTTCATATTAGAACAGAGAAACAACTAGAGGTGAGTTAGCTGTCTGGGAAGAGAGAAGGCTGCTGCTGCTGCTATTGAAACCAGAAATCATATCTCAAACAAAATTAAAACTGAACTAAAAGAGATACTGAAAACTGAAGGTAAATTTTCTCATTCTCCACCATTTAGTTCCTATCCAGCTCAGATGAAGATGTACTAAATTTTCTTCCAGAAAATGTTGACCTGAGTTTCCCCACCTGCTCTTTTCAGGCAGGGAACAACTATCTTTCTGAATATTTCTTTGTACCTGAAAGATGAGGAGCTCAGAGTGGAGTAGATAGATCTGAGAATGGGATAAACTACACAACCCTGATATTCTACAAGAGTTTTTTTCACAAGTATGTTCCTTTGGCTGGATTATTCAAGTGGTAAAATATAATTTAAAGTTTAAACATCAGAAAGAGACTTAAAGCCCACCAGTGTTCCACACCTCATGTTTCTTTCGAACAGAGGAAAACAAGACTTCTTCTATGTCATGGAAGACCAAAAGCTGAGATAGTTTTCAGTCTAATGCTTTGGATGTAAAACTGAACTCCTTCTGATAAGGATACCAACTTTAGCTATAAATTTTGTCCTGCAAATGCAGCCAAATACCACTAAGACTTCTCATCTCTGCCTGCTGTGGCTTTGACTTGTGGTAATTTCTACATTCCAGTGTAGATGCTGAATTATTTGTAAAGTCTAACTTAGACTCTTATAGTCACCTTCTGACCTTTAGTTAAATCCAAAAAATTGCTACCAGCTGAAAATGATTTGGTGGCTTGAGTAGCAAGGCTGGATTTGGGAACAAATATCTGCCTAAATCCTGCCACTGGAGATAGATGCTTCTGCAGCAACTCTCAGTCTGAAAAGACCATGATAATCCAATCATCCTTAAGGATTCTGTTCCATGTATCTCTCAAGCTCTAGTTGCCTCTTCATCTATACAAGGAGACATCTTTTCCTGTGAGAGAATGTCATGCACAGTGAAAGATTCTTGGTTTGTCTTAACTATCAGAGCTCAAGTACAGACAGTACAAGCACCTATTTCACCTTGACTGAACATCTGGCTCTTGGGCATCTGATGCAGCAGGAAATAATTTACTTTGTAATTCATATTTGAAGAAACAGTTTATGCTCCTGTCTTCTTTATTTCTGTGTATATGAAAATGAAATAAGCAAAGGGAGATTTCTAGCAGAACCCTGAATTTTGTGGGCACAATCTGTAACTTTTTAAGATGCTCAGTAACATAACAAGGGAAATGAAATGTTTCTGTCTCTGTTTGTGACACTCCTTAGCAGACAGACAAGAAACAACAACCAATTCTCCTACATCCATATCTCCTATCTCACTTTCTTTTTTAAGCTTACTTTTAATACTTCAGAAGTCCATAGTGGGTTACCTCGTGATTGTCTCTCTACCTTCACTTCCCTATATCCTGAGGAAAACACCTGGAAGGAAAGACATGGCAGGATGCTCTGGTAAATGAAGAAATTTTTTTTCCCTTTACATGGAACATAAGTCATTAATTTTTGATGTTAAGGGATTAATCTGTGCATGAAGCAGAAAACCCACTGACTGATATTTCCCTAGAACAGATGTTCTAAATGCCACGTAGCAAAGAAAATCTCTGTGCTAAACAAAGGCAATCTGGCGCCCTTACTGAAAGGTTAAGATACAATTACAGTTCATTGTGCTCCTGAATGTTGGTCCAACCAGTCTATATATGGTCCAATCACCTATAAGTTAGGACCATATTCTCAGCACAGTCAGTTACAAAACTACTCAGCAGAACTATAGTTGTTATTTTGTTGGAGTGGATTTTAAACCTCAATTTCCTGTATATGAATATTTCTGTAGAATTTAGTGACCGAGTAGCCTGAACAAGTGGGGCCTTAATATTTAGTTTGATAATACTGATGCTTAGTATCTGTGGTATGACAACTAAAATGGGCTTGGAAAATCTGACCTTCAGCTCTCCCACAGACCCAATGTGTGATTACAGCAAGGCCAAACAAGCTCTCTGTGCTTGTTTCTCTTCATGCCAGTAGGATATAATAATTATATCTCTACTCATGAATTTAGATTGGAAGACAGTTTTTGGCTTGGTTTGGGTGGGTTTGGTTTGGTTTTTCTAGAAAGGAATATAGCTCACTCTGTGTCTAAACAGCCTCTCAGTCCTGGCTGGAATTCCTTGATGTCACTCTTCTCAAGGTAATAATGACAAAACAAACACAAAATTTTCTCTTTTCAAAGCTTGTGTTTCCTGGGATGCAGATGGTTTTCGGCTGGCCAGCCTAAACTAGGCAGTATCAGACTAGACAGAAGGGCCATCCACCTCCAGAGATTGCTCTCCACACACAGAGGTGGCACTGGAAGCGTTTGGAGACCCCTCTGCCCTTTGGGTAAGCAACACTGAGGTTGGAAAAACTCACTCCTCCCTGCCAATTAAATCACATGATGCTGTCACAGACTAGGTAGGATATGTTAGGCATTGAGCACATTCCCACAAGGCAGGACATGATCTGGAGTCTGATGTAAGATTCAAGGCAAAGCAGCATGTTTCCCTGAATCATGCTGAGTGAGGTGATCCAGAGCTGGGATGGAGAGATGCCCAAGCCCTAGAGTAGGCACAACAGATGTAAGAATGGGTCTGAGACCTCCACAAGGGCTAAAAGAGTGAAAAGTGTAAAGGCTATACTTTATAATTTGCACAACCAGAAGGTCTAGGGTGATAGTGAATACCAACACCTTTTGAGACTAGAACAATTACTTATGTTATTTACATTTTTATGTACAGCAGCAGCACCTTAAAAATGGTCAGAAGGGTTTGTACTTCGTGCAAACTGCCATATCTGACTTTAGAAATCAGTTCAAGTGTATTTAAAAGCATAACAGCACAAAATGGGCTTCTTAAAAACAGAACAGGCCACCATGGGGGTAAAGCAATACAGAAAAGTATAATTTATATGATTTTCTTTTCCCGCTCCTTCCAGAAGATTACAGTGTCAATTTGTAAACCACTATAAACCACTATGAAACTAAAGTGCCTTAACAAGAGAAAATTAGTTAAAAAAAAATGCAGCTTTCAAATACAGGAGCAGGTAAACTACTTCCAAATCAAAAGTTCAATTTAATCTGAAAGGAAAACAAATCCATCAATGTCTATTCAATTTGCACTGAAGCCTAGAGGGACACTCTACTCAGTTTCCACTGTGTCTATATATATGCTATTTAAGTCTTAAGTTCTTTGTTTTCTCAACATAAGCTTTGCACTTGGCTGTCTAATTTAATTTTCATTTCACACATCTGTGCACGTCTAAAACTTGTTGATTTTTTTTTCTAGTGGACCTTTAGTTATTGAGCATTGTTTGGGGTTTTCTTGTGTTTGGTTTTTGGTTTGGGGGGTTTGTTTGTTTGTTTGTTTGTTTGTTGTCCTAAATGCCGTGATATTTTTAATTTCACCTAACATTTGACAATTTTAGTAACAGTGATGATCCGACAGTGAGGTGTTCAAATGGCAGATGGGCAACTTCACCATAGCAGGCCTTTCTTTACAGTGGGAAACTACAGGAACATATTCCTGTGACCTGTGTTGGATGTTGCTGAAAGCTGAACAAGCTGAACAATCTCAGTTAGCAGCCTAACTGGGAAAAGAGAAATGTGGGAAGCCAGTATTTGGCTTTGCTGTTGTTATTCAGTATGTAGCAATGGTCTGCTTGATAAAGCACAGCCAGTAAATTTGCACTGGGTTTGTGTTGCCAGGTTTTGGTAGCAAGGGGCTGCAGGGGTGGATTTTGTGAGAAGCTGCCAGAAGCTTCCCCCGTGCCCAACAGAGCTGCTGCTGGTGCCCAAGGCTGAGTCCATGAGCAATGGTGGTAGAAACTCTGGGATTCCTTCAGGATCTCAACCCTGGCTGCTTGGACACTATCTCTGTATTCCTCCCAGACTGCCTGTCCTTGGCTCCTTTTTACGTTGTTTGTGTTACATTTATTTAATTTGATTTTGTGAGATTCCTACATGGACAGAATCTCCCACCAAACTGTGTGAGTGCAAATTTCCATTCCCTCTTTAAATATAAGTTCTTGACATATTAATTAGTTACTATATGCTGGTGTGCCTTGAAGTCCCTGTGTAAAATAAACGTCCCATGGAGACACAGATGATATTCTGCAGAAAAGAGGAATTGAGAATTTATACTACTTTTTCCCTTAGAGAAGTATCTTAATCAAACTCTTCTGTAGTGCTAGTGAAAAAAGTCAGATGTTCTTATTCTGTTCTTTTATCTTCATATCCTTTTATTAATAGATATACAGTAAAATAGTTCTACTGTAAAAAGTAGATATACTAAATAGCTAACCAAATAATGATTTATTTTTTAAAGGAGAAAAAAATGAAATGGAAAAAAACCAAGATATACCACTGAGAATGTGAAAGTCTTAGAACTTTTCCACACATTCAAGTTGAGTCAGAGCCATCAGTTCTTCATGTTCCCATTTTTCCAAAACTCTAAAGGGGGAAATTTACAGAAAACTAATATTAGTAAGAAACCCTGGGTCTTTTCTGTCCTTTGTTCTGCAGTGTGAAATCACATTTGCTTTGTTGAATCTATGGCAGTTTCACTCTGCTAATCCATTACTGCACAAGAGGCTATAGAAACTACCAAAACTTGTGCTCTCACGTATTCTTCACCACCGCCACTCAGAATTCTTGCAATGCTTTTCTTTCAGTTTCAGACTCAAACACCAGGAAATGTTTTATGGCCTGGTATGTCTGGTGGTGTGTGCAACATATGGGATTCCCAAAGTCAGATTTCAGGTGAATAATTATGGTACCGAGGACTTTGTATCTGTTTCCCCCTTCCTTTCCCCTGCTCCCTTGGCTCAGAAATCCCAGTAAAAACTACCCATGCCCCAAAAAACTCTGCAATCTGAAAACCACTGACAATCTTCATCTTAATGTATCAAATCTGGCAGTCACTACACTTGAGTATGGAAAGGGGCACACTAGAACAAACTGAAAATGCAGCAGGCTAAACAGAGATGATAATCATGCCCTACTCTGGGGAAAATCTGCACTTATTGTAAAATTGTCCAAGTGCCATGAGGCACCCAGTTGGATGCTAGAGTTTTTGTTGGTTTGTATAAAATGTATCTCTGATGGTATAAACCTTTCCATAGCAGAGTTGCGTTGAAAGATTTAATTCTATCAAACACTTACTTGAAGTGTCACAGGCTGAATAATATTCCAAGTGTCTGAAAGAAGATATTTTTTCACATGCCTAATATTTTAAAGTAAAAGGAAGTGGAAAGAGAAATGGGTTTGCCTCTTGCACTCAGATCAATGTGTTTAAGCACTTTTTTATGCAGGGAAAAGAAAGAGCGACATTCTTAATGTTTCCAAAATGACTGGAAAGTCACCTTTAAGCAATTTGTGTCCTTATGAGAGATGTTTGATGAATTTTCTGTTGTCTTCTGCTTTGTGGCAAATTTTCAGGCAGTGAATGAGTTTTAGCTTCTCATATAGGGTCTAGTGACTAAACTTAGTGTGGCTGTACACACTCTGTAAATCAGCTACAGAGCTGAAAAGCTCCAAGTCAGGCTTAAGAAATACTTGCAGTAGAGAGGGGATTTGATTACATGTTGAGGAAATCTATTTCTTGCAGGTATTCTAATGATATTTTATCTCCTAGATGCCCAAAGACATAGTCAGCAAGTGGAAAAATAAGCAGAAGCTAATTTTGTCATTTTGATGGCTTGTTGGCTCATAGCTTGCCTGAGAGGCCATATTCCTCTTCGCTGCAATTCTGCAGCAGCTCTCCATGGTCAATAATACCACAATGATCTTATATTACCTTAAAAAAAAAAGAAAGAATTCAGCTCAAAGACTTCACATTTCTTGCCCACATATCAGTAGGTCGAGTGCTCACATCTGAACTGCTAAGAAGCTTGACAATTAGCATGCAAATGCTGTGGGTGAATGAATTTTTCCTTTTGCCTTCCTGACCCCTTGACTGAAGCAACCTAAATGAGAGCTTGTATTTAATCACAGAGGATCTCCCTGAGGAGAGTGTAACCTCTGATACTCTTCGTGGCAGCACACTAATTAGGTGTCCCCTTCACAGAGGAACAAACAGAATGTTTCATTCATATCAGGAGGCTTTCACAGATCTCCCCCATGGGGCAAAATTTCTTTAGAAGGACTCCTGTCCCTGATGCATTGATTTGCAGTCTAACAACTTGCAGAATTGTTTTACATGGATTGATCTTGTCGTGTATTATCCAGCTTGCCATAGCAGAGCTTCTGACAAGGTTTCTAAATGGTACCTCAGGCTGCCCATAGAGTTTTATCATAACAATCCTGACCTAAGGAAAAGGGTAGAATAAAACCAAGAGACTAAAGAGGATCATTTTATAAATTTTGAGACTCTTGAGGTTATATGTTCAATATGTTTGAAAGGGAAAATGCAGGAAGATGACAAATTTATGGAAAATGTAGTTTTTTATTTAAGGAAATTTTTCATAGTGAAATCTTTTTAAATCATGCCAAATTTTATTCTAAAATTATGTGACTCAAAAAAGAAATTTCTTAGGGCAAGGCTGAAAGTCCCAAACTTTTTGATGTCCCAAAGCAGCACAGTGCTATTGAACACTTGGAGAAAAGAGTTTCTTTGTATCTCTGTCCTATACCAGGGAGACTCCAGGCCAGGTTGCTCTGACTGGGTATGGATGATTTTGGAGAGGATTGCCAAGCAGCTGCTGGAACAGAGTGCAGTCTTTGCCTTCTCCAGAGTTTCAACTGCTCTGAATACACTCAACTAAGTTTTTCATTTAACTCCTGAATTTATTTGCAATACAGTTTTCTATTTCGACCCACAATTTTGAAGCAATCCGTTTGTCACACATCCTCTCCATGAAGAGAAGAGTTTTGATCCATGGTAGACAGTGAAAAATATTCCAAGCCTGGGAATGTCAGCAAGATGAAACATTCACTTGTTAGGGGATCTGACAATAACTCAGATCTGGCCACCTCAGTCTGAAACTATCCTCTTTAAGACTGTCTTCAGGAAAGGAAATGATTCTTACAGTATCCAAAAAAAGGAGAAAGCAATGAAAATTTCATTAAGCATAGTCAGCATGTTGCTGTTGACACTGTTTTTACATAGAAGATACACTCATAATAGAGAGTCTAATAGCTTAAACAAAACCTTAAAATGTCCGTGCTGCCTCCATTGGTTGGACATAAATGAAACAAGACATCCAAGTTCCCTGGTGCTTCCTGTTAAAATGTGTTATCAGTATGTCTGTTATGGGTATTTCCCAATGACTTAATTAATGCTGTTTTGGTCCTAAAAAAACTAAGCAGCTGAGTCATGCTTATGTAGTTGACAATGAAAATCAGCCTGGTTGAAAAAAATTTATTAAGTCTTTCTGCCTTTTTCGTTTTTCTTAAGCAGAAAGTGTTTCTTCCAGGTTTTGAGGGGTTTTTTTAGTTATTATTTTTTATTATGAGAAGTGAGTTTTAGATACACTGCCAAGGTGTCTTATGGGAATTGCAGATCTGACATTTCACTTTTCTAACTTCCTCTGTGAGGCAGATTCCCTGCTGCATTTTTTTTCTATTATTTTATGTATACGGCTCAGTGTCTCTAAAATACCTATGAATATTGGCTCCAGCAAAGGTAATTTTATATCCAGATTGCTTATTGTCTGAAGCACCTGCCTTTGGTTTAAACCTCATATTTTTGTCCATGTTACCAACCATGTACTGCTTTCCTGTCAAGAGTTTTTTTCTATTTTCATTTAATATGGCTAAACATTTATTCATATTACACCACCAGATTGACAGAGAAGACAGCAGCATTTAAAGTCTGCTGAGAATGAAATTTCACAGATTCCCCTACCAGAATGAACTGAATTTTACAGACATTTAAAATAGCCACCTGCCCATGTTGTTCTTTTTCTCACACATACAACTAAAAGTTGCAAGAAGTAATTGGTAGAATTATCTCATGTGTTTTTTACTACATTAAATCCAAGTGTAAGACATAATCGGTTTAAGATAACACTTATGCTAGATAGCAGACTTAAAGTGGAAATCCATAACAAATTAAGGATTTTCTTTAGATTAATGCCATGTTTACTACATTGTACAGAAAACAAGGCCAAAATGCACATGGAAAACAGGACTGCTACAATATCTGCAGTTCCTTGACTGATTCAGTAATTTGTCTTGAATTTCCTGGCACATCACGTTGTATTTAATCAGAGGCAGAATTATGTTCCTACCTCTCTGAGGCTCTGCAGTCTGACTCAAAACTGAACTGTCTGTATTAACTCAGATTGGCTTTTCCTGACATTCTGCTGGCTGAAACTTTGATAATTGGCTCAGTCTCATGCAAATCCTCTGAAATTTGCAAAGAGCCTATACGAGACAAAATTATTCTAAGAATGAAAGCCTGATTCTTAAACCTCCTCAGTCAATACAGTTTTCATCAATACTCAAAATACATGGAACCCATGGTGTCATGGGGAATGGCAAACAAAGCACAGACACACAACACACAGTTGTTATTAACACTTTTTGCTCAGATCGTACACAGGTCCTAAATATAGGTCAACACCTGTCATGCAGAAAACTCAATAATACAGTTAGTTAAAATTTCAAGAGTAGATTATTCCCACTTGGTTTTTCTGTCTTCCTTTTAAAGGTTGAAGGAAGAGCAGGAGTCCTTTTGAGAAGGAGAGGGAAAACATGGGGATTTGGGGGTTATTCTGTTTTTACATTGTTTGTTCAGTCAGTATTTATAAATGTCACTTCTGTCTGTTGGCATCCTCTTCTCTCAAGCTGCTGCAAATGAAATGCAATTGTTTTAGATGCCATTCAGAGACTTCAGGAATAAATATCTACATATATCCCATGCACAATTAGGCATAGGCATTTCTCTTTTGGATACCAAATTAAATACCCTCTTGTCTTGGTGCACGGGGATATTAATCATGAAAATAATCCAGTCAACTGTTTGCTATCAGTTGTAACCAGACTGGTGTGAGTGCCCAAGAGTGACTTCTGCTGCTGTTGGACTGAGCTGCCCAAAGAACTACTTCACAACAAGCACGATGGAGAATGAAGAATGGAAGCAGTTAATAATAGGGAAATTGCCTAGTGAAGAGGAACACAGCAACGACAAAAAGCCTCTGATTTTTTTCCCTTTTTTCCATATTGTTAAGTCCCTGGCAGGGACAAATGCAAGGCACCATTGCCCAGGTTATTTGATTAAGCCATACAGCATTCAGTAGAAATCCTGCTATTAATGTGTGATGTATCATCTGTAGCCAGGACGTAATCATATTGCAGTTTATATGGGACACCATATTGCCTTTGAGTGAGAAAAGTTAATTTATACTCCACCAACCTTTTGGTTATGCACCTGTGTGCATCCAGTTGCTCCAGGCTCCAGGTAAATGATACAGTCTAGACTTCATGTAGTTCATTAGATCAATGTTCTATCTCCTTACATGAATGGAATTCGCAATGTCCTCCAAAGTCCAATTTTATTTCTTTCACCTCTCAAATTAAACACTGCCTTAAAGGTTTGCTTGATGGATTACTCCGTTTTATCTGATGATGGTCTTCAAGGCACATGTGGCAGTATATCTTATCCCATTAGTAAAGATCATTAGCTACAGCATAATTGCCTCTCTATGACACATAATAGTTTCATCTATTATTATCGTTCCTGTCCTGTAATTCAATTTCATGATTATGGTTTAACAAATCAAGGGGCACGACAAACAATATATTTTAGCTATCATTTAAAGTAAAGTCATGTTGCTGACAAGATACATAGGGTGGTGCTACAAGACATTTTGTGATTTCACTCTTTCTGGTTTACTGAATAATTCTCCTTTCTCTCTCATTTCCTAAGGTAGAAAAATACTGAATCAGAAAAAAAAAAAAAAAGCTGTATTATGCTATTATGCCTTCATTGCATCCAGTGGCCTCTTATTTCTTTAGGAGAGTATCTGAACCTTGCCAGGGGCTTTCCAAGCATTGAGGGTAGCCCTTGTTTCTAGGGGATCAGGATTATGAAACAATGACACTTTTGAAAAGTGGCTAGTTAAAATTTGCCTAAAGGACATCTATTCCATAAGAATTTTCTCAACACCCTATCTCACTTGAAGCTTCAGGAGAAATCTCAAAATTCACCCCAACAATATCTCATAAGGAGAGAGAAGATTAAGTTAAGGGGTGTTCTTGCCCTTGAGCCAATATCAAGAAATATACATATATATATATTTTTATATATATAGGCATAATCTTTCCTTTTGATTTGAAAACATGTTTTTTCAAGTACTCACTGAGCACCTACACATAGCCCAGGAGACTGATGTCCTCCTGCATCTGCAACTTATCAGAGATTTCACCTGCAACCATATTTTGCCATAATTCTTAGGATCGATTTTGGACAATTTCTCTGAGGCTATCAACTTTTGTCACTCCTTAACAAGCAGACCATTAAACCATTTCCCTATCTCTTACTCACTTGGTTTCATTGAATAATTATTCTCAGTTCCAAAAACTGTAATGGATGCTTTATCTCCTCTCTAGTGGCGGTTCACCAGAAAATATGACGCATAATTAAGAACTCTGGGGGAAAAAGAGAGGGAAGAATTATTCCCATTATGTAGACCATTTTTAATGAATTTTATATGAATATGAATTAATATGATTTAAAACTAATTACCAGAGAGACATTAATTGTAACACATCTAAGTAAACCCTGGTAGGAACAGTGACCAGTGATTACTCGTTATCAGTAGTGTGGATGTTTGTATTTGGGAGGGAAATGAAAATAAATGTAATCAACCAGGCAGGAAGCTTCTTGACAGCAGATGAAAGCTCTCAAATTTGTTGAGGAATAACTGTGGAACTTTGTTGCATTAACAGATATTACATTTCCTTCCTGGCTGCATTCATATTTTCTTCTTATGTCCAAGGAAGGCTTTAGGAAGGAAAGGTAACTTCTGTGAGGATGGTTCTTGGATGATGCTTTTCTTGTAAAGCATTTTGTCTGGCCTTTGGAAAGCTATTTATTAGGGGCTTTTGCAGCAAGGCAATTAGGACTACTAGGTTTACTAAGAAATGTTTACGTTTCAGTCTCATACGTGCTTATTTGCAAGTATGTGACAAAGAATGACTTGTTTTGCCAAAGCTGTCACAAAGTTTGGGCATGGCTCCTACACTTAGGTGCTTTCCTGCCACCCAGTTTCCTTAGCCAGCTGAGAAGCCTGACCTCAGTGATGGAGAGTATTCCATCATGTAAACACTATGCAGGTAGAAAATGTAAAATTTACCATGTCCTAATTCCTGGGCAACAGATTTTATAAGCAACCTCAGAATTTCAGGTTCCAGAATTGTTGAACAAGTTACTTTGTAAACCTGGGGATCCCAGGTCTTTCGTTACCTTTAATTTTAAAGTTCACTTCCAGACACATTGTCTGAGACTTCTGCCCCAAGAGGGAGTTTATGGCAGCCCCCTAGAAAGGGGGCTGTAGGGGGAACTCTTTTTATGTCCAGAAATTCACTCTGTTTTACTGATAATTATGAGGGGATTTTCTCTTGACAGAAGTTTCTAAATTTTTTTTTTTATGAAATATCAATTACCTCTAGAAAGGAGCAGTGAGTTTTCTGTCTGAGACTGTACTGCCTTAATTTTCCTTAGGGCTCCCAGTAGGATTCTTATATTTCTATCCAAAAATCCCAGACAATACTGAGATTTTCTGATTGTGTGCACGTGCAGTGTCTTTTCCTTGGGGGTTATATTAGACTTCCTGCACTTGAGTAGCTCCAGGTGCTACAGTTGAAGTGGCTATGCTCATTGAGTAAATGGTAACATAAAATAGATCCTCAAGGCCAAGGAATTTCAGACTGTAGCCAGTTCCCCACATTCAAGGATGGATAACTTCAGCCTTGTTAAAAGTGGGCTGTTGCAATCATTTCACTGTGGTGCTCTGTGAGATGAGGTGAAGAAATTAAGCCAATTAAGAGGAGAGAATAGCATACATTTTTGCAAAATAAAATCAATCATCTCATGCACCTTCACATTAACAGCTAATCAATTATTACAGTGTCACATAATAAAAAGAAATTTATTCTATTCAGTAAGTGTTTGTTAGTGTTGGCAATGTTGTGGAAAGGGACTCTCATGGATAGTTTTCCAAATATTGAAGTACAAAGCAATCAGATACCTTATATGAGTTGGCTGCAGAGAGACAACTACCTGGAATAGGATATCAGAGTTTCCAGCTGTAGAAGCTTGAAAATACCAAGACACACTTTGGCTCAGACACTAGCTGAAATAGTAACACCTGTGTTTGGGGTTTCTGCCTTGGAGCAGGAGTAGAAGGAAACAACTCAGAAATAATAATTTACAAATGAGCTGGCCAAATTTAGTGAAGGTCACTGGCTGGTGAAACCTGTGCTAAGAGTGTATATTGTTGACTGCAGGCTAAAGGACTTTCATTTTTCTATTTCATCTGATTTAAGACTCTGGTGCCAGTCTACATCCTAAGTGAGGGGATTTTTTTCTAGAGGCAGAGCCCTGGCAATATAATATGGCTCTGACTATGAAACTATGCAGGTTAGAAAGTCACTGGTGTTTCTGTATAAGTGCTTATTCGTAGGAATAAAGATTTTTATTTCAGGTCTCTCTGATTTCTGTTTTCAGGAGCAGTGTTAGCTAGCACTGATTCTGAAAGAAAAGACCTTATAGTCATTTCTCTCTAATGAAAGATCACAGAAGATGTGGGAGTTCTCATGACCTCTGCTGGAAATTCATCTTCACTGCTGCTCCTGCTCCTCTGTTCTCACCCCTCTCGTCTGCATCTCCGGGGGTCCTTGAACAGCTACTGGAAACGAAGAGAAAGAAGCTGTGTTATCTTACTGTTACCTTAGAGTGTTGATAATTACCACCAGCTCAAAGGCCAAAGGCTTGCGTAAGCACAGGGAAATGAAATGTTGGAGTTCAGTGTGAGGGAGCAGGTGGAAGCACCGGGGCAGTGAAACAGGAGCTCTGGGCCAACTTGAAGCATCACTAAGTTTGTGGGTACTGAGGCAATGACCTTAACAGCTCATGTCAGGGGAATCTTTCATTAGAAGGGGAAACTGAATATGCCTATCAAATTGTTTCACTGAATAACCCTTTCTGATTCATGTCTTAGAAGGGCTGCTGGATTTGAGGCACAAAATGTGCCTTCGTGCCCAAAAATCAAGGACTGACTGATTGATATTTCTTGGAGGAGTTTTTGCTCCGGCTGGAACTAAATGAGAAAATGGTTTGCCCACAAACCCTCCATGTAGGAACTAACCTAAGCAAATCAATGTCTCCTGAGAGTAGCATAGATTTCTTGCCCTCATTGTGGACAGCTTAATGTTTTAGCAGTTTCCAGTAGTCTGAAAAGCCTTTTCCCACTGCATGGCTGCAGGCTGCCTTGGGAGGATCCATCTGCTGTAGTGCTGTATTTTGTGGCATGCCTCAAGCTCAGAGATCCCATTTGAATGAGCTTATGCTGTGGTTGAAAGTCAAGCTTTGTGTGGCAGCTTGTGATTGAGAAATATTTCACCTAATTCATCTGTGTTAAGGATGGCAAAAAATCAAACCCTCCCATGCACCCTTTATAAATCATCCTGGCTAACACACCAGTAAATGTGTTATCAAAAATGCAACACCTATTACTGTGAATTTCAAACAGCCAGCCCTGTAAGCCGGATCTGAACCTGTGGGGAAGGTATAAATTGATTAGACTTTTTGAGGAGCTATAAATTACAGAAAAGCAAGACGAACCTCTTTAAAGGGTTGACAACAAAGAAAAGAAAGATGATTGAACACAAAAATGCTGGGCTAAACCACAAATAGCTTGTTCCTAATAGAACAAGGGTAGTGAAAACTTTCCTGGCTTTGAGTAAGGGAGGAAGGGTGAAGAGAAAGACCTCAGTGGGTTAGAAACATAGGCAAAGATGGAAGATTGACAATATAAAGCCCTTAACTAGAAAAATAATGAGACAAAATGAGTCATTATCATTAGTGAATATTTAGCTGGAAAAGAATGACAATTAATACTATGCCAACTTTATTAAGATGCTCTCTGCAGCACCTCATCATCCCCATCTTCTGTAAAATCTGAAACGTAAATTTGATTTAAAGCTTTTAAATGGGGAGTTGAAAAAGTCATGTGGCTATGAGATCCATGGGTAGGTTTGCAATAGGGTCTATTTTAATGTCCAGCTATTTTCAGCTTTTATTATATTTACAAGCCTGGAGAACCAAGAAATAATCACATACAATGCAATAAAAATGTAAGAGGATTTTCTCAACATGAAAAGGCTTCAGATGGAGTGACAAAGAGAGAGAGAAATGGAGGTGTTTTCTGTGAGTGACATAGTGATCCACCTCGGATGGAAGCCCCAGTTCTCAGAGGCTCAGGGAGCATAGCTATTGGGAAATGACAGAAAAGAGGAGATACACAGAGGAGGACCCTGGGAATATATCAGAGGACTGTTAGATAAACTCTGATTGTATAAGCTTGACTTTTTTGTATATGCCCCTGTCCAACAAACTTTAATTTGCCTGGTACACCACTTTGAGGATTATGGTATTCTGGTATTATTTCTCTTCCATTCCGTTATTTTATAAAGAGAGAACTCCCAGTCATTTACCATTTGGCCCTCTTCCCTTATTTCATTAGTGGGAGTAATTGAACACTGAGCTAGCCTTGAGGGAACATCTAAATAAACAGTTGCAGGGAGATATGTTGATCTGATTTATGCTCTGAGCAGTGTTTTCTGTCTGCAACAAGCCACATTTGTAATAAGCCTCAGCCAGTTCTATCAGATGAACTTTTTATGGCCTCACCCTGAACAGGTTTTTTTTGTATAGAATACAGTGGAGAAAATAAAATCAAGTTGGAAAAAGCATTTACATGTATGCATTCTTCAAACTTCATACTCATATCATCTCTGTATTTATATTCCACATAAAGTCAAGTTAAAGGTTTTCACGTGTACTGCAGGAGTAGAACAAATGGTTTGGGTTTTTTGACTCCATGTTAACTGAAATAAATCACCAGAATATTCTTCATCTGTCTGGAGTTTGCTTTTCCCTTTTTTCCTGTGGACAATGCATTTAACCAATGGGAAGTCAGGAATGTTTCTGATTACTTAAACCTGTAGTTCAGTATGAAGATAATGATCAGCAACAAAATCTTCAAAAAGAGATGCATGTTACCCTGCAGTAAGCTGATGTGGAATGGCTCTTCTATATTTCGCCTTAGCCTTTGCACTTGTTCTTTAGAAGTGGTAGTTTTTAGGCCTCCTACAATAAATCTCAGCCTTAACTATAATTTTAATAAAATTAGGTGACATATGATAGCTATCTTTTAAAAAGTGTGCTTCCTTTTAGCCTTCCCTTTCATTCTTTGAGATTCTTTACTTATACGTATTTTTTGTTCTTTGTTGCATCTTTTAAATTGAAGACTCATTCTTATTCCCAGAAGGCAAAGTTAATTAACCAAAAAATGAAAAAAAACCCCACCTTTGTTTCTGCTTGCTTTCTACATTAGAGGGCAGAGTTCCACCTCATCTCTCTGTTCATCTTTTATTTATTCAAAGATGTTTGATAAAATTAATTGGGAATTTATTAAAAAGGCTATGCTAACATCTTGGGGGAAGAAAGACCTTTATTTAATATGCAAATGCGCAGATACAATGTGTCTGAATCAATGTAGCTGTTACTTTGAGGTATTATTTCAGGAAAATTAACTCTATGGACCCCTTCATATTTAATTTTGTGCTATGACAAACATGATCCAGCAATTCAAAGGAGGCAAGAATTTCTAAGAATCATGATACAAAATAGCTTTTTTTATGTTGTCTTCTATATTTACTAAACTTTTGAACTTTTTTTTTTTTGTAAAATTGGCACTGAAACAAAGTTTTTGATCACTTTCTATTATAATTTTGACTAAAATTTTGGCATTTTTAAAGTGTTTGAAGTTGTATTACAAAAAATAAGTGTGAGAGGGAAGTAAATGCAGTCTAATTTTATGAGGCATCCACTTAAGAAAGGAAGATAAAGGATGAAATCAGCATATTTACTGTAGTCTAACTACATGATTAAAGGTCATTACCACCTGTTTATTGTTTCTTTAACAATCTTTAATCTGTTTATTCTTTAATCTGTTTATTTCTCTTGGTTTTTGAGGGATCTCATAGTCCTTGCTTGTATGTTGGTTCTTTATTTTTCTGCAGGGTTACACATTAAACTTGAAATAAATAGACAAGACAGAGTTTGCAGGATACACCCAGAAGTGGAAAATGAGTCATTCTGTGTCAGTGTATGGTCTTGGTAATAAACTAGTGCTCATGGGGATCCAATATGTGTGGTTCAGTATTAAACACATGTGAAACAACTCTCCAAAATTGCTTTTAATTCCATTCTACATGTTTAACTTTAAAATAAAAAGTTAATGCTTTAATTTATGCATTTTCCCCCAGGTTCTCCATTTCATAAAGATTTGTTCTTAACCACACTGCTCTGTCAGAGGCACAGGTCTTTTGTGTCCCATGACCCTGTCCTGTCTCTGGAGCCAGGCAATATTGATAAAATGCCTGCAAGAACTCCTTAAAGCTCAGTCATTAAAGCATGAATCCCTTAAGACAGGCTGAATCAAATACTGCATATCTGATCTGCATTCCAGCTTTCCTGAGGCATCTCCAGCCTGGGAGGGCTTCATCTTCCAGCCTGGACAGATTAAGTAGCAGACTAGACAAATTGATTTGAAGGATATCTCCAGAAGGCACATTCTCCATATCTGTTCTTGAAGCAAGAAAAACTGCATCTAAGTTATTCCTGGCAGAAGTACATCTACCTCTTCAAAAGGACCCAGAGCTGAGGTCCTGGTACAGTCCTCTGGCAATCTGAACTTCTATTTCCTTCTCACAAAAAGGTTCCTCCTGCAAGCTGACCTGAATGCCTCCCACTCTAACTGAAGCTATGTTTGGGTTGAGTGCAGGTTCAAACCCAGACAACAACTAAGTGCCATGCAGCCAGTCTCTCACTACGTGTTCCTGTGGGTGGAGTGGGGAGCAGAATAGAGGCAAAAAAAGTGTCAAGCTCCTGGGTCAAGATAAAAACAGTTCAATAATTGAAATAAAATATAATAGCAATATAAAAATGAAAAGGGAGAAATAGAAAGAGAGGAAAAAATAAAATAAAATAAAATAATAAAATAATAAAATAAGGAAAAAAGGAAAAAGAAAAAGAGAGGAATAAAATCCAAGAAAGATAAGTGATACACAATACAATTGCTCACCCCCTGCTGACTGATGCCCTGAGCAGGGATTGATCCCTCACAGCCAACCCTCCCATCTTATACACTGAGAATGATGTTCTGTGGCATGGAATAACCCTCCCAGCTTCTTGTGCACCTGCACCTTGGCAGAGCATGGGAAACTGAAAAATACTTGACTTAGTGAAAGCACTGCTTAGCAACAGCTAAAACATCAGTATGTTATCAACATTATTCTCATACAAAATTCCAACACTCACCACTGTACCAGCTGCTAGGAAGAAAATTAACTCTATCTCAACAGAATCCAGGACATAAATAAATTGGTGTCACCTCATACTGGTCCCCCTTCCAAATATTAATTCCAGTTGCTTTTTTCAGTGTTTGAGGGGCAAGACAGCAGCATGTCTTGGGTAAGTGCCTTTAGCAGGAGTCCATCTCTCTATATATAACATGCACCTACAGTGGAAAATGTATTGAGATGAGGTAGGAATCAGGATGATAAAAAAAAAATTATCTGCTCTTGCATACACTGTCTGACTCTTTCAAGCAGTCCCCCAGGAGTGTGCAGCCTGTGGGCTCTAAGGTGGTCATTAGTGTCAGGGCAGCACAAGGAGTGGGAAGTCAATGGATCAGCTGGTGGTAGCTTAACTAAAAAATAAGCATTGTCCTTTGCTGTTTGTGATGTGGCAGCTCTGAAGGGCCCCCCTAGAATGCTTTTCAGGAGAAGGTCTTTATAAATAGTAGCTAATCATGCATCACAGGCTGGAGGGGTTTTTTCCTTCCCTCTAGAAAAGCCCTGAACATAAAATTTTCTTTCATCTTGTCAGGCAGGCAGTCCAAAGGAGAGACACTGACAGAGTACAAGTCAAGTGTCTGCACATCTTGCACCCATCCTTTCTTCTTGAATCAAAGGAGAGAGATATTTTTCTCCAGTGTAGAATAGATAAGTACCAGGGTGACTGTAGAAAGAGTTGTATTGATCTGGTCTCCACACTGTGTGAGAAATGGAAAAGAACTGGTAATTACCTGCCTCATAATTCTGAACATGATGAACCAGGAAAAATGCTCCAAGAAATTGCTTCCCATGAAGTAATTAGTCTTTTAATTTTCTTTTTCCATCACATGGCTTCTTTAAGTCTCTTTAATTCTATCTAATACCACAGAAGTACTCAGCACTACACCCCTCAATGCATATATTAGTCTCTAAATCCTTCCTTATCTGTTCATATATTTTGCTCCTGAAACTGGAGTTGCTCATTAGGTTAAATATCTTTATTTGAGTAGAAAAATACACTGTGATTCTAAATTATAGCAGATAGATTTAGTTGAAGGCTCTGTTCTTCAGTTCCTCCATCCCAGTTCAGTTATCATCCTTAATGGTGTCAAATGCTATTTTCCCTGAGTAATATCAAACCCAGTCACATGTAAAGAATCCTTCACGTGTCTTTTCATCTTAGTTTCATCTGTGTAGGATTGAGCTTTGTGAGCTGTACAGAATTCATGGCTCTTTTTAAAGCAAAACATGAATGAAACCATGGAGTTTTCACACTGTTTCAGAAGACACAAGGCTGACCCATTTTATTTTATTTCAGTCTCTTTACACAGAGAATACACATCAGAAACTGAGTTTATGGGTCTGGATGGCAGGTGAACAGGCCAGGTAGATTTGCTATAGGGTGGTGGCCAAAGACATTGGCTTCCAAGTCAAGTCCTGGGTCTTCGGCAATCTCTCTGCTTGACCCAAGGCAATACATTTGATCTGTCAAATCTTCTGCAATTTTATCTTCTGCATTAAACCATGAATAGTATTTCCTTTGTCTATGTTGCCATTTTAATTGATAAGGTCTTTGAGGAAACCAAATTGTATTTCATTTGCACAGGTCCTTGTTCAGTTAAGGACTATGAACAAAACCCAACCTCTTTCCCACTTCTTACTGAAATATTGTATACAACTTACAGAACTGATAAATGTCTCCATTGCACTTGCTAGACTTGGCAAATAGCCATATTATGGCATCATCATATCTGCACTATAACTGCAGAAGAGCTCAGTGGAAGAGTGTACTCTCCACATTAATGATACCATGAATTTGATTTTTAAGTACTTATATTCTAATGCTGCAACTTCAAACTAAGTAAAGATTAGATGTGAAAAGGTGAGAAGACTTACAGAATTGTACTCTCTAAAAGCTTATGAAAATAGAGCAAGAGGTATCAGGGAAGGAGATATGGGATGGAAATCAGAATAAGAAAAGAACTATCTCCATTAAATGACCTCATTAAAAAAGGTAGTTACATGTTTGCTAAACTCCTGCTGTGATGACAGGTAAAAAAAAAAGATCCTTTACAAATGGAAGATATTAAAGAATACCAAGAAAAAGATATATTCCTTTGTAAATGCTACACTTCATGCTATTAATTTCAATGACTGTTTCATATTTGCCTATCTTTCACCTTGATAATGTAATTATAGCAGTACAAGATATTCCACATAGATGCCAAGATGCAATTTAACTGTCTCCATCTTTCCCAGTCAGACACAACTTGCATTTGACCCAAGTACTGCATAGTTATTATTATGCAATGGGAAGTCTCACTGGTGCATTTTCTAGGATCACATTACTTCATTGTTGGTGCAATCTAAACAGACTGCAAAAATTAAATTTGAGCGTGGATTTTCAGTGCAAGGGCTTAAAACAAGGTCCATTTCTATCACTAAAACCTTTATCCCCTCATGCTTTTCTTGGCTGCAGGTGTGTGTTCATGCAGGCTTCCCAACATGATGCAGCAAATTGGCACAATTTCTGGCATCAGCAATAATGGAACAAGCTCTTCAGGGTGCAATCCTCCTACTGCCAGAGCAGTTGGATTCAGTTTTGTGTTTCTATACATTGATCACCCTGTGCTTCCAAATTAATAGGTTCCATAACACAGAAATAGGACAAACACCATTGCACCCTACTCTAATAGTGATAATTTTTAAAATATCAAAAAAACAAGTAAGCCAAAGCAAGACATTCAGTAAATGTAAACTATAGTCCGTGGAGATTATCCAGAATTCAGATGGAATTTTAGTGATGGTTTATATGTTCCTATAAACCAGATTCTGATCCAAGGAATTTTATCCAACCTTGTGAAAAAGTTTTTTTCAAGTAGTTTCACAGAGCAAGGGTGATTTACAAGAGTTAAGGGTTTGTAGAACACAATGTTGAGCCTGTGGTTCATCTTTTTGGACAGAAATTTCTGGGAGACCTTTTTCTGATGAAAAATGTTGATTCACCAAAAATTAATTTCATCCTATTAGCTTCCCACAAGCATATGATTTTATACTTGTTAGGAAATATTCTTACATTCTGAGAAGAGGAGCAGCCTATTCTAGAACACACAGTACTTTAGTGATTTAAAGCAGGAATATGATCACCAGTCACATAATGCTGTCCTTTTAAGCCTGTCCCTGTTACACTCTGCCAGAAATAATATCATATTATTCATTTATCTTCAAACAATTGCAATTATTTTTTTTTAGTCCCAGACAACCTATTGGACATGTGCATATATATTCATGTGACAACCTATTTTCACTTCAGCCCCTTTTTTCTCTGACTGATTTCCTTATGTTGTTTTTCACACTTCTCTCATACAATCACACAGAAAGGAAATGACCAGATGTACCATTACTATACTGCATCCTGTGCTGCTCTTGCAGAATCTACACTACCTAGCATTCAACTTCACCAAACTGTGCTTATCGAGGACATAAGGAAACAAAATAAAAACAAAAATTGGCTTCTAGGCAATCTTCAGTTTTAGACTATCCCCTACTTTCGATTTGAGGATGGGTATTCAGATTGGAAACTTTAACTGTGATCTTGTGTCAGCTACTTTCATGAGCATTTACTAACATCACTGTAATACAATAGTCAAATCCTGGGATTTTCAAAGGACAGTGATGAAGTCAGTCCCTTCACACGTACAGAATCTTTTGAGTACCTAAGCCTCATCTGTTCTGGTTTACTCTGAAGCTTTTTCTATAATTACATTCCAGACAATAGCACAACACTTTTCTTTTTCACTGCTGAACTCTTGATCTATCGTCTTTATTATGTTTCCTTTTAGAAATAATTTTATGGTCAAATACCCAGCAGAAATTTAAATAAAATGAAATCATGACTTCTTTTCACCATTAGCCCGAGATAACATAATAGCATTATGACAGGTGAAGGTTAACATTTCTTTTGGCAACTTTCATTTAAACCATCTCAGAGCAGGATGGCATGCATAATTGCTTTGCACCAATAGAGGGAATAACTCCCATTAATCCTCTAGTGAAGGTCATAGAAACATTGCACAGGCTCAGAACAATCACAGAATGAAGACACAAGAGAACGACAGGGTCATTTAATTCCCACACCCCTGGCTACAAGTACAGCCTCAGACAACTATTTACCTAGCCATTACAAACTTTTTTAAGTTAGAATCTTCTAGCAAATAAGAAAAGAAAAACTCAGGAAAAAAAATAAAGTAAGACTTTGTTAAGAGTTAGAAATTACTTAAAATAATGTTTTAAATAGCACAAGCTACCGCAGATAAGTTGGATCTTGTCTATTATAAAAAAAAGCCTTCCCCTTTTCAGCAAAACAGCAAAAATAAATCCTGATGTAGGGAGAATCAGACCTTCTATTTTTAATTATTTTTCATTTTTGCTGTTATTAATATGCCCTTGTTCCATTCAGGAATACCAAGAGGCAATCTATTCGTGTGATAATTCTGGCCCAGTTTTTCAAGCCCAAGAGAATCTGTTAGTTTGGAATTCAGTGATTAGATGAACCAAATCAGAACTCCATCATTACTTTTAACTTTCCCATTACAGGTGAAAAACATGAATCTGCACACTACAGACTTTCACAGTAATTATTGCCAGGGGATATTCTTCCATTTAAGGGATTTTAAATTGATACTTTGCTCCTAAGCCAGAAGATGTCCATAGAAAACTCCCAAAGTTGCTCTGGAGAGGAGGAATGCATAGAAGGTACACAGCATTACAGAAGGATTGATAGACACTCCACTATACTTCAAGCATTCCTCTAGGTCAGAGAATTAATCAGAGATGACCCAGCTTCATCCACATCAGAGAATGCAAACTGAGGTGACACACCGTGTCATTTGAGCAATAGCAGCAATCAGGGGAAGCATCTTCTGCTTCTGGACACATGTTAAAACCAAAGACTGTGTTTCAAAACTGCTTCATTATGTGCTGCTGAGGGAAGGACCATCTCCTATTGTGTAAGCACATTGTTTTCCAGAGGATTAACTTTGGACTTGATGATGAACTGGCTGTTGTCTACTCTCCATGCCCTTCACTCTACTTCCCTGTTCCCTTGCACACACCTTTCACCCTCTCATTTTCTCAGTCACTTCCTCACTTTCTCTGAGACTAATCCTGCCTCAGCCACATTCCATGCTAGAAAAATTTCCTTCTCCCATGCCATTTGTCAGCCATCCTTCCCTTCATTTTATTTCTGCTATTTACCCATATGTATAATTTACTTGGACTAAGAGATACCACTAAAAATGGCTATTTCTGTCTCTCTCCAGCTGAATCTTCTCCTCCTTACTCTTGCTATTATCACTGGCTGAGATTGCTCTTACACAACTCTCCGTGTAACTCTCCACAAGCTCATTGCTTATAAACCCTTTACATGGATAGTTTGTTTTGTACATGCTTTGTAGCTGCAGAACCAAACCGGGCACACAAATATGCAACAGATACAGGAGTTACCACAGGTCATTTGAACGACAGGAAATAGTGATGTGCATGTTTCTGATCTGTCCCATTGAAAAGTAAAAGGCACAGGAATCATTTGCTCCTGGTTTCCAATTCTGGTGGACCAAGAATGCACAACTCTCAGTTACTGTGGCTTCATTGACAGGTTGTAGCCTAGGAAGCCATTTCAGCCCCTGGCATTTCTTCCAGACAGCAACTCCTTTAAACACCTTCCCATGAGCTGTTTGCTGTTTCTCTCAGCGTCTTACCCCCTGTAGTTTTTATTTCATTAATGCAATGCAAGAAGCAGGTAAGTGTGGGAAAATCAGAACCTTCACTGCATGTGCTGAGCCACACTCAACATTGTATGAAGGTCAATGCTGCATAAATAGATGCTCCACAACTTGTTTATATGTTGGGGCCACAAAAACTGTAAATGCTATATAAACAATTAGGGCTGATTTAATTACATTCACTCTTTTGTTTGGTTTCAGTTATTAAGAAATGCTGAAATCTCTCAAAGCAAATATACAGAACTCAGAAAGCCTCAGCACAAATGAAATTCCTGAGTGACTTCCAATATATGATACCCCTCTTTTACTAGAAAATGAGAGACTTCCTTCTAAATGAAACAGTTGCTCTTTTTCTCCCAATTAAAAGAGTGAAATTACAGCATTTTTGCCTACATATATTAGTCCTAAAGTATCTGAAAAGTGACAAGAACAATCTTAAAACAACAGCTGTAAATAGAGGGTGACATTTCTTTTTCAAGAGTGCCATTGGGTACAGAATACAAAGGAGTAAAATTACAACTGCACTAACAGGTAAACTACCTACCTCAGGGCAAGAATTCTTGTCAGCATGGCACACAGCCAAATTACATTGTGTCCCAAAAGCAGATTCATTGAGTTCAACTGCAGATAAAGATCATTTTACTTTGACACAGTTGCCAAGTTGTTGCCAGGTCTCGCTGTTTATTCTTGGTCTTGTGAAGACATCAGCATCTGTAAAGTCATTCAGTGATCCAGAAAATAGATCCTGACACTGACTAGCTGAAAATAAAGTTAACTTTCACAGAATTACAGAAAAATGGAAGAGGTAAGGCTGGGAGGGACCACAGTGGGTCATCTGGTCCAATCCCCCTGCTCAAGTAGGGTCATCCCAGAGCACATGGCGCAGGATTGTGTCCAGAATGTTATGAAATATTTCCAGTGAGGGATACTTCACAAACTGTCTCAGGCAACCTGTTCCAGTGCTCGATCACCTGCACAGTAGAGAAGTTCTTTCTCCTATTCAGGTGGCATTTCCTGTGCATCAGTCTCTGCCCGTTGCCTCTTGTCCTGTTGCCCAGCACCGCTGAGAAGAGTCTGGTCCATCCTCTGACACCCTCCCTTCAGATACTCATGAACAATGATGAGGTTCCCCCTCAATCATCTCTTCTCGAGGCTGAGCAGGCCCAACTCTCTTAGCTTGTCCTTCTAAGTGAGATGTTCTGGTCCCTTAATCATCTTTGTGGCCTCTTCTGGACCTGCTCCAGGAGTTCCATGTCTCTTTTGTACTCAGGAGCCCAGAACTGCACACAGCACTCCAGATGTGGCCTCACCAGGGCTGAGTAGAGGCCCAGCATCACTTTCCTCAAACTGGCAAGGTTCCTCCTTATGCATCTCAGGATGCAAATAGCAGGACACACTGCTGGCTCATGGATGACTTGTTATCCATCAGAACCCCCATGTCCTTCTTCACAGAGCTGCTTTTCAGCAGCTCAGCCCCCAGCGTTTACTGGTGCATAGGGCTATTGTTCAACCTTTCAGACACACCAGTCTTTGATCTGATCCATCTTGTGCCACAAAATCATTATGTCAGCACAGACAGACCAGCAGAAAAGCATGCCTTTGACTGGAGAGGAAGAAGAGTCCTCGCTTTCATTAAGAACTGACATTTATGAAATTTTCAAGAAACATCATAGTGCAGGATTTCACCAGTGTTCACTGCCTCTACATGCCACTCATTCCTCAACCATAGTTATGACTTTCATGTTCAGTTCTGTTTCTGACACACCACAATTTGTCTTCTTTGAACTGAATTTATCTCCCTTTTGACTAGTTTGCTGTATTCCCACATGTACTGTTGGTCTCTGCAACAAAACAAGCTGCTCCATTTCTTTGGAAGAGATTTCTTTCAATGAGAATACATCATTTCAATTTCTGTCAATAAGAATACATAATTTCAATTTCTGTCAATGAGAATATATCATTTCAATGTCCATCTAGGGCTTTCTACTCAAAGGGTTCAGGGTTATTTCCTCTGTGAACCCACTGTCAGTGAAAGCTACACCTGCTTGTTTTATAGGAGGAATACTGTGATGTACTGCATCACCTGCTGAAATAAGTGCATGAATATATACCTGAGCATGAGGCTCTCATTATGGTATTTAATTGAAAACTTGTGATTCATATGGGACAAAATCAGACATTTTAGTCATGGAAGGTTAAATTGCCATAAAATATAAACCAAATAATCACTGAAGAACAAGGATACAAATTATGTCTGGAGAGCTTTCAGAAAGGCTTGGGGAAAGCAGCAGTTGAACAGAACTCTTTTCATTTTGTTTGCTTTCAATATTAAGGAAATCAGACAAAAAGCAGGCCAGGCTGACATGTGGTGTATGGGATTCAGCTGAGCATCTGGCCATTCATACTAAAACTCTGACAAATGTCCCTGCTCAAACTGCATCAATGTAAACTAACAAATCTGAATCACATCTCACTGACCACAGTTTATTATGCAAAAATGGAACAAATATTTGGGGTTTTCTTCAATATGATCAGTTCAACACAGAGGAAAAACTTGTCTTGGTTATAGTGATGTTCTGGGATCTAATTTTTTTGCTACGTCTTGATACAGTAGCATGAATATAAAATTCCAGCACATGACTGACACTGTAAAACATGACCGAAAACCACCTCCAAATAGAAATGTACTGGTGCTACCTCCTCATACTGCCTGAGTATCATTTTACTTTTTTATAAAGGGTGTTTCAGTCTCAGGTAGATTGTACTTTGGGTGTGTCACTCTGAGTTTGCCCTAACTATGTCTCCTTAAGAGAGGAAATCAAAATCACAAACAAGTCATCTGAAAATTTCAAAAACATTGCTTTCAGGATTTCATACAATCACAACTGGATTCTGTATCAACAGGTCAAGATGCTCACATATAAGAATTTGTCCAATATCCCTTAGCTGGAATATCAAGGAAGTTGTGAATATTCCTATCTTTTAATTACATGCATGGAGTAAGTGGATAGAGTCTAAAGGAAAACAGTGAGAAGTTTAAAATTATATAGAAAACATTTTCTCCAGGGAGTGCTTTTGGAGCTTTTGTTACTGTAGACAAGAGACAACTGAGGAAGCTACTATACCTTATCCTAAATATGTAAGAAGTTGTTATAGAGAAGAGAAGAATAAGCCAAGTCTACTGTATATTTTGTAATTGCAGGTCATTTTCTATAATATCCCCTTTGTTTAACATGATCCTATCTGCTCTGTCATTTAGCAAACATCAAAGTGATGACCAATCCTTCACATGTTTTCAGGACAGTGCATTGGCATGGAGCTCTTCATTGTAGATACTGATACTAATAAAGTTGGGTTTCACTATATCATTTAGATTAGTTATATTAAAGCTGTGTTGTAGGGCAAAACATCCATATTTATGCTGTATTTAACTTTCAATTAATAATAAATTTGTGTGAAATACTTTTGTTATCAATATTGATAACTATTCCAATTGAAAGCCAAGATGTCAAGGTTTCCTTTAGCATCCTCAGTTATGTTTAATAGCCCTGTTGATGAGTGAGAGCCTAATGAAGGCTAACAGATGGTCTATTTAATATTGCTGTAGGGTTTGAAGCATTTGCCAAAACAGATACACAAAAGGATTTGACAGCCCTGTAGCTGAAAACCTTTAATTACAGCTACTTCACTCCTAGGGGTTTTGTGAGGCCAACACAACAGCACAGCTTTAGGATAGGTCAGCATGGTGAGCAAAGGCTTTGCAGAGCCAGACAGTGAGTGCTGCTAAAACTGTTTGCTGAGCATTAATAAACTAGGCTTGGTACAGTCAGCTTAGAAAGACAAGCCTGGACAGTGAGAGGGAAATATGTGATGATGCTTTCTCTGCCTCTCAGAACAGTTTGTCCTTTTCCTAAAATACCACCTCCTGAAGACTGTCATCACCTGCTGAGCAGGTAGGTGGGGAGAAAGCCTACAGCCAAAGTGGGCCTCTAATTATGCCAGAGTTATAGCCAGGACTTCACCTTAAAATCATGTGAACTTCAGTTCCATTTACTGCTATTAGGAACAGCAATCTGCAAGTAAGGGGGCTAAAATTTGCTGAGGTTGCAAAGCTCTGTCTTTGAAGGAGTGCAAAACTTTATTCATGACAAAAGGATACTTATAGACATCTAAAGTTTCTAAAAACTCTTCTGATTTGTTGTTCCAAATTTGAGTTGAAAGAAGGAGCTTTCAGCAACTTTCAATGATTTTCCCCTGGCTCTACCTGCAACGATTGCCCCCTCGTTTTCTGGCACAAATTCACACCACTTCCAAAATTATAGGGCATAATTAGCAGTTGCATTCTGATTTGCTGAATCGATTTCTTGGCAATTGCTTAGAAATTGAATCCATTCCTTCAGAAAGAATAGGTGTTTTCACTGCCCTTACTGTCTGGCAGATCTGTCTGTAACTAAAGGTATTGATTCTTTCTGTGTGTCAGGGGGAGCTAGTGCAGCTGTTCACATATAATTCCAAATTTCTGATCAGTACTTGTTTTACACAGTATTTTCTAGACAAAAGAATATGTAGATACGTGCACAGGCAGTGATGTAGACAGGTTTTGAGACTCTCTGGCAATGGAAGAAAGGTTTCCCCTCACTACCATGCTCTTTGCTAGACTCAACAACAGACACCATCCATGCATGCAAGAATAAGTACTTTCATGGAGAAAATGGAGGAGGGGGGGGGGACAAAACAGAAAAAAAAATAGGAAGTGAGATTTCCTAACCTTATGTACAAAGCAGCTTAGGCCAAAGGAATAATAACAAATGTTGCCAGTCCCTACAGCGCTGACACCCACAGATTTCATGATGTGGTGTGATGATAAAATCATTGTGTCATTAAAAATTCAGAAACTATATGAACAATTGAAAATAGGCATGGAAAAATGCACAGGGGAGAACACCTTTTTGCACCACAACTGGCTGAGTCAGTCCCTTTTCCACATATTGCTCTGTCTGTTGGCAGATTGTGAATTATCTCATGCAAAGGCAGTTGTTTCTCGTTATTCCAGACAATGCTAAAGACTGACATTTTTACTGGCTCATGCAGGAATCTGCCTTTTTGGCTCCATCCAACCTGCAACTAGAAGTGACTAGACACCGAACACAAGTCTGAAGGAGAGAGTGTACAGGCCTGGCTCCAGGTACTCAGGCAAATGAAGCAAATGTAAAGAAACTAGCTGGAATTTAGGGTAATCTTGATCCAGCACCTGGTGAAGGAACTGGAAAGGTTCCAATTTGATTCAATCAGCCTCAAGAGACAAGCTATCTCCCTAACGGACAGAGAAGTGGAGTGCAACTGCAGCACAACATCCCAGAAAGAGGCACAGTCAGGATAGAAGTAACACAGGCTGCCAAATTTGAGGGTAATTGGAAGAGAATCACTAATTACAAGGGCTGTGAGATCAGACAACTCTTTCATCCCAGGATGCAGTTAAACCTGATAAGCAATGGCTAGATGGTGGGGATGTTTTGAAGCTAAATATATTTTTAATGTGATATGCATCTTCTTTGATGTATATATTTTCGGTAAATGTTCATCTGTTTAATTGTTATTTACTTTGTACAGAGCTTTGGGATTTGCTAAGATGAAAGAGGTTATTGTTTGTTTATTATCTTGTGAGTGACAATGCCAGGGCTAACTCTTAAAGTAGTCCATCACTTTTAACATAGGACCTCAAGCCATTCTAATACAGACAATATTCTTGCAAAAATCAAGTTTGATGAAGACACATATACACAAAGGATATTCCATAATTAGAGAAGGTACAAAGCATTGAATGTGCCAGTAAAGTCAATTAAGCTCTAATTACTATTGGATTCAGATCTGCCATTGCATGATAAATTGCTCAAGTAGAAGTATCTTCTCTGCACAGAGGTGCTAAATTCACCCCTGCTGACGTTACAGATGTTTTTGCAACTACCCCTCTGATTCTATTTGAGATAAAAAATGCAGAAACTTTCTCCTGTTTTAGGCAGCAATGTGAAAAACTCATTAGCTGATATAATCTTTATCGGTAGTTTTCTTTGTGTGGTTACGTGACAATCCCTCACTTTTCACATTTCTGGGCTGTGCTAATGACTTCACACCCTCTTTTTCTCAGGAGGCAGAAGATCTTTCTGCAATGAACAGTTGACATATGGTTAGTGTCTAGTCCTTTGCCATCATTCAGGTGATGGAGAGCTTTGGAAAACTCTTGACTTCATCTCAATCTCAATGTGCTCCATCAGGAATTCTGCAGATGACAGTGATTCAGCTTTTTAAACATTTCCAAGTAGTTCATCACTCACTGCCGCTTTTCCCCTTACCTTTCAGTGTTAACAAGTTTCCATATGCTGTTTCCATATGCCATGTGGCTTTTACAAAACCTCAGGCAGTAACTTCTCCAAAAACTCTGACATCTTTGTGGTAGTTTTGTTTAGGAGAATATTCATGCAACCATGACAACAAAGTGAAAGGCATCCATTCCATGGGCTTCAATACATTTTGGAATGGCCTCTAATGAAATTTAGTTTTAAAAATTTTAGGAGCAATTTTAAGATGGGAATAGACCAGAGTGATCTTGGAATAAGTTCTGCTGACTCTTCACTCACTTGTCCTTCACCCACTCTCCCGTCATACTAAAACTATAAAAAATATTTTTTAAAATAGAATGAAAAGCTTGAACTGATGTTAGCACAAATACCATGTTCTTCTACCTTTCAGGTCTCAGCTGCTCTACTCATGGCCCTGACAGTAAGTTGCTGTCAACTTACTGAAGCTCCTTTAGATTTGTCAGTCTGATCAGTGCATCTTACGGCCCCAGAACAGAACCCAGATGGCAGCTCCATAGTGCAGATGCACAAGATAAAGTGTTTAAATCTGTTTAGAGGAGGATAAAAGTCATGTCCAACTAATTCCTTGAAACTAGTGCTTCAATCCCTGCTCCTCCAGCCTGGTTTTCCTTTTCCACATCTGAATACAGTAAAAGTTCCCTTTCTACATGAAAAGAAACATTCTTTTCTCTGTTCTCTTGAAGTCATTCTTTCATTTCCTGCTGTGTGCCTTTTCAAAGGAGACTGAGCTGCTTTCTGTAACTGGTGATTACAGACTGAGGTCCCAAAACTAACACGTTTCTCTTCACCTTAGGCTGAGAGAAAACATCTTCTTTCCTCCTAAGCACTTCTATTTGCAGTTCACAATGCTCCTGCCCCTCCAGTGTCTGCGATTGCTGCTCAGTGGTGAGGTGAGGGCTGCAGAAAATGTTGTTCAGGAATCCCACACAAATAACATTTATTACTGCTCACCTTGGGTGTCATGGAAACACAAATCTTACAGCACTGCACTAAAGTGAGCAATCTGAGCCCAGTCACACCAGCAGAAGCACCTCATTTATTAGTTATTTAGATAATTATCACCACAGTGCAGTAGAAATGAAAACTCCATGGAATGAGTGATTTAACTTCAGTGCAACCCATTAGTCACAAAGGAACATGCTGCTCACATTACACCCCACAGACATCACCAAGACTAATCCTCCATAGCCTGTGAGAACACAGAACAGGAACAAACAAGGAGTTTTCTTCACCACCTCACCATACTTGATTCTGCAGGTTGAAGAGGTTGAAGATTCTTCACTGTGAAGTACAGGTGCTGAAAGTACCATCCCTGACAGCTCCACCTGGTACCAAAGGCAAAAACTGTATTGAAGTCAGGAGGTTAAGGTGTGCTTTCTCTGATGCTCGCTATCTCTTCTCTAATTAGTAAAACTTGAAGTGCAGTGCTTCCAGATAAAGGGATTTTTCATTATTTTACCATTTGAAGCACTACGAAAAGGGAAATTTTGTGATCAATATCTTACTGGAAATTATTTAAATGGGACTTCTGATGTTTGTAATTCAGTTTATTTTGTGGGGGGTTTTATTATGACTACTAATTCTTCTGCTTGGAGTGCATTTCTAGAGATTCTTAGGTGTTTGGCCCTCATACCTTGCTTTCAGTCACATTTAAATACGAAGCACATAAATTATGTAAACTGAATCTCTTCCTCTGTGTTACCACAGGCAGTCAAAGGAAATGTCAGTGTTTGTTTTGCCATAATAACATGAGTGCAAATGCTTCCTCATGTATATGTTTACTACTTACACTATTCTGAGTCCAATTTAAAAGAAAATTTGGGCAAATGATGGAACATACAGATATACAGATTGACCAAAACCATTTATAGCTGAAGTGTGAAATAGTTTCAGCTTTCAAGTTCTTGAAAGGTTGAGGAGAGGGATAAAAAGCTTATGGCAGTTCTTTTTAGGGGGGAGATGGTTTAATCAAAAAGCAGGAAAACAATTTCATCTAAAATCAAGAAAAATGGAATTTGAAATCCAAAAAAAATGCCTAAAGCAAGAGCTCCAAGCAGTCAACAGTTTACAGAGCACTTCCCACAGTCACAGTCAAATGTATTCTTAACTCAAATACTTTACTTATCATAAACAATTTAAATTACTTATAAATTAAAACTGTTTATAAAGTGCTTGCTGCACTTTTAGTTTTAAGAGTATTTATAACATTTAACAAGCACTGTAGGCTCCCACATTCTATATATGTCTGTGTCTGCTAAAGCTGTCACTAAATTTCCAAAAGCCATTAAAATAAGGGTAGAAACACCAACACTTATAAACTTTAGAACCTTGCTAGCTCAAAATATATTGAAAGTCTTGCATGTGGAGGAAATTCACTCATAAACTAGCCAATACTTAAAACCTTCTCAATAGAAAAATAAATAATAACAGTAACAATAATAGTAATAATACATTATTCCTTTCTGAAAATAATTGCCTTATCTATAACCTCTACTAAAAACACTTTAAAGTATTTCCAAAAGGTGTTCAGAATTCTCCAAATCAAAAGATTTGTTATTTCCAGTTTGTTTTTAAAAAACTGGTGCCTTCTTGACAAAGGTGAAGCTTTGCAAAATGTGGCTTAAAAGTAACAATTATCAATGTCGGTGTATTGTTACTGTAAAAAATAAAAGTAGTTTTTATTTTAAAAAAGCATTCAGTTTATTATCCTTCTTTCCTTCTGCTAGTGCAGTAAATTATAAAGGTAGTAAAAAATAGTCTATTTAAAATATGTGACTGAGTGTACATTTAAATCCTGTGGTGATATTCATAGGAAGACAGGAATTTCAGCAAAGTTTTAGTTAAATTACTAGACATACACAGTCCAGCTGGACACCCCTGTCTAAGCCTGTATCTGTTGCTCAGCTGTTGGTAAAGACAGACATTAAATTCGTCTCTGAAATGAATACAGGGATTTTTATCCTTATCTTTTCTATGTCAAAAGAACAAGACAAGAGCAAGTCTTCCTCTAAATTAGTCCTTATTCCTTCCAGGGATATTCTATGCCAAGGTCATTAGCATATTTATTACCTGGACAGAACAAAGCAAGTAAACAAAATCAAACTGGAAATATAAGAGGTTTCCTTCCTTGTTCTTATTCAAAATTGTTTCAGGATTGTGGGAGGCATGTATTTATAAAGAACTGTAAAGAAAGATGTGGCCTGTCACCTTATTTTGCCTGATAATTGTGCCATTTTTATGTTTGATGACCGTTTCCCACACTGTCCAGGCTTGTGATACTTGGCTGACTTCCACCTTTTCCCCGTGTGGCTGAACCCCAGCTCAAGGCTGACAAATTGAGAGATGCAGCCTTTGGGAAAGGTCCACCCTTCCCTGGGTTAAAAAATGGCTGGGTGGTGGAGAATGGTGCTGCACCCAGCTGGGAGCCATTCAAGAGCTGACACCACTGACCACAGATGAGGGGATGAGTCTTTCTCTGGGCTCAGCAGAGACCCAGACACAGGGACCTGTCCCACACACACTGCCCAAGTGCTCCACCTCCTTTGACATACATTCTCTAAAAAGAAAACCCCTCTCTCTGTGTTAGTTTTGTAAAATGGAGCAGGGTATCTAGATTAGTTAACTTTTCACTCAAAACAACTCCTCCACTAAAACCTTTAAGTAAGATGGTTGTAAAAAGTGAAAACCTCTGAGGCTCAGACATGAGCCTATTCAAATAAACAGGAGCACCTCTGTTGACTTCCCCAGTGCTGTTAAGAGCAAGGAGACTGAACTCTGATATCCCTGGTTTTATATGCCTGCTTACCCACAGGATGCATTAGAGGCACTTAAGATACCAAGTCCTTTGTGGTCTGTTTGATTCTCCAAACACTTAATTCTCAAGACCAGGGTCAGATATAAACCCAGGTAAAATATCAGAAATATTTTTTCATTATTATAATGGCATTTGAGTCAGGAGACAGAGATAGAGGGAGCATAGAAGATCATGTTGTCTGAGGTTTCCAATAAAATGATTGCCATTAAAATGTCAATACTTAGCACCAGTTGCCATGAAACTGCATCTGCTCTGCCACATTTCCCCTGTAACCTTAGGACAGAAATACAACTGAATTGAGGGTTTCAGAACTACTCAATATTGGTTTAATTCTACCGCCATTGAAACAGTTGGTAAGATTTCCATTAATTTCAATATAACAACATTGAACTCCATGTAAAAACTACATAATCTATTGTGTCAATGTGTCATTTTATGTCATGTTAATGATAATGGCATAAAAAAACTAAAAGCACTTCATTTTGCACTATTATGGAACCAAAGGAAGAAAGTACCATGAGCTGAAGAGATATATGACTTTTTACCAGGGTTCAGCTAACCTTTGATCACTTTTAAAAATTAAAATGATTTTAGGGCTGAAAAATGCTCATAATAAAAGACTTAAAGAGCTCAATCTGTTCATCAAAAAAGATCAATAGTTACTTAATTGCAGTATAGCAGTGCCTTCACAGAGAGAAAATGCCATGTAGTAAAGGACTCAATCTATCACAGAAGAGCACAAGAACCACTGGCTTCACATTACACCAGGTAAAATCTTCATAGAAATAAAGCTTCTGGCTTATTGGGTTTTGAGGTTTTCTGTTGCTTTTTTGTGGATTTTGTTTTGTTTTGTTTTAATGAAATGATCTGATTAGGTAATAATAGCTTCAGACAAAGACTGAAGCTGTGGTCCTAAAATTGGCATGAAGATGAAAAAAAGTTACCAGTCTCATTAATAGGCTAAATAGGAAAAAAAGAAAACAGAAAGAAAAAAATTACTTTTGCTATGAAGAACCTTAGAAACACTTAAAACTTCTGTTTTCTAGAATTTCTTCCCAGTTATCACACATTTCCAACCAAGAATACAGAGGAAGATAGAGAGTGGGGTCCAAAAAAGAAAAGAGAAGGGAATAAACTCCCAATTTAAACCAATTCACCAGCTGAGGGACAAGGTAACAATCTGCAGGAATTGAGAAAACGTTGGGGGTTGGTTGCTTATTTTTCTTTATTTCAGAAACATATATTTCATGGCACAGATTACATACTCAGATCAAGTGGCACTTTAAAATACAGATGATTCTTTACATGGTAGAGAAAATGTTTGTTTGTGGTTTTTTTGGTATTACTCTTTATTTTGTCTTACTCTGGTGTTTGTCACTACATTGTGATTTTACATTACCAGTAGAATTAAAAGTAAACTAATATAAACCATTCATTTGGATATGCAGTCTGTTACTTCAGTAGCTGTTACATGATTTTTAAATATGATTTTTTTAAAAAAATACATGCTTTTATTTGTTACTCTCCTGCTTTAGCAATACTGCCAGCTGTACTTCCCACTTCGCATGAATTCAGGTCTATTCCAATTTTCCACTTCCCTGCCTTTAATCCCAGTGTCACAAACAGAATCCCATGCTGCACTAATATCTCTTACTCGATGGCGCAGAAGAGATCAATATTTTAAAATGCCATATGTTTTATAGATCAACTGTCTTGTGCATAGGAATCCAATGGCATCTGAACCATTACACAATATTTGTAAGTTACACAAGTCAAGGACTGTGAGGTCTGTCTTCCCACACACTATCAGTTCCTAAAATGTTTGTACTCGTCTGTGAAATGTTTCAGCATTTTTATAAAACTTAACTAAGTTTCCCAAAGGCTTGATCTCCTCCCACCATAAACCATCTTCTGCGGTATACATGCATGGTAGGAACTTCAATAATGTGAACATTTTGTCCTTCACACACACTCAAATTCCCTGGAAGCTTTTCAGAGGGTTTCACACATTTTCATCAAAAGTTGACTTGAGCTCTTCCTCAAGCTGAGGTGAAGTCAGCGGCCATAAGGCACACCACTGGCATGAGGAAAAAGGGAAGGGAAGGGAAGGNGAAGAGAAGAGAAGAGAAGAGAAGAGAAGAGAAGAGAAGAGAAGAGAAGAGAAGAGAAGAGAAGAGAAGAGAAGAGAAGAGAAGAGAAGAGAAGAAGCTGTTACTTATCAGGGGTGAGGTCACCTGCATTCCCTTCTACATCTTGATGCTGTAGTTTACATAAAATTCAGTTTAAATACCACCCTGAGGCACTGGAGAAGTCTCTGAGCAAGTAATATGGATTTTCATAATGCTGTTGTATTTCTTCACCATATTATTGCAAATTTGTATAATGAGTACTTTTCCTCTAAGGAAATGGCCAAAATAATATACTTGAGGGAAGCTCTTTAAGGGCTATTAAAATGTGGTTATTATAAGTTTTTAATAACAAGTTGGAAGAAGGCCTTACCAGTAAAGATCAGCTGGGAATAATTTATCAGACTTCAGACTTTACATGCTGCTATAATGAGTACAGTCAGAGGACATCTGGTCACACAGATTTGAGAATTGTGTGTTTAGGTGAAGTTTGAATTCAGTCTGGCATGTCTTTATAAAACACTTTTCTTCTGGTAAATGCAGGAATACGTGAAAAGAGGATTTTCATCTGGCAATAAGGGTCTATCTGTCCAGAAAGAATTTCTGCCTATAGGAACAGAGAATGGAAGAGTAAAAAGCACTGAAAATGTTTTTCTTAAGAATACAAATTTGCTACGGATTTTCTCCACACACAAGCAGAGTACTTTAAAATATGTCCATCCTTTCTTATGTTCAGTGATATTTTTTGGGGGTGAGTATTTTTATTTATTTATCTTAATGGCTGACTTTTCTAAGTATTATTGCAAACAGTACACCATAATAGTAATTCCAGAGCTCTTCCACTGTATGTTGTTTGTATAGGGAAGTACATTTCATTTCACAAAATATTTACAACTCTGTGCTATAATTCCATGAAGTCAGAAAGCTTTTAAAATTTAATGAACAAAAATTTTATGCTTTTACACCAACCAAAATTGGGCTATAGCAAGTAGTTGTATGCAGAAGATTTTCTCTTGACACTGGTTTCATTTCTTTCCACTGCACCAATAAGAATTCATCTACTCTGAAGTTAATTAAGCTGAATAGGAAAAAAGACATTTATGTGAATCATCTCCAATGTCTTAATCCATTTGTGTGGATATTTTTTCTCTAAGATGCTCCCAGCAGCTATATTTCATAAACAAATTGCATGTAGAAGTTGCAATTTTCTTTCCTCTTTACAGAACGATCCTTTAAAGGAGCTCTGAAATATCTCTGTATCATAGAGGATAAATTTTCAATCCCACTGAAGAACTCTTCTCCATGTGCTGCCTTGCCTGGCAGCATTGCACTCTGAGCAAATTTGTGCTGGATTATTACACAGTTGTAAACTAGTTAATTTATCCTATTGTGCCTTGTGTCCATATGTAATATCTTTTTAAATAATTTACCATGTCTGGGCAAAGTAATTACTCTTATTTGGAACAAACACCCTGCAGTATGCTGCTCTAACTAAACAGAGATGAGAAATGGGCAGGGACCGTAAAGTATGGGTGAAATGCCACTTCCTTAAGCCTGATATTTTTATTTCAGAACATCACAGATTGGACAAACATTCATGGAGTCCATCTTGAAACTTCTGGAGTCAGAAACAGTGATCCAGAAATCACACAAGCACTGGTATCCCTGTGGCACGGTGCCAGCCAACAAACCTGGAGTCGTGTACGTGCACCAAGAGATGGAAATGATGCCCAGAAATACATAGCCTTTGGGTTTAGGAGGTAATTTTTAGGAAACAGAAGTAGGCAGGGACCTCAGGTCCCTTCCTTACCACTGGCCTCTGGGAAAAACCATCCCTCCTTCCACAACTGTTGAATAGAGCAAAGGCTGAGCTCCATTCCAAAGCACTTGGAGGTAAATACAGGAGTAATTCTAATGGATAGAGAGGCTGATCTTCACAAGTGAGAACAAATTACTTGGTTTTCAGAGCATTAAAAGATCCACTGAGAGAGCAGCCAAATCATCCTGGATTTGAAACCTGGAATCCTGGAGCCTGTCTTGCAGCAACAGGCATGTGTCGAAGCCTTTCAGTGTGGTAGAATGAGTTGTGATGGATGCACTCACTCCATTATGCAATTCCCACTTTTTCCAGTTTGCAATTAGAAGGAGAGGAGAAGAGAAGCATCTAGGGGCAAGCCACATTCTTACTGCTTTTCTGTTGATGACACATACAGCCTCTGCCATGATAGCCCTGCTCAGTACCAAGGATTCTTTACATTTAAAGTGAAGTCCAACTGCCCTGCCTGACAAAGGGAGCAAGTGACTCAGTGAGTTCAGCTATTGTCATTGTCTGACTGTCATCATGTTTCTGACTGAGCCCTTGATGATCATCCTTTCTTTGCCGAAGAAGTGCTGGAAAGTTGTCACATTTTCTCAAAAGTTTCTTGCAGATATTATCCCCATGCCTGCTGCAAAGCACCAGGACACCTCCATGCTCAGCCCACCTGTGTCTTTGAGGATGCAGTCAGCTTTTCACCTCTCATGTGGAAAAACTATTTTCTTTTCTTCATTTTCCACTGAGATAGGAACATGATCAGGGTTTCAAAAGGCTACAGCAGTCATTGAGGTAACTAATTAGCATTCTCCTCCCTGTGGAAATTACCTGCGTGTATTTTATGCTCCTTGCAGCAGTGATATTGTATTTGAAATCAAAGACTTTTCTCAGAATAAAATATAGGAAAAAAACTTCAGGATCATCTGATTTTGAATTACAAAAAGACAGGATTACTGGAAATGCAAAACTTTCACCACATGCACACTGTTCTGGCATTTTAAATATTATTTATTCTTAATCAAATGTTCCTGTTAAATAAAACTAAAAAATCGTTCTGCATCACTTGAAATATTTCAACTGCAATATAAGGGTATCACTTTGAATTATGTATATTTTCTAAATATACATGATCATTGATTACAACTTTATTTTAGAATATTTGCATTCAAAAACTTTTTAAAGTTTAGAGAAAACATACAGGAGAAGCCTCTATTAAATTATAGCTATTTAGAGTTAACAAATTTGAAATTAAATAAATGAAGCAATCTTTTCCAAACAGTGTAAAATGACTTATTTTGGCCTGATTCAATTATTAAAAAGAAAAATAATATTACTTTGTCAAGTTGATATATTTCAATGAGCCAATCGACTTTCTCTTGAATAAGTTACAGCTTCCCAGTTTATACAGTGCACTTTTCTGGATTACATTTTCTTTTTTGTTTCATTTTACAAAACTAACAGAAAAAAACCACACATTGGAGCTGTGCTGGACAGATTTTCATTGCTTTCTACAGGAGCAGAGCCCTGTACATATTAATTAGCTGTAATTCAAATTAGTTCTTTTTCAGTTAAACTTCACTGTGATGCACTGTTATATAAGTAGTTTCACTGCCTCCACACAAGTGGTTTACAGCCTGCTCCTGGGACAGGGAAGGAACCCCACATCACTTGGGATATTGGACTTTTGCCAGCTCCTCTCTCAGGTCTGTCCAAAGCAGAGTCAGAGCATTGAAGGGGTTGAGGAATCTCCAGCTGAAGGAGCAATCCTTTAGAAAGCCTGTCAGATGACCATGTGTATCAACTGTCCTGCAGTGGCTGATTTATTTTGCTCTCAAAATAATTGTTACTATCCCTGCCCTATCCAAGCTGAAAGAGAGATGATCAAAAGGGAGACATTTTCTCTTATCTGTTTGCTTGATTTCCTCAGCAAATAGCAAATTCACCAAGCAGATTTACATAGAATAAAAGTCTGTGACCACTTGAGTCCATTTCACTGGGAGTAGGAAAACAAGAGTGGCTATGGGGAAGATGCAGGAGATTAGTGGTGACATTTCCAAAATTAAATATATGAAATTTTCATTCTAAACCATCCAGTATTGTTTTGATATCTAATTCTGCTTTTAAAAGGTTAATTATTCTTGAATGGATACTTAATATTCTTTGTTGTTTCTCTTTGCTTATTTAGCAGCAGTTCTAAAACTACAAAAAAAAAAAAGGAAGGAAAAGTACAACTAATGATTTTACTTTCTTCAAATTAAATACACATTCTTGTTACAAGTTTAAATGACATCTTTTGGCTCACTTTCAGTAAATAATGCAGACAATTCTGTCATTTTCACATATCTCTTTGGATACTGCTTTACTTTGCCCCAGCCTCTTTGCAGTGGAGTTCAGCCCACCCCAGGGACACAAACTCTTTGATATTACTGGTGGTTCTTTGGTGCAACAAAAGATCACCAGCTCTAAATTCAGCTTTAATTCCACCTTTCTGCTGAAGAACAGCACAGATAATTCTGAAGCCATAGAATACATACACACCTTATGTATTTTTGTGAAGGATGTTTGTTTCTTTTCTTCTGAAAAGATAACACTTTTAATGCTCTGGTTCGTTTATTCTAATGTCCTATAAGCAGCACCAGTTCCTCACAGACAATTTAAAATTCTTTCACACTCCAGAAATACCATAGGCAGTTGCAAGTTAGATAAGTCATTCTTAGAGTTATTAGTTGATAATGATGATAGCTTCAGTTCATCTGAAAAATTATTGCTCATAAAATTACTGTATCATAAGAAAACTGCACCTTTTACTGATTTGTTTATCCTTGCAACACTTTCAGTTTGGATAACACTCTTTTTTTATTAATATTGTTATTATTTATTTCCCCCATCAGTTCCATAAGATACCTCATAAAATATATCTTACACTTGCCAGCATTAAGGAAATTACTAACTTCCAATACAGCTGAAGTTGAATCTCTCCAGGAGGGAGAGGAAGCAAGAAAGAAACTCTCACAGTCCAATTTGGATGTGTTTGGCTATTTCCCATAGCCCAAGTAATGAACAAAATTTTAAAAACCCAGTCATCATCATGCAGCAGAGCTCTGCATTCCTAATCCTCCTCAGACCTTTTTTCCCCACAGCAAAAGACAGGCTCTCCTTTCCTCCATCATTTCACTGTGATGAGAAGGTGGATTCCTCAGCTCTTGCACAGTTCTTGTGTCAGGTCACCACCACCTCAGAGACAAGGTTTGGACACCTATGTTCTGTCTTGTCAGGGGAAAGGGCAACAGCAGAGATGAACACCAACATTTAGTAGCTGGCAGAAAATATTAGAATTACATGATTTTTAAATGAGCAAAACAAAAATGAGCATGTTTCCAATCCTTAGATATTAATTTTGCCCACCAACCGAGTGCAAAAAGCTTTTTATATTCAGTTACAGGAGTACAGTAATTTATTTTTTTTTCTCTCAAAAAAAAAAAATCTTGGGTAAATTCCCAGAGAATGTCTTCTTGGTCTGTTTAAGAACCAGCTCTCTTCTTCCTAGTACACTCCAGGACTTCCTTGTGTAATAACTACACAACTGTAACAACTTGTAATGACTTGTTATTACGTTAACACTGCCAAGAAGCAATGCCTCTTTTGCACTATCAGCTGCTTTTGCACCTCTCAGGACAGGGAAATGTCTCTTTGAAGTTCAGTACTGCCCCAAGCATGAAAGGTTTAGGCATATTCACAAGATCTTGTCACTTAGCAATGTACCCCAGCTCAGCCGAGCTAGCACGAACAATCAAATGAGTACTCTTAAGATCTTTTATTGATTTTCAAGCTAACTCATTTTACCTTAGATTTTTGGCAGGCTTAAGCATGCTCATCCACTCAGTTATGGCCAGTTAGTCCATCTGAGCCATCATCCTGTGTGTGCCTACATCCATTTAGCCTGAAAGGCTTGTCATCGCTCATGCTGTATCTGCACATGGGAGCCTGGGCAGTAATGGTCTGCTTTCCCCTTGATATAGTTCAGCCCAGAAATGTAAGACATAAACTACATTTAGGGACATGGATCAATATGCATTACTGTATGGCCCATCTCCCTCCCTGGTGAGGTAAAAGGCTCAGCATGGTCAGGCAGCTGTAAATTCTCCAATGTTGCATCTGCAATAAGAGCACCGCAGTGAGAAGTTGAGGGCTGGACATCTGCTGGGATGCTCTATCACTTTTCTCACAGATATCACAGAGAAATTATCTTGTCCCCACTCTGGGGAGTCTCTTCCTAAGTGCCAATCTAAAAAATCACTTGCAACCTGCTCAAAAGCTGTCATAAGAGCAGCACTGAAATGGGGAGATCCTTGCAAGCTAGTAAGCTGCAAGGACTTGGCTTGCTTTGCAGTTCGTCTTTTCTATTGCTCTCCAGACTTTCTGTATCCTAGTTATTTCAGGGTTGTGCTTATTTTACTGTCCAGAAACTAGTACAGTCTTGCTGGGACTCTTTTTGTACAAGAGGTGTTCAAATAAATACCATCAAATAATAACAAATAGTTTCAATTAAGTGAAAGCAGGAGCTGTGTGGCTCTGCAGACGTGAGTTTCAGAAGCTTCCAAGGACAGAATGCGATTAAAATCCTTTTGTTACTGTTTCTAAGGCAGGTCTGCATTGTGAACAAACCAGGAACCCCTCAGGTTTTCCAATATGCAAAAATTAAAGTATCAGTAACACCTGTCATCTTTCATCTGTATCATTAAGTTGGTTGCATGGAAATATCACTTTTTAGTGGTGAATAAACTGTTTATTGGGGACTGCACTAACCCAGGGAGAAAGGCAGCTAGATTTCCACAGATAGCAGCGGCTAGCAGAAGTAAGCATAAGTAGATTATGAAAAGAAATCTAAAATTGCCGAGCCCACAGCGACTGCAATTCAAATCTCACGGTTTAAAGGAAAATTGCACTGTTTCAATGCCTGGCAATCAACAAGATTATATGGTAAGAGTCGTTCCACATAAACTGTGAAATATGTTTGGAAATAATCTCCTTCCCCTCCACCTGATGCTTGTACTGCATATTCAACTAACTTGACAGCTTTAGCTAATTTATTACCAAAGAGAAAGTCTGTTAAAGAGGAGGAAACTGAAGCAAATGGGGATGACCTCTGTTGCTGAAGGGCATGAAGAAAACCATCCCTTTGTCCCTTCCTGGACAAAGGCATAATGTACCTACTCTCAGGATGTTTGCTGATGATCTGATACTGGGGGAGGTGGCTGATACACCTGAAGGCTGTGCTGCCATTCAGCCAGACTCTGATGGGCTGCAGAGCTGGGCAGAGAGAAACCTAACACGATTCCACAAGGGCAAATTAAGGGTCCTGGACCTGGGGAGGAAGAAATCCAGTTACCAGCACAGGTTTTGATGTGACCTCCTAGAGAGCTGTTCTGTGGAGAAGGACCCTGGAGTTTTGGGGGATGAGGAGGTGACCATGAGCTGGCAGTGCCCTGCAAGCCAGGAGGTCCAGTGGTGTCCTGGGATGCATTGGAAAGACTGTGGCCAGTAGGTCAGAGGAGGTGATCACCTCCACTCAGCCCTAGTGAGGCCACATCTAGACTGCTGTGTCTAGTTCTGGCCTCCTCAGTAAAAGGCAAGGAACTACTGGAGAGGGTCCAGTTGAGTCTGAAAAGATGATGAGGGGTCTGGAGCATCTCTCTGAAGAAGAGAGACTGCAGATGCTGGGCCTGTTTAGTCCAGGAAGGGAAGACTGAGAAGGATCTCATCAATGTATATAAATACCTCAAACCTGGGTGTCAAGAGAATAATGACCGACCATTTCTGGTGAAAGAGAAAGCAATGGTCATAAACTGAAACACAAGAAATTCCCCCTCAATATGAGGAAAAGTATCTTTACACTGAGGGTGGCAGAGCACTGGGACAGGCTGCCAAGGGAAGCTGTGAAACCTCCCTCCTTGAAGACATTCAAAACCCACCTGGATGAGTTCAACTCCAGTTTCAACTCTAAAACTCAACCTAAATTTCCTGTGTAGCCAGTGTGGTGAAAGCCAGGACCACAAATCTCATTCACCAAGCTGCTTGGAGAATTCAAAGGGGAAAAANACACGATTCCACAAGGGCAAATTAAGGGTCCTGGACCTGGGGAGGAAGAAATCCAGTTACCAGCACAGGTTTTGATGTGACCTCCTAGAGAGCTGTTCTGTGGAGAAGGACCCTGGAGTTTTGGGGGATGAGGAGGTGACCATGAGCTGGCAGTGCCCTGCAAGCCAGGAGGTCCAGTGGTGTCCTGGGATGCATTGGAAAGACTGTGGCCAGTAGGTCAGAGGAGGTGATCACCTCCACTCAGCCCTAGTGAGGCCACATCTAGACTGCTGTGTCTAGTTCTGGCCTCCTCAGTAAAAGGCAAGGAACTACTGGAGAGGGTCCAGTTGAGTCTGAAAAGATGATGAGAGGTCTGGAGCATCTCTCTGAAGAAGAGAGACTGCAGATGCTGGGCCTGTTTAGTCCAGGAAGGGAAGACTGAGAAGGATCTCATCAATGTATATAAATACCTCAAACATGGGTGTCAAGAGAATGATGACAGACCATTTCTGATGAAAGAGAAAGCAATGGTCATAAACTGAAACACAAGAAATTCCCCCTCAATATGAGGAAAAGTATCTTTACACAGAGGGTGGCAGAGCACTGGGACAGGCTGCCAAGGGAAGCTGTGAAACCTCCCTCCTTGAAGACATTCAAAACCCACCTGGATGAGTTCAACTCAAGTTTCAACTCTAAAACTCAACCTAAATTTCCTGTGTAGCCAGTGTGGTGAAAGCCAGGACCACAAATCTCATTCACCAAGCTGCTTGGAGAATTCAAAGGGGAAAAATATTATGTGCAAGCAGCAGCCCAGACTAGAAGTGCAGAGGAAAATCAATTTAAGTGTACACTACAAAGAAACTGGATAACACAGCCCTCATCAGCTCAGTGCCACTTATGCAACAGCTGCACTCAGGTCTCAAAAAGTCATTCTTCTGCAGCATTAACACAAAAGGTAACTCCATCAAATATCCCACAAAACACAGCAGGAACAGTCAGCTCATTCAAGCACAGCCCTTCTTCACTGTCATATAAACCATTTATGCTGAATTGCTGCAACTCAATACTGCACAAATGGACAATCTCCATGTCTGGTTTCACAAAGTCCCCTCAAACCCTCAGAAAAATGGAGAGTTTCATGGTGAACAAGATGTGAAAATCTTGACTCTGGGAACTCTGGGAAGGTAATAGATATCATTATGTCTAGAGAACATATAATTAATGATGTTCATAGAGTGAGTAACCAAGTACAGAACTTAAGCTGANACATGGGTGTCAAGAGAATGATGACAGACCATTTCTGATGAAAGAGAAAGCAATGGTCATAAACTGAAACACAAGAAATTCNCACACTTGATTTATGCTTTACATTTCATGTGGTCACAGCCATGTGCTACTCAATATCCCTGCATCTAAAACCCATGTTTGTTGTGTGTTTTGTCTCCTCTTTATGATTCTTCTACCTGTTCTGTAACTTTGCAGACCCCTTCTGTAGCCCTGGTTCCATGCCTGAGGTGTTTTGGTCTTCTGATATTCTTTTCCCAGGGAATTTTCTGTAAACAGGAGAGATGTTTTTGTAACTGTCCCTTTGTTATTCATTCCTTTTCCTAGGAGGGACTTCTTCTTGATGTCCCTCTGGTCTGACCNAGAGATTTTTTTGTAACTGTCCCTTTGCTATTCATTCCTTTTCCTAGGAGGGATTTCTTCTTGATGTCCTTCTGGTCTGACCGATGTGAATAGGTTTGCCTTTGTTTCATCAATCAAATTGGTCTGTGTAAAGTAGAATATAAGGGAGGTACATATCAAAAATAAAAGAGCCATTTTCAGCCTTCTGAATCTTGGAGTCTGTGTCGTTGTGTAAAACAGCATCACACTTCCATGGTCATGATCCACTGTGTCTCACCCTTGTGTTTGCACAGAGTCCTATGCCCCAAAAACTACATCACTGAGCTTAAAGCCTTCTGTATGGGCTGAGCTGCTCTGCCCACAAGGAGCTGGAGGGAGGAACCAGCTCAAGAAGGACACACAGCACCGGACACACAGCACTAGTGGTATAGCCCAGGTGAACTGGGATAAAGAAGAGGATGGACCTGCACTCCACTGCTCACAAATCCTTCCTTTCTCTTGTCAGTTCACACACAAAATGACTGCACAGAGACCTTGACTGGAAAAATGCCAGGTGCTCTGTAATGGTCAGGATGTGGAGGTCAGACACTGAAAGACCTCCAGGTACTGGGACTGAGGCAGGGGTGAATCTTTGCCCCTGTGATGCACAGAGAAGCTGAACGGACCTACCTGTGATACTGGTGAGTCACGGCACAAGGTGCAGGAGTTTGGTTGCTGTGGCAGTTCCCTTTCTATTTCCCAGGGAATTGGAGTCCTGTCTCCAAAACCACCCCAGTGTGCCAAGTGGAGATACTATTACAGGTTTATGTCAGTATGGACAATATCTGAACACTGATCATTAACAACTGCATGAAAACTCACACCTGAAATCAAGCTAAACATGGGAAAAGTCATTCTTTGCAGCTTTGTACAGTGATACCTTGGTCCCTTAATTCTGGAATGTTTATTACCTTCCCATTGCTTCTCACCTCTTCCCCACCCCTGTTAAACCATGACTTTGCTCCTAATTCCTCTTCCTTCCTGACCATCATAAATTAGTCTCATCACTTTGCTTTGGAGTCATTTTGGTTTCATGCTTTGTGTCTTGCTCAGAGAGCTGCTTATCTCGCCTACTGCTGCTCACATGATGGTACTTGAGAGCACTGTTGACTGCTCTTCACTTCTCTTTCTCCTTCTCTCAGATCTGTTTGGAAAAATGTCTTTTTATATTCTCCCCAACTCTTCTTTCCTCCAGCAAGTATATTATTACAATGATATGTATCATTGATAATAAGCTATGTAAGTGTGTACAGCTCCCTGACATAGCTGAGAGGCATTGCAGAGTGAACAAGAAGCCGAGAAGATGCTCAAACACAATAAAGAATCCACTGCAGTGGACAGGGCAAGATAGTGCTAAACAAAGAGATTTTATACCCTTGCAAACAACAGGCTCCAGCTTTACCAGGTTTTTACTATGTTATAGATTAAAACAGCAAAATCTAAATTTAGGAAAACATTTACTCAGTTTTCATGTTAATCAATAGGATAATTATGTTAGTCATAATTTTCCAGAAATGCTATGATGTTTTTTGCCTCCAGGTGATTGACATTTTGATAACTCATTGTTATTTCCTTCTCCAACTTCTTGTGCCATAGTACATGACATTTAGAACAGCTTGCTGAGACATGTGAAGCTGGTTTTCAGCCACTTTGTTATGTTTGAACCCCCAGCCTTGTATTAATTTCACTCTTCATGATTAAGTAAATACATCTTATGAGAGAAAAATTAACTAAAGCAAAGATATAATTTTTTTTCTTTATGGGGTTATTCAGTAAGAATACTCCATTTCTCCTCATGTAAACTTGGAAGGAAATACATTCCAGGAAGAATTCTGACTGAGCTGAAATTATTATAAATTAGGCTGTTATAATGGGTCTAATTGTGTGGTTTAATTATTAGATTATACAGGAGAATAAAAAGTGGGCATTTGGTTAGATGAAGGCAATGTCATCTGTCTTTTTGATGAAAGCTGTAGTCTTTAAAAACACTTTTGTTATATTTTGTTTTTGGTATATATAATTTTTCAAGGCTGGACAACTACTAAACCCACTAATTACATACAATAATAATCACAACTACCAAGACATTACTTGTATATATGAACAATAAAACTCCCAAACATGCCATGAGGTCACTAATGAGGACAGCAGACATCTTACCTACAGGGCAGGAGATACAAATATCCAGTGAATAATTGTGCCCTTTGTTGTACCTCTCATACTTCCCCAAGTTACCAGAGATGCTGCTGCAGGACTGTGCATGGTCAGATGGTACTAACCAACACTCCTGAATAAAAGCTGCCTCTGGATCAGACACATTGCCTGTGCTGGCACTTCTCTTCCTACAGGCACCCATCAGATTGAGCCAGTGTTTTTAGAAACTAATGGACGGTCAGAAATGTCCCATAAACATGTGAAATGATAACTCAGAGGGTACTTTGGAGTGATGCATATTGATGTTCCTTTTATCTCACAAGTGGCTGTTTCAGTTTTTTTCTATTTTTCTGTAACTCAGTTGCTCAGTGAGTAAACAGCTCTTCTTGGAGGTTCATTTTTTCCTTAATGGCATTCTGCTGCCTAGAGATTTTTAGCCATTCATTTTTGCTGTCCTAGAGAACGCATTTTTATCCTCATGTTTCATTCAGGTTTTAGCCACTTAAAACATATAAGGATTTGGGATAGCCTAAATGTATTCATTTTAAATCCTGTTACCTCTCTCCGATTTTTACCATTCTGAACTCCAGTTGTAGAGTTTTTGTAGGATTGCTGTATTCTCACAGACCTGATATTGTGAGATTCTGAGGAGCTCCAGAAAAGCTGAAAACATTGTTTTTAATAATACCCTTCTTTCTAATGAATAAAATTCTAAGCTGGCTTGATATATGTGACTCTATGTCCACTAATGAAATATGAATGTATGTACATATTAATTTTATGGGGTTTTCTTGAAAAGAGACCAGTCTTCTGCTGACTTGGAGTGGATTTTCATTCAAGCAGCACAAATAAGGTCAAAGACAATCTCTTCTTAATTAAAGGGAGCACATAATATTGATTTAATAAAAATTTAACACTAGCTAATGACAGCTAGATATTATGTTCGGAGCAGAAAGACTGACATTTTATTGTAATCAATATGTATTTTATTAAAATCAATGTGCTACACGAACTATTCTACAGAGCCTTAATAATATCTAGTCTGCCACTGCAGAAAAGGAGAGTTTGTTATCTGGAGATAAGATTACTTGACAGAAGAATTCCTACATGTACAATACACAAGTTTCGATTTTTCTTAGAGGCCAATGAAGGTGATCATTATCATTATAAGTGATAGGTGTTTAACCCCAGCTAATTTCAGTAGCCAAGAGGAATGAGGAGCTGAAGTAATGCCATGGCCAGTATTTGCCCAACAGCTTTAGATTCAGCCCTGCTCAAACCTGTGCGTGGCAGGAGAGAGTTTCCATCCAAGACAGCCCTCAGGCCTTGTGTGAGTCCACTCTGGCACACTGCCCCAAAACATGACAAAAAGCTGCATCTTTTACAGGACTCATCTTCCACTGGTCACAGTCTACACCACTCTAACATCAATGCTTTCCTTACTCATCCCCTAGATTACCCCAGGGCTTTGGTAAAAAGAGATGCTATTCTCCCTCACTTTTTTATTGCTTTCTGCAACCTATCTCATAATTACTTTAAAGAGGATTTCTTATCCTAAAAGCTAATGGGGAAATGGCCCAAATATGCTTTGTTGATTCATTTTATTTATTTTTGCTCAGTTATATTCAGAGAAGAAAAGGAGTGAAAAATGGCAGTTTTGTTAACCAGTGCCAGAACTGTCTCCTTTCAGCCTTCTCATTCAGTTCTCTTCTTCATCCTGTACACAGCATCAAGAGAGAAGCAACATGTGCCAACTTTGAGACATCCCTTATTTTATACACATTGTGCATACAGTAGTTCCAATCTCTTTCATCTGATTCTACAGAGCAAGACAAAAATTGCTTCAATTTCTTCCATTGTATTTCAGCACAGTATTGACAGAATTGGTGACATGAGACAGTGGCCATCACCCACTGTTCCTTGCCTACCATATTTGCAGATAAGCCTTTAAGGAGAAGAATAAAGAGTTGAGGTGTTGCAGGGGGAAATCACACAGCCACAAGGTTTGGGGATGGCTATAGACAAGCCTTGAGTGAACAGAGAATAATTTCAGCATGCATTGTCCAGAGTCACAAAATTCAATGTGTGAATCCCTGGCTGAGGCTTTCATTCTGTTCCTTTCAAATGGGTTTTGTTTGATCATTTGGGTCTGCACAAAGGAGAGGGTGGATGAAGCCTGCTGTCATCAGGAGAGTTCTGCAGAAAAGCTCTTTTCACAGCTCTGGGTGAGCCTATGGACACGACACCCCTTGGTTTACAGGCTCTACTCACAGTTTTAGCAGTTTATTTTCATCAGCTCATGATTCACCTTGAAGGCTTACTTCTAATTACTCAACAGAGAAATAAACATCATTTGTGTCTGCCATGATCACAAAACTCAGTGAGAATTGATTTGAGTCTGTTTATCTCCACCAAAGAGAACTGGATAGTACAGAATATTCTGAACAGGGCTGTACAAAATGCTGAGGTGAAAGCATCAGTACAAATTAAGGAACAGCTGAAAGGTGTTTCCAATTTCACCTAATATTTATGACCCAAAAAAAGTCAAGATAAAATAACACCAGCAGTAAATTATAGCTAGAATTACATCCTAGATCACCTATTAAAAAAAAAAGCAAACCAAGATTACTCTGGGTCTGAAGCCTGCCCATCCATACGTGCTTTATGCCTAGTTAACCCACAACCTTTCAAATTTTGAAAAGAGCAGGAGAAATCAGGATTGAACCTGGGACCTAAGATTACATCCATTTAAGATTTCCACTTTTATAGACTGTCATGTGTGGTTCCTCTGTGTTTAAAATATCCACTGGTACACACGTCTTGTAAAGAACATATATACTCTTTAGAATAATCACTTTCTGATTCTGGCCTTTTTACTGAAATCCTATTATACATATCTAGGTTTCTAAACAAGTATTTTTCATGCACTCTAAAGCAAAGGGAGGGAAAATAAGTTTAGGCACAACAAAAACAGAACACAGTAAAAAAAATTATAATCAGTACAAATTTGCTTTCCAGAAGGAATGTCAGAAGACATAGCCAGAAGTCTATTATGCAAGACTTTGAAAATGAGTAGCATGGGAAAGCCTTTAACCTAATTATGGTTTTCTTGTTATTTTATTGGCACTAGCAGATTTTCATGGCTGAGCCAGCACAACTGCTGTAGCCTTGCCTGCAGTCATTACTCAGTGTTATCTTTTATTTATACCAAATTATAAATGTGTTTGTGGCACTCTGCAAACAAACAAGGGATGCAGCCTGTGCTTCTTGGCGAAGTTTTATCAGTGCTATATTGTATACACAGATTAGATGGCACTTCCTTCAAGGTCTGCTGAGGTCTCCTCAGGCCCACAGAGCCAGCCATAAATTCGTGCTCATGAGACACAATATATTGCTCTTCTTCTATTGCTGAACCTTATCTCGGAGCACATCTAATCACTGAGGAGCTGCTCAGCTTGTCAGCAGTTCAGCTTTGTGAGAGAGTGAGGCAGCTCTTTGTGCTTTTCATGCTGAAAGTGAAGCTGCATCTGGCCTGCTGATCCACGTTTTCCTAGGCTGGACTAGCGGGTCAGCAGCTGGGAAAGCCACGTTACTGTCTCTGACCCAAGAGCCTGATCATCCCCAGGCCAAACCAGTCTCTCCCCAGGTCAGTGGGTAGAGAATTCCTCCACATAAACTCAAACAGCTTTACCTGGAGTGATTAAAAGTACCTCCATGAGCCCTCTGATTTAAGGAACATATGCTAGGAGAAGTTGTATCATTGATACCTGAACTCAGTCAGTGCATCCAGCCTCATCCAGGATTTCAGACTAGGCTAAAGCAGAGATGGTCAGGGATGGTAAGAGACATTGTATGTGTTGGGATATGATTTATTGAACTCAGCATTTATGGTTGGTTTGCTTAGCAACACACCCCTGGAGGGCTCCATATATTACTTTTTATAAAAATACTGGGTTTACTGCACACCCAGAAACCAAGGATTTATGGCAGAGTATGTCAAATGAGAGAAATAAAAAGTAAAGCATATTTTTAATGCGGTTTTGGAGAACAAAAGGGGCAAATTTAGTATTACATAAACATTTCACTTTGTATATTACAGGCAACGTATGTTTCTGAAAAAGATAAAAGGGCAAATCAACTTAGGTTAAAGTTACTTAGGTAAGTTTAGGTGACACACAGGTGTCCCATCTTCACTGGCCATTTAACCTTTCTCTGTAATCATTGGAGGGAAGGAAAGATTGCTCCATGCTTGTGTGAGAGATTTTTCTCTGTTTAGGCTGGAATTGCTTTCTAGAGATTGAGTAATATCTCTGTGTTGATGATAAAGAAGAACTGGACAATTGACTAAAACTGAATTTCTAATTTCCCATGGCTGGGTCATATGTAATGTAGTTTTTGGAGACTGAGACTCTGCATTATAAATGATCCATAAAAGAAAAATGTCTCATAAAACTCAGACATGTCTTTAAAAAATTGGAAAAAAATATGCATAGCAAGCATAAAGGAATGGAATAAATATGGATAAGCCATCCATTAACTAATCAAAATCTCTGAAATACCTCTTAATAATATTATAAAGTCCAGCCATTTCAACAGAGAAAGATCTTTAGGAGTTCTGGTTTTGAGATTTTTAATTGAATATCATTCCAATGGAAGACAGGTATCTAAGCAGTATTTTTCAGGTTTAAGTCCAACTCCTCTGTGAACTTAAAGAAGGAAGCAATTATTGCTTTAAGATCCAGAGCCTGACTAATGAAAGGAGTTAAGCACATCCTTACATTTCAGGTCAGTATTATCAGGCACATTGAACTGCTCCTTAAGAATGGAATTTTTTTATGTGTAAGTGTCCCAAAATGTGGTCCTGTTACTTTTCACCCATTCTTCATATGAAAGAAAAAGAAATAAAAGAAACTAAAGTTTAACCTAAAACTTAGCATTTCAAGTATGGTATATAATTTATTTGGGGGAGGTGGGGGAAGGGTGTTAATTTCAGCATATTTACTTGTGAGTAATCTTAATTTCAAATTATAATTAGGTCAAATCACCACTTTCCTTGTTGCACATATATTGTTTGGCAAGCCCAGATGAAAAGCTGAAGTGAGTGTTTTGACTGAGAAAATGTCTTGCATTAAAAAATATTCCTCCCTATATTTTTTTTACATGAATGCTGAATAAACAACTCCTGATAATATAAGATAATGAATTGCAAACTCGCCAAACTCCAATTATTAATTTGATATTCAGATATTTATTTCAGTCCTTGTAAGAATCCTGCAGTATCAGCTCTGAATAATTGCACTTTCTGGGAGACTTCCATGCTAGCCCCCATTTAAAAGCTCATCCTTTAATACACAGTTCTGCTGCAATGCCATGAGGATACAACCACATCTCGTACACATTCAATAACTGTCAGATGAGTGAAAGCAAAAAAAGCATTGAGTTATATTTAATGAATGTGATACTAGCAAAGGCATCCTATTTTCAGTATTCAGGTAGGTTGTGCAGTCTATTTAGTTTAATAAAACATGAAATTATTAGAATTAAAACATAGAAATTTGATACAATGATATTAAACTCTATTTCTCATAATTAGGAAACTTTTGTTGTAGCAACAACGTGGCAATATGCTGTGGTTTCACATTTACTTTAATCTCCTAGAAATCAGCAGTGTTGTTAAGTATTGCTCAGAAGGGTTATAATGCATTTACTCCTTTCTCTTACAATGGTTTTCTCCACAACCCCACTTTGTCTTCTGCCACATGGGTAACTTTGGTTCAAAAAATACCATGGTAGCAATCATATAAAAATGGGGTTAAAATTAATAATTTTCCCATTTTGATCTTCTGTGTGTCATGATCAGTGAAAAGAAAGGGGGAAAGGTAAGATGGCCTCGTCCTGGCTGTGTTTCTAGGATATGTTATCCCAGATGGGAAGGCATGACAGATGTATCAACACACAAGAGCTTCTGTGGTGAAACCACTTGCTTAGAAAGCACTGTACTTCCCAAAGGCTGTAGATGTTTTTAGTGTATGGCAGCTGAATATTTCACTAACCTTCCCATATTTCTATTTTTAAAGTATTTGAAATCTGACATGTAAGGAAAGCTTTACCACCCAAATATTTAGCAGTTGTTCAGATAGTATGAAATGACCATGTATGATTAATATATGGGACACAAAGCATGGGGAAGAGCAAGGCAACATTTGCTCATTAAGATCAAACCCCATCTCTAACAGATACTATGTCATATTTCTCCTTTTTCATATTTTTCCTTGTTCTGTTCTGTAAATGAGCTAAAAATCTACACCGCTTTTCTCTCTCGGTTCTACTGGTGAATGAAGGACTGTAAAGGTGACATTCAGTGAGAAGACAAACACTTTGCCTTTTCCTCCTCCCTGTGTGTGGGGTGGGCTGAATGCCATGGGCTGATGTGGGGTAATGAAAAGATGTGTCCACTGTCACTGCCCCCACCCTTGAGAAAAGCTGGCACAGTGCTGGTGATGAGCCAGCTGTGACAGAGTGTCATGGTCACTGCTGCACTCACTGTCCCTGCTCTCTTGCACCCTCTCTTCTGGTTTGACTGGAAATTCTACCTAGAACGTAACAGAAAAACAGGGGATTTCTCTCCAGAATTTACTGAAATTTAGGAATCTGAAAAACTGGCATTTTAAGGGGAGGACTAGGACGAATATAAGTGAGAACAGTAGAATAAAATAGCAAGCTTTCCACTGCTTAAAATGCATGAGCCATTCACCTGTGTCACTGCAGGGGCTTTTGAGATGCAAACAGAAAGTTCTGATTTTCTCCTGCAGCAGACAATAGTCCACCTGCATAATAGATGCTACTTAAAGTCATTACACAACCTGGGGTGTGCAGTAAATAAGTAATAAAAAAATCTTGCACTGCTTTTTGCCATATAACTGCCTGCAATATAATTTATCCCTCAAGCAAAATGAAACAATCACCTACAAATCTACTCAGCTACTATGAATAATTGAAATGACCACAAAGTCTGTAGTTCAGACCCATCCTAACATTTTCAGAGAGGAAAGTAAAAAGTTTTAAGTGCCTGCATTGTATAAAATCAATGAAATTTGCTGATCCATTTCTATACATAGGTAATTTAGAAACTAATTTCAAGCTGGCTTGCATTATGGGAAGTTTGGGGAGGTTTTTTTGACTAGGTGTTACTCCACAATCTTTAATATTATTGTAAAGACACTCTCTAAAAGGCTGAGAACAGGAGCAACAAAATTAGTAAATCCAGGTCAAAGAGAGAACAATCCCTGCCCTCCAGGTTCATACACTAGATATGACTTGATGACCTAGTCTTTGATTAGCAGGACTATTTATCAAAACATTTCTCCTCTTAAGAATCAAAAGAAACTCCTTCACAAAGCCATTTGGGTGTACTTCAAACAGAATCACTGCTGAGAGATGCTTCCAACAAGTGGACACTTACCCCATGCTACTAAAGGTAATTAACATAATTTTTATGCTGTATTTGTTTTGATTTGAAGGAAAATCCATTTCATGCTGTAAACTTTGTCATGTTTTACAGTACCTACTTACTTACGTAATCTGTTCCACTATTAGCTAGGTTTTATGAGCATTATAAGAAGCACATTATATTAATCATAGTTAATACAGTCTATCTCCTCCCTGCTGTCACATCATCAATTTTTGCTCTGGTACAGCAAAGGGTGAAAATATGAGAGAGTCATTTCAGTGTCCCAGTTCTTTAGGTGTGGATAACACGTAAATGTTGGCTGGCCAGCTCTGAGGTCTGTCCTTGACTTAAAGGTTGTTCTGGCCAGCTATGGACAGGTGTGGTCACTGTGCCAATACCAAGGCTGGCCAGGTGATCTAAGGTCCAGCTCTGGAAACTGTGTCAACCAGCTGACCAGCCATGACCACATTGCAGAGTCTGCTTGTAAGAGAGGTGAATTCCCCAATGCAAGGACCTGGTGAGCTCTAAATGCTTCAGCACCCTTCTTCTCCCTGGTTTCTCTGAGGTATGTGATGGATGGCCAGCGAATATAAAATGGGACTTGCAGAGTCAAGATGGTTGGTCAGCCCAGTTAGTCTACCATGCTTAGCACCTACTTTACTGTCTCTATTTTGTGCGGATGGAGAAGACAGCTAGGCTTATGAGGCTGGCACATTTTCAATGTCTGGGAGCAGTTTTCTGCAGGAATAATTATTTTCTAACTATTTGAGACTAGCTTCTTATCTCTTCTGCTGTTTGAGTGGTGCAAAAGGCTGTATGCCAATAAGCAATGCAGCCATATGGTTTGCCTTACCATGGAAATGTCAGCCAGGAAGGCTTTGAGGACACTCATGCCTACTGCCTAAGCACTCATTGTGTCTGTGGTGACAGGAAAGGACAAATGTCACTGTCTGCATGCTTGTCCCCAGGCACGATCAAGCTGGCCATTTGGGACTACAGCACCCTGTCTGACTCTGAACTGGAAGTATTCTTGACACACTTGTAGACCAGCTCTGCACTGCCTTTGGCTGATGCACTGGATAAAAAAAATCATAAAAGCCTTAGTCACAAAATAAGCAGGCCTTCCTTATGGGCCTGAGAGATGCTGAGTCATGATAAGATGAAATACAGAACTTTGTTTCTGCAGACTTTGGGGAAGAGTGTATCTCCTCGTTGCATGAGCACCCAGAGCAATGGGAGCCTGTGCGGGGTCATAACAAGAGCACACAATTTCCTTATTCTGCTCTGTCCCAGGAGTAACCCACATCCAGAGTGTGAGAAAGCAGACTTCTTCACAGTCAGGTAAGTTTTGTATTATAATGAAGGTAAAAAACATTTCCAGCTTTTTCAACCAAAGGTCCTGACTCCTGACTCCTGACCCTTCTGTAATTCCACCAATTCCCATCTGTGTTCTCGCTGTGGTTGGGATCCAGCAAGGCAGGGTCCATTCAAGAAGGCAATGTGGGTGCATAAGTGTAGTTACTTCAATGGCTAGGAACACTTTCTGCATACCAAAGAGACACTAAAACAGGAAAGCTTTCATTGCCAGAAGTTAAAGTGCCTTTAATATTTATTATACTGTTAATATGCCTCTTCAGAAAATCCTTTGAGGGAAATAACAAAGATCAATAGAGGCCTGATGAATCCTAAATGGAGAAACTAAAAGAAGCATTTATATTTCTGTCTATGTATCTCCTAGAGATGACAGCAAATCTGCAGGCATATTATAGCAACGGCCAAGGGTATTCTGGGGAATTAAGGAAAGGGGAAGACACTTTCAAACACAAGAACAGAGACTGTGCCCTACTAAAATGTTAATTTACATGCAAAGCATCAAACCACACATCTGTCCTTCCAGAAACAATGTGCTTATGGAAATAAAGAATAAAATACTAGTTTATCAAAATACTGTGCATAAAATTCACCAAGAATGTGGCATCAGTAAGAAAATATCAACAATCTACTGCAGGAAAATGAATAACCCATCTCTCTTTCACTGTGCTAACACCAAGCTGAGTTTATTTCTTGGGAGCACATTTAATTATGAAAAAGAATGAGAAAACCCTTAGGAAATGATCAAACTGTTAATAAAATTTTTGGATGCGCTGTGTAATTACAACCCCTTGAAGAGTCAAAAGCTCAGCTTCTTTATTTACATGTAGAAAAAGGCCCAGAACTTGACAGCCATTTGTCAAAAATTCCATTGAAACTACACTTGATCAAAATTCCAATTATATCAATACAATACAGTAAGGAAGGAGCGAAGAAAAATAATATGATGTTTGGCAGAGAACCATAATTGTTGGTGTCCCAAATGGACCCTACAGTGCTGATGCATCCAGCTCACTGATAGGAACTTCTTAGTAACCCTGGATAATGAAACTTGTCACCAACATTATGCAAACTCCACTTAGCATTTAGAATTGGAATTCACAAATGGGTTATGTCTTCACAGGGGGTTTTGGTAAAATATTATTAAGTTATCCTTGTATGCCACAATGAATGTGCAAGGCAAATAAAATACATCATCCATGTTAATGGAGGTTTTCCCTCTGGTTTGCTTTTTCCATGAAATGAAGCCCTTCAAAAACTGGCATTTACTTCCTCAACAAATTTACCCAAAGATATTGATAGAGCTGTAAGGCTCTTTCAGCTTCCCCTGGCTTACATAATTTCCAAAATAACCTTTCTAGACGTTTTAAACACTATTTAGGCTTCAGAGGGATCAGATGTAGTTTGGTATCTTCAGCTGACAGCTTGAATCAGAATATGTATATGCCATCAGGCTGCTTGCCCCCTCTCTGTGCTTGACTGGAAACAGAAGGGTCTGCAACTTGATAGAAAATCTTTTTTGCTAAGTTTATTATTGACTAGAGTGGTTCCACTAGGCTTCCATCTGGATCCTGAATGCTTCCCAACACCACCCACTTCCATCTTAAAATTTGAAGTTAAATGTTAAATGAAATAAGCTGAAGCCTGGTGAAGAAATACCATCTCATTCCTCGAGACTATTCAACAGAGTTTATGTCCCTAAATTTGAATAAATACAATATGAACAAAATTTCTCATCAACACTTCATGACTTTGGTGTCCAACAGACTGAGATATACTTAATTGGAAAATTGGATCGCACATCTAAAAGTTTCAGGGAACTTTCTCCTGAACTCTATCATAACCGTGGGGGGTAGCATCAATATTTCAGCACAAGTGTTGGCCAAATTTTTTAATGTGCCCATTTCTGGAGAAGACAGATGCTGAAATATTTCTTATAATATAAATGCTTTGTTGTGACTATGTCTTGATAGAATAGTCAATTAACTGAAGGCAGTATCTCCAAAAGAGCTGTTAAATTGGCCAGCCACCAAAAAAACGAGAAAGGCATTTTTGTTTATTGTTACCTACATAAATCTCTAAAAGATCAACAACTTGTTAAAATAATTTTAAAAATTCACTGCAGATATGAAATGAAAGTGAAATGATTTGTTTATAGAGGATATTTGGCACCAAAGTGAAAGTTAATTTTTCAGAACTCTGTACTTAAATGGCCTTTTGAAAACCTATCCTTCAGACATTGATTTAGATTTTCAGGTTTTGCCAGTAAAAACTTCATGGGCTTTGCCACCTACCTTTCATATTCCACCTTTTATTCAGAACACCCTGTTTAGATTAGGAAGAATCAACAAATGATTATCCGCCCATTAAATCAAATCTCTTGGCATAAAGTAATTCTAGCTTTTGGCAGAAGGTTATTTATACAGAAAAAAGTTGGCAATAAAGAATAGCCAATCATTACAGTTTTAGCATTTGAAATACCTGTAATAACTCTCAAAAGATTGGATGTTAGCTTTATTTATTAAAATACCCCCTTGCTGAGGAAATAGTTTTGAAAATTACTGTTTAACCAAGTGCATTAATTAAATCCTACCTAAAATCCTGTATCCTAGATTTCATGATTTATTTATTTTGGTTGTATGATTTATGTAGCAAAAAACAGTTGGATGCTTTTCCTTCTCATTTCATCCCAACAGTGTTTTTTACTGTATTCTTCTTTCACTGTGTAAGCCTATAAAGTAATCCCTGTTGATTTAAAGACAATGGTAGACCCATGGTTGTTCATCTAACAAAATTACTTCTTTGGCAAAAACAAAAATGATAAATGGCATTGTTTAGAGTATTTGTTCTATGAATATAAAATTTTTTAAAGCAGAAGTAAAGTTAATAGACTTCTGCTAGGTTTCAAAACACTTTGGAGACTCACAGAGGCAGCAGCAAACCAGAGTTGATCATGATGTGTTGGCTTGCCTTGCAGTCTTCTCCTCTCATTAACAAGACACCTGACTATTGCTTAAGGCACAAAACAAATAGCAGGCATCTCAAATAACTAGAAATGATGCAAACTGCTTTGTCATCAAGCAGCACTGTAATGAAAGGCAGAGAGAAGGAAGAAAGCTCTGGCTGCACAATATTTACAGCAGTATGGCAGGGTAACCGTACATCATCGCTAGTTCTCATCAACAAAAACATGTTTTAATTGAAACATAAATTGAAGAACAGAAATAATTTACTGCATATAATATGTGGTCTCATCAAATATTTTAGATGTATTTCAAGACAAAAAAAGTACTATTTTTCACAGTGTGAAAAACTCAACTTTTTTATTATATCTCTTTTTTTTCATTTTTCGTGATTATAACTAGTGTATAGCAACCTTTCTGAGAGACTCCACAGAATCATCAAGTATTGCTGATTATTATACCATTGCTTGTATTGCTTATTATTGTATTACTAAAACTGTATTATAATTAAAATATTATTAAAATTGTACTCTACAATTTTGTATTGCTTATACAATACAAAATCCTATAAGATGGATATATATGAGATAGGATTACATGGAAGTAAGTGTAAAGAATTTGTGTCTAAATCACTTTCTCATAAGGGAGACAATGAATCATATTGATCCCATTAGTAGATCTTTTTCTCTAATCCTTTTTGATTGTTTATATGATGCAATGATAATTGTCATTTGCTAAACTGCCTTCTACAGAAAGGCAGATTGCACTGTTTGTTTGTCAAACAGTGTTTATTTGTGTTTATTATTCAAAGAATTGGAACAGCAGGAAGTGAGTGTTTCCCTTCAGTAATGATTCATCATTTTAAATCTATACCAAGGTATGCCACAGGATCCTAAAAGCAAAGTTCATTTTGGTACAGAGCTTTTCAGATTTTCTATTGTTAAAACAAGTATTTTGTCTAACGCATATCTCTTACTAAAAAATTGCAAACACATACAAAAATCCCCAAAACAAACAAACACCCTAAAAAAGCCCCCAAAACAGAAGTACTCCTAATTATAATGAGATTTGATGTAGGATATAGTAAGTTTCAGGCTTAAGAGGAAGAAAGCTATAATTCTGATCAAAGGATCAAATAGAGGGAAAAAAAAGCAACATAGGAAAGTAATAGATGGTTTTGGCCCCTGCATTCACAGGTGCTTGTCAACTGGGTTTGGAGGCTGAGATCACAACCACTCTTAAGAAAGAACAGTGTCTATCCAGAACAAAATCCATTTATCTGAAGAGAAAGGCATCAAACAGGGTATAATTAGATGTTAAACTGACAGAGGTTTTGTCAGGAGCAGCACAAATAGTTTGCTTAGACCTGCAGTGAGATTGATATCATGGTGGGTATCAGATTAATTACATATGTTACTGAGGAGGTAGAACACCGACTTACTTCACTAAATATGAGCCTGTTGTCATGAGCTCACATGTATAACATAACTTGTATGCTTGCCATAAGAAACCATCAGTCTTTCAAAAATAGAAGATGACATAAAATGAAATTATAGATTACTGGATATAAATAAGTAAAAATGTTCTGGAAAAAAAAAATAATTTTTTGAAAAAAATCTAGTTGTCCAAATGAAAACCTGGATTTCAGTGGAGTCATTGGAGCATACAAGTTCAAAAAAAAAAACAAAATAAGTCCAAATGAGAAAACTAAGAAGGAATAATAGCAGAAAATCAACACATGCCCTCTCTGCTGAGATGGGATAAAGACTCATCAGCTACATGAGTGATCAGTGAATGGAAAAACAATGGGGACATACTTAGAGATGTTCAATCGAGAGAAGTTTCTGAATGCTTGGAAGGAAGAATTGTTATGTAGTCAAGCACTGTTGAAAGAATATTCTAACAGCATATAAAAGATATTCTAATCTAATTGCAAAGATGAATAAAGCTCTAAAATGGCTCAAATGTCTTTTGTATAAAGAAAAATAATTAACAATCAAATTGAAAGCTGCTATCTTGACAGATGATGTATATTAGGACAATGAAAATGCAGTCCATAATTTGAATGCTGAAGAAAATTTCAGATTGTTGCAAGTGTAGTACTCTTTTTCGTGGAACTTCAACTGATTTTATATTATAATTCATTTGAGAAAGTTTTCATAAAGGTCTAGAACTTGCCTTAAATGTCTCTTTCTCTCTTCAGTTCAGCTCAGCTTTTATCTGAATTTAAAGAATGAATTTTAAGAAGTGACTCTGCCTAAGTTCAGCTTCCTGAAACCAAGACAGCCACAATCAGACATATACTTCCTTGTTTAAAATAAGAAAATTTGTGCTTTCTGCAAGAGGGTGCAGAAAGTAGTTTTCAAACCTAGAGGCTAATGCTCTCACTAACATAACTGGAATCAGAAGTTGTCAAGTCTACCATATATCAAAGAGTTCAAGCAATTTAATGTTAGAGCAACATTTTCATAGAGAAAAATGGTATTCAAGCCTCTGCATCCAGATGGTGCATTTTGGGGTGGAATGTCAAACCAGATTTTTGTTGTGTTGTGGAACACATGTTCCACTGTGAGCATGTCACTCAAACAGCTCCAAAGCATCCTTGGTTTAGACTTCCTGTCTCCACTGGGTTTGGAGCGCATTTGGTGATAGCTGACAAAAAAGTCTTGGTCTAGTTTTAAAGAGATCTAGGACTAGTTTCTTTTGAAGGGAATTGAGTTTACATTCACCAAAACCATTCTGCAAACAGAATTTAACTTCCAAAATCCTGCAAACAGGATTTAACTTCCAAAAGATGCCACTGTTTTATTTAAAAAATGTACATGTAGCAATATCTCTGCACCAGACAATTAGAATCATAGAATCATTGACTCTTTTAGGTTCAAAAAGACTTAAAAGGCCATCAAACCAACCACTGACCTCACACCATCAAGCCCACCACTAAACCCTGTCCCTAAGTGCCAATTCTACACATCTTCAAAATACCTTTAAGAATGGTGACTCCACCACTTCCCTAGGCACCCTGCTCCAGTGTTTGGCAACCCTTACAAAGAAGAAACTTTTCCCAATATCCAGTCTAAACCTCCACTGGTACTACATGAGACCATTTCCTGTTGTCCTGTCACTTGTTACCTGGGAGAAGACACTGACCCCCATCTCACTCCAGTCTGCTTTAGGGTGGTTGTAGAGAGCAGTGAGGTTCCCCTGAACCTCCTTTTCTCCAGGCTAAACAACACCAGCTCCCTCACTCATCCCTCATTTACTGCACAAGTGGGAAGACTGAGACACCTAAATTTACCATTGCCAGTGACAGTCCAGTAGGATGTGAGCAGGTTCTGGCCAAATATACAAAGAGTGTACAGAGCTGAAAAACTGTGTAGTGAGGAAACTGGTGTGTCTGCCTTCAAAATGGGGAAAAAATATGAATTACAGCTAGGCAACTATCACGGTACCCAAACTAAATTCCTCTAAAATAAACTGCTTTAAAAGAAGGAACATTATGATCAGGATGTGATGTCCCTCAGGCAGGCCAACAAGACAAATGTCCAGACAAAAGAATGATTGAGCATCATAATATTTTTAATAAGTCTTGCTGATTTGTCTCTGAAAGTAGGCAATGGAGAAAAAAAGCTGGCAAAATTTCTCACTTATAATTAACACTAAAAATCCCATTCATTTGTCCTGCAAGCAAATTATCTCTATGGGTCAAGAGAAGAGAAGAGAACAATCCTGGCTGGTGAAATGGTGCCAGAAAACACCAAGTTAAGCAATATAGGGCGGACTCTCTCAGCTGAAAGCCAGTTGTGGAATTGACAGAGGACCCAAACCAGAGACATTAGATACACTGTATCGACTACGTGAAAGCTTTTGACTCGGCAGGTCAGCCGAGATCATTCAACCCATGGAGCAATAAATAGTTCCTTCTAAAAGCTGGAAAAAAGCTGAAATCAATGCCTATTAAAGACTTTTAGGAAATAAAAAAAGTATCCAGAGAAGGAAAATTTCTTTTCTCTCACAAGTCTTTATAATTATAAGGCACTGAAAGAGCAACACAGCTCCAGGGCTCAGTAGGAACTTTCAGGTAAGCACAGCTAACAAAACTCTCTGTTACCACCAGCAAACTTTGGAGTGTTGCTGGATGAGTTGTTCATTGTTCTAGGGTAATAATTGCCTACGTAATGATTGCAGGAGAAAGCTAGCAAACACACTACCCTGGCGACAGAATAAAATGTGGAGGTATGCATTAGAAGCAGCATAAAAAGCAAGGTTTTTGGTGTCACACAGACTATCTGTCATGGAAATCACTAGGGCTCTGGTGCAAAGCTGACAGCTGCAATGTGAGAAGCAAATAGAATAGAGCAGAGTAGATAATCATTTTTTTTAGAGATGGCCTTGTTGGCCACAGACGTGTTCTGTATTGTTAGTTGTGTCACTTGACTGTATCCCATTTGCAACCATCCTGTTGTGTGCTGCTACTGCACTTCCCAGTGGCTCACAGAGATTTCTAAGGCAGTGAAATCTCTGGGATTTCTCTGCCTGGCTTGAAGAGGCAGGCTAATCGGCTTAGGCACAGATCACTTAGGAGAGAAGAGCGGAGACACGTGCAATGACTACAAGCAGAAGCTTCCATATTTTTGTGACACTGCTGCTGACAGTGATACTAGAAGGGATAGATGTAAACCCCTTCTGCATTATGATGCTGTGAGTTTGAAACCTAATTGCTAAACAGTCTTTGCAAAACATAATAACTCAGGAACTATTGGGCCCTCATAAGCATCAATAAGTTCTGTGGTTCCAGTAGGTTTTCACTCTTCTGGTGACATGTTAAATAGAGTTGGTTTCCATATTTTTTTAATGTCTATTTCTTATTAGATTTCTTCTCTTCATATCTGATTTGCTTTATTTGTTTTATTTATGTATGATCCAATATTGAAATTCTGTTTTCTCTCCTGCCCATGTACACTGGGAACAGCTCGGAAAATTAGATTGATACTGACCCATCAGAGAGGAAAATTTGACCATTTCTACATAATTTAACTATATTTAATTGATCCACAGCTGTAGCACAAACACACTAGGAATGAATTTTCAATACTGTTTTCCTATTTAAACATATGGGTGTAATTTACAGATTTCTTCCCAAGATGTGGACAGAATTTAAGCAACTAATTTCACCAGGTAGGGAACAGCCTATTCCTTAGGCATTTGTAAATCGTTGGAGGTTCTTTGCCAGGTTTTTGACCATCAAAGACATTGAAATACTGAAACTCTGCCACTCTCATCCTAAATTCTTGCTATGTAAGCAGAAGAGAAGGATGTTGCAGGGCTCAGGCTGTGTGCTGGATTTTTTCCCATTCAACAAAAAGCACTCTGCACAGAGATGTGTTTCTGGCTGGAACAGACAACAGACCTCAGCTCTTCCTTGCTGGGGAAGCAATGTACCCCCTGAAGAGTCTTTAAAGCAATGTCATCTACTGTACCTCACTGCTACAGATGGAGTTTCATTCTCCATAACCATGGGCAAGCCAATGGCATCAGACAAAATCCTCAAGTCTGAAATTCTCCAGTAGCCTTTGTGACATGAATTTCATTATCAGGAAGTGAAAAATGGACTTATGTTCCATCTATTGCAATGGATTGATGGCCTCTCACATACCAGAGGGACTGCTGAGGCTGAGTGGTGGGGCTGCTGCCCATGGGGGGCACATTACCACAGAGCAGGACCTCCTTACATCTTGCTTCTGCAGACAGCTCTCTATGTGACCTTCAAAGCCTAAAAATGCTGAGTGGTTATAGAAGGCTCTTAAACAGTCCTTCTTGCCCACATCTTCACAAAGCTTTTATTTCATTGCTGTGATAGGATTGCAGTTTTATCAGCCTTAGCTTTATTCAGAAGCAGAAGTAACTTTTAAAGAGTAATAACTAGGCCGTGTTTCCCCAGCTCCTGTAATCCTCTACCACAAAAGAAGGGATATAAATGAGGTACATTATTATTATATATTACCACAAGAACCAACATTATAATTAGGTACTGTATCCACTTTTTAATCACTATGGCTTTAATTTCCAATCAAAAGCATCAAAGTCTGAAGACAGTGACCCCGCTATTGAACAATTCCTTTTCATTTTCTTTGACAATGAATTTTCAAAGGTAAAAGGGGAGCAAGGAGAAACGGTATTTTATTCTAGAGCTTCTACATAATTATAGCAATTATAAAAACCTTTCATGTGCTTGGTCAGCTTTTACTGCATACGTTTAGCTGTTGGTTAGAAGTGTCTCTGAAAGTTATTATGTGTTTGGGGCACCAGAGTCTGTCCCACCATTATAAATACTGGCTAGGCAGACTAATGATTGCAGAGTGTAGTGGAAAAGGTTAGTCATAAATATGGAGGATGTTAGTGCAGGTAACATAAAAGGAATTTAGAAATCTACTTCAGCAAATTGCTGTGTGCTCTTTCGCCTATTTCTTTTTCTCTATTGTTATGAGCTGTATTAAAACAGCCCCTAAATGCCACGGTAAAGACTCAGACTTTGTTGTGCTAGTTTTCCAGCAAGTGCAAAAAGTATCCTTGCCCGAGGTTTGCTGCCATACTGCACCCCAAAGGTCTGGAGCACAGAAACCACTCAAGTAGAAAAGGCTCTTCTTTTGTAACTTACTCCTTTGAATAGATTGAATTATACCCAAACACCAGACATTGTTATTTTTTCACTAGTATAACTGTGTGTCCTCCACTACAGGGCTTTTCCCCATGCAGATGTAAAAGCTAAAGCGTCGATATCCGAGTGGCAGAGACGTGCCCAAATGTCCCTGTAAATACATTGGGCACCCAGAGCAGGCAGAGGACAGTGAGAAGCAGATGAGATGAGATCTGCTGGAGACCACAGAGCAGAGGCTTCCCAGCCCTGAGACCAACAGAAATGCAAAGACTTACTGAAATCCTTCAGAGGGACTTTTTCTCAAATGAAGAATCCAATATATTTTTTTTAAGGATGGAAAGCAAAGCAGAAAGAGAAATTTCAGCATGCTCTCCCTTTGGAGATGAGGGCAGCTGAATGGAAAGGAATATGTGACTACAAAAACTGCAGCCAAAGAAACATCAGCTGGGGGCTGTGAATGAGTCCAAATTGTTCAATAATAAGTGGAGTTCACTGCTCAGTTTAAATGGATGAGTAAGCTCTGGAGCTACTTGATTGTGTGAACTCAGTGTTTTCAAATCCCAAAAGTTTTTTGTTATCATTATCAATATAATTTTGTTCTGAAATTTTCCTACAAATTAATAAAAGGTTAGGCGTCAAAATGCTACATATTGACATTATCAAACTATTTCCACTATTTTGAGTTTGGTCCTTTGACCCATCTGTTTATTGACATTTTCATATTCTGATGTTTCAGCCACTTTTATGGTGAAATCTTTCTACTCTGCATGTTCTCTCAAAAAACAAAATCATTGTTGCCTTGTTCTGCTCAAAGCTTCTCTTTACTTAAAGACAACCTATTTCAAACAAAATTAAAAGACCATTATATCATATCTTATGTGGAAAATTTACTCATGCTGAATATTGTTTAACTCCTACAAAAGTCTGGGATTAACATGAAATAAAGAGACAATGTTTTGAGACAAGAGATAGAGTTAAGTGTTTGATACACTAGATTGTTCTGTCCTACAAATTTTACTTTTAATATTCTTATTATTGCCTACTGATATTGTCAGCCATATATCTAGTCTTCAAGGTGGGAGCTGAGAGATGTGTGCCATGTGTGCCTACCTGTCATATGCACTGTGCCTTATTTATATTAAATCCATCCATCATAATCTTCACTTCCACTTCTCTTTTTATCTCATTCATTTTCCTCCATTATATTATAACCTCCAACCATCTTTTCCTTCATAAGTTTCGTGGCACTCAGGCATTTTGGTCTGTTTCCTTGACCTTTCATAATAACTTCCATCACACCAGTTTCCTTCATAACATTTTCTCTGTCACTGACAGCTTCTCTTGGGCTTTGTTAATTTTCTTAGCCTTAAAAATGGTCTCAGAAGCCTCCATGGGGGTGGAAATGAAAAGGAGAGGGAAAAAAGGGAAAGTGTAAGGGAATGGCAAATAAAAGGAAAATGCATTGAAAAAGTAAAAAGGAAAAGGGTAAAAAATAAATACCAGATGCAAACCTCTCTTTATGTATATTCTCTGCTTTCTTTCTGAGTTCAGATCTCTCACTTATATAATTTAATTTCTCATGAATTTCTCATTGTTTATCCCCTCTTCTGACTATTTACATTTCTCCTTTTATTTTAAACAAGTAGTCTTTTCAGAAGTGTCTTCCAAGTATAACAATCATTTCCACAACCTTGTTTTTCCAACATTTCTGATCCAGGCTGAAGCAACCTTCTGAACAAGGCAGTGTATGGTGGTTTTGTGGGCCATCTGGCATGTTTGGGTGTCGGGTTGTTTGTGTAGAGGCAGGGCTGCCTTGGCCCTGTTTTTAAACACATCATTCAATAGGGAGGGGTTTTATGGCTCTGTGAGTTCTGCACTATCACTATAACCAGTGGTATAACTATTAGTGGTACACTGCTACATGGATATATTTTCAAAGGTAGCATGTATATTGACAAACTTTGCTGTCCCATAGCACCTCAAATTGCTCTGAAATTGTGAAAAAATAGAAAGCAATTTAATGACAAAGGAAGCAAAATGTAAATAGCTAAAGATTATTTCTCCCAAGAGATTTTCTCAGGTGTACAGACAATTTTTGTAAACATCCCTTTACAATAAGGGGAAAGTCTAACAGGCTTTCCCACTGTTGGGTGGCTCCCATATCATCCACACTTGTGAGCAGAGCATGGGGCACTGGGGACATGGAGAGAGCAGTGGATTGTCTTGATACCACTCACACTCACAGTCAGAATATGGATCAGAGGAAACCCTTCTAAATCCATGCAGAGGGTCTCAGGATTTCCTTAACAAGTCTCAAAGCTAATAAATCTATTAAATATTGGGTGAATTAACATTTTATTCTCCTTCCTCATTACACGAATATATGTGTTATTATCCATACTGTTTAAAGAGCTTTTTATCACTCTATGCCTTTTCTTCCCATAGGTAATGTTTTGGGCTTGATCCAGATGCCTTCACAGCTCGGCCTTTTCTCATGCAGAGAGAGATTTACGTTCCCAAACCCGGGCAATAAATCCTTAAATTATGATTTAAGTGGAAATTTACTATCATGTTAAATCGCTGTTAGAAGCATCGTTCTCATTGAAAGTATCCAGGAAAGTACAACTTTAGAAATGAGCCGTGCCATTGACTAGAATTATAGATCAGTTTTGTGCTGCTATTTATAGCTGTGCAGGCTCTCCTGAAGTCAGGCAGTTCCTTTTCATTTAATGGCTCTTTCTAAGAATTTCAGAAGTACTCACCCCTCTGTGCAAACTGTTACCAGCACAAAGAATAAGATATGGGTGCAGGGGAAAAGGGGCTCTCCTGGGCTGTTTGATTATTGGATATCTTAGTGTTCATCATTTACTGGACATCAGCATCAGCAATAATGCTATGAAAACTAAGGCTTATAAAAGTATGGATCATTAGGGCTGTTCTGCTGAACTTTTATGAAGATGCTCTGGGGATTCACTGAGCCCATTATTTATCTTCTGATGTCTTAAAAGGTCGATTGGTAGCAGATTAGCAAGTGTAATGTACGTTGCAGAAGCAACAGAGAATTCACTGTACACTGAGACCCAGTGCAGCACAGAGCATCAGGGTCCTAAGGCACAGTGGTGACTCTGGCCTGGGTCTGAAAATCAAAATGCACTAACACATAGATTTAATTTTCCCGTATGGCATATAATTTTAACAGAGATATTTGCTATGTGGGCACATACACCCATTACAGAAAATATTAAGCATATTTTGAGCCAAGACTCCCACACACACCCCCCAAATCATTAGCATTTCATTTACAATTCATAGGCTGATTTCTTCAAACCTTCAAACTAGAATCAAACCACTCCTCCAAAGCAAGAAAAATATTAGTTAGACATTAAGACCCAAATATTTTTATATTCATCTGTTTTCTAAGTTTTAAACTTTTTTTCCAATGTGCCCAGCCACTTGCTCAGTGATTTATTCCTCCTTTTTTTTCCCGAAATTAATTCTTTCATACCCTATAAATGATCTGTTTGAAAACAGAAAAAAAGATCCATCTGTCAGTATTCCTCTCTTTATGTGAAAATGGTGTCACACCAGCAAAAACATCTATAGTACCCCCCAGGAAAGAAACATAAATTTCATATTTACCTTTCACATAAGCTTTTTAGCTGCTGAACAGGAATTGGTGAGAAAAGAGCAATCATTTTATTCTCACACAGATAGAAAAGACCATCTATTCTTATTGTAATTTAATAACCACGACTGATATTTTTTGCATAGACAAAAGGAGTTTACAGCAGAAAAACACTGTAATTTTATAATCAGCATATATTGTAGAGCTTAGAATATTATAAACCTCTCTTGATTACAGGAAAAAATAACTTATAACAGTACCAAGTTGCCTGGTGCTACTGATTCATGCTAGTTTGACAGTGAGACCAGTTGGGTTTTACCCAAGAAAGTACTTTAACTCAAATACCCTCCCTCAAAGGCAGCAGAAATCAGCTCACAAAGTCCAAGACACTGCAAGCAACTTCAGAAAACCAAGCTGAGAGCCAAGTTGTGCAAGAACCAGTCATGGGATGGAGGCACATGGTCAAGTCTCCCAGCCTTTGCCCCAGGTGTCAGTCTGAGGCTGCCCTGGTTCCATCTGGTTTCTGGTGTTCCTCATCTATGAGGAAGATGAGGCTGAGGTTTTTACCTGTCATGCAGGCCAATACCAGTGCCCCTGTCTCTTTTCTGTTGTTAATATACAAGATCTACTCCTGTGTTTGTGAGTGATCTGCAGCAGAAATATGATGATGCAATTTGTCTTCTGTTTTAAAAGCTTCTCTTCCCCTCTCTTTTATTTGTGTTATAGCTCCTCTGTTTCTCCCATGTTCAGCAGAACTTGTCTGGGATGAGATTTCTCTGCAATTAGAAGGGCTGGTTGAGTAAGAGATTCAATCCTGCAGTAAAGACAGACTGTACAGCTCATTGTCCAAAAAAAATGTGTTTGCTAATGTCTAGACACATCCTCATGGCCCAGATCTGTATGAACTACTGTGCCTGTGATTTGGGGGTGCATTTTTGGTGAAGTATCTGCTGAATACTGAAGGAGGTGTATTCTTTTCCACTTTCCCCTTTGTTCCACCTTCTATCAAAATATTTCAAATTAATTCCCAAAATCTTCCCATCAGGGTTGCAGAAATTGGGTATTTTCCATCTCAATCTCCAGTCCATTTTTATTATTCCTCTGATAATGAACAGATATAATGACCAATAATGACCAGGTATGTCCCTTCCATTTTAAACATTGCAATTTAAGATTGGGGTCAATGATATGGGCCACTGTAAATTCACAGTAAAGGAATGTCTATTTAGCTATGAACTGTTTCAGATCCAAATAAGGGGAGCATTTGCAGAAAGTCAACTGCAAAGGCAAGGTCACAGTCAAAAAAAAACAACAAAAAAGAAAACTGATTTGAAAACTCACTTTGGGATCCCAAGATAAAATCATGATCAATTTTCAATAATTTAGTGCTTTGTAAAACCATTCTGAGGTGATTTTAGCGGTATGTTCTCATTGGTGGTCTCCAGAAGCCTGGTTCTAATAAATCTCACAATTTTATTGCAAGTTATAAAGTTTTTTACAAGTTCTCTTAGAAGCCCTCATCTTCTGAGAACGGTGATAATCTTTGACAATTTCAAGAGACATTTACAAAATAATAGTTTCTTGCTTCTGATGGAAATGAGATGTTCAAAAAGCTGAATTTTAAGCAATCCAATGCTGAAATACAAACAAGCATATACTTATTCCAAAAGTTCCCTTGCTCCGATACAGGACTAGACAGAGCAAAATTCCTCTCTGTATGGTGTTACTGGGATGAGAGTACCTCAGGGGAAGATGTTAGCAGCAGCCTTCATTCTCCACTCCTCTGCAACAGGGTTTTTTTTCTGTTATCTTTCTTTTCTTTCTCTCATATCTCCTGTTTTCAATCCCATCTCTCTCTCTCTGTTCATTATTCACTTGTCCTTTTGACATGCTTTGAAACCTTGAATTTCCCAAACAAGATGCTGTTCCTTCTCCTGGTGTCTTGATCAGACGGCCAAAGGAAAATAAAAGATAAACCATGTTTTCAAACGTGACCTGCTCTCCTTGACTTCAATAGGAGTTGTACATGCATTTGAAATGAAGCTGTCTTGTTTAAATAGCGAAAGGGTGTGCAGCTGTTTGTTTGCTAAGCAAAGAACCTGGAAGAGAGAAGCTGTCTGACTGCATGTCCTCTGCAAGTTTATTTTAAGAGCAGATTTAAAAACTCAGCACCAGGACCTGTCAAGTAGCAGGTATTTCACCCACTGAAGGAAAGTTATCTCCTTCACATCACACAAAAGTGTTGTGTAGTTAAGAGAGTTTCAAAAAGCCATGTACCTTTGGCTGCAATCTTGAGCACTCCTCCTTCTGAAGATGAGGTAGCCTGTACTTTATAGCAATAGATAAATTACAGCCTCTCCCACTGCTTGTTATAATGAAAACCACAAATTTTTCAAAGTTTTTTGATCATCTGTGTAGGCATGTTACATCATAGCACTTTCTGTGGAACATAGCACAATTTAATGTCATAAGAGGGAAGAAACAGGTATATGGGGCACATTTCAAATAAAATTTTATTTTGGACACACATATGTATTCAGAGTAGCACAACTAACCTTCTTTAATTCATCCATGCAAATCTGATCCATTTTAGCTTACAAAATTCTACTCTGTTCACTTTACTCAAGTAGAGTGCGACAGGAAAATAACTGGACTGCAATTGTTGACACCATGTCAGTGAGGACAGTGCTGCTTTTTAGTGCTGCTTTCAGTGTCTTCTAAATAATTCAATTCATCAAATGTAAATCTTACAGTAAGTAAATCTGTATTACAAAGACATTGTTAACTACTCCTTATGAATGAAAGCTTGAGGCTTTTACAAAGGCTCTAACTGCAATTTCACAATGGTAATCCTAATTATCATTTTTCTCTTCATTTAACACAAATAACTGGCACAGTTGGTTTTACCATTACACTATATGAGAAAAATACACACAGACTTTGCAAAAAATATATTTTTAAATTATCCCCTTTTGATAATGCTTCTTAATAACGGAATCATTCTGTGATTTTCTCCAGGTATCCAATCCGCCAGCAAATAAATACTATATAGTGCTCAAGGCCACTTCTCGGCTGCTAAAATTAATAATTTAAAAAATTCATTATGTCTCTAACCAAACTCTTTTTTTGCAATAACATTGCTCAGATTCTGAAAAAAAATGAAAGGCAAAATACTACATTATTTTCACCCAGGTTAAACACCCACAGCTCCCTCAATTGCTTCTCATAACATTTTTGCTCCAAACCCTTCACCAGCTTCATTGTCTTTCTCTGGTTTAGAGTAGTCAGCAGGCTGAAAGGCACACCAGGGCTCATCTCACCACCATACTTGGTGGAGTTGTTTTATCTTTTTTAAATGCTAATTGTTGGACCAGGTAGCTCCTCAGACACTGTCAACTCTGGAAGTAAATATATATATATATATTTAAAATAGTGAATCCAGATATTTCCAGTATTACTTGACAGCTCATTAGGATGTGCCTTAGATTACTATTTTTGGTTTAGACAACTAATCTACACCAGTACTACAATAGTTACTTAAGTGTTGTCCTTATATCTGATTCATTATATTTGGGTGAATATACTATTGATGAGGATGTGAGTCGATGCCATTTCCACAGAAAATGCCCTACAACACTGGTACCTTGATAGTCACTGATGAATAAAAGTCACCACCTGTAAGCCACTGTGAATGCCAACAGAATAGAATGAGAAGCATTTTGTCACAGGAAAGATTCCTCAGTGTAAGTTTTCAGTGATCACTGTGGCATTTCCATTTATTCTACCAGCTTGTTAAAAAAAAGGAAAAAGTTACATTGTCACATCCAATTTGACATCAAAATTAGAACTTTTTTAGTCAAGATTCTGAAAATGCTTGAAGGCTAAAATAAATGTGCCCATAAAGATTTAATAAGTGTTTCTATTAAATATATATTCATTCTCCAAGGGAAATTTTAAATGACAACAGAAATATTTAATTAAAGGCATAAATATAAAGATACCATACTTTCAAATAAAAAGTTTGGAAGGAGCATTGTTTCTTTTTCATTATGTTATTCTACATTTATGAAATAACAGGAAAATGCAAGCCTCTTAATGTGAGATTTCAAAAGTTAAATACTATTAATTTAAATTACTCTTCTGCCTTTCCCTTTCTTGCTCCTCCTCTCCTAGATGGTATAATTAGGAATAGCCAAATCATGGACAAGAGCATGCTCTGTAAATTCTCCACTGTAGCTAGCTATGTGTCAGACACATGTAAGTAGATATCCCAATTAGGCCATAGAAATGTGCAGCAAATTCAGCCATAATAGTTACAAGTAAATCTAGCAGTGAGGGTTAACTTCTGCACTTTTCCTCTCCCTTAAGACAGTCAGGACTAAGCTCAGGAAACTGAATCAGAGTCTTTCTGTACCTACTCTTGCTGAAGGTTGCTCTGGACATTGATACAGTTTGAACTGAGGTTAGAACCCAGCACAGGCAGCACTACTGCCTATGTACAGGTGGCAAACTCCTTTTGACTTCTTTGGACATTGAAGCATCAGTATAGAAAAGGTGGCAAACCTTTTCTGCTCCAAAAGGACGCTGCTCTATTGTGTACTCTGTTCTGGTTTTGAATACCAACAGATGTCCTCTTTTCCTCATTGCTACTGCTTCTAAATACCATGAATGTTTATTAAATATTATATTATCTGACACCCCTTTGATTTCTAATCTTTCTCCATGCATGCACTGAAATATTATCTGCTGTTTGTTTAGGTTTATACCATCGTGTTACATTAAGGTACTCTGTATTTTAAACATAGAATGGAAGATCAAAGACTGATACCTGGTAGCATACCAAAGTTTTGTTTCTTATTTCCATTCTAGATCAGCAAGCCCCAAAAATGCATTCCCAAAATGAGTGAGGCTTTCTTTTGTAGCAGAAAAGGGTGGGGTTTAGACTAAAATGAGCTTCTGTTTTCCACTTCTACCAGCACATGGAAAAATTTCTTCAACTGATTTCTAAATATGCACAACCACATGTCCTTAAATCCCATCCATTGTAAGCTGCTGGAACCATGAGCTCATCCTGTCCACAATTCCAGCTGACCAAAAACCTCAGGACCATCTCAATGCTAGAAGGCAAAGCATCTTATGCAAAGTGCAGCTTATCAGCTCAGATTCAGAATGACATTGGCACAGTCTCATACTTTTTGTCTGCCTGAGGTCTGGTCATGTCTGGTCTCTGGACTAGAGCACACGCTGCGTGGCCCCACAGTGAGCAGCCTTAGGAAGAGTGTCACACTTGGACAATAATTCTCAAGTTTATGAGCTTTTGATTACCTTCCCTACTCAAATTATTTTTCTGTTCTTTTATGGGTCTCCTGATCTTGTGCAAAAGCCTGAAATTGTCAACCTGTTCAAAATAATAGAATCTTTATCGGCCCATTATTTCCAACATCTGACTGGTAATGCAGAGCAATAACTATTAGGTAATAACGTCAGTTTCTGATTAGAAAAGCTAATATTGTACTAGCAATAAACTTTGCTCACACTGCAGAAAAGATACATCTGTCAAGAGTTTTAGAAAGGACTCTGCAGTACCCAAAATAAACAAGCCAAAGAAAACATTAGTATTAACACAAGTAGCATAAAAATAAAATGCAAACAAAACAGAAACCAAACAGAAAATATGTTTCCAAATTCTTCATAGCACATAATCATCTTCCAGCACATTATCCTGTGCAGTGACCACCTTAGTGGGAATTAATGTGACTGTTTTGGGGAAAAGAGGATTTTAATCTGGAATAGTCATTCAAATTCAGTCTGTCTTAGACCTTCAGCATGAGTTCACTGTTCCTTAATCTTGATCTCCACTTCTGACTTCCCACGTTGAAAATATTTTCAGGTGAAACATGTCTGCAGAAGGAGCTTCAAGCCTGAAAGGTTTTCAAGATCCCTGAAAACATCAAACTGTTGCCCCTGTCAAATGGGCTCCTGAGGAGTGAAGGCTTTTCATTTTTCATCCTAGATCCAGTAGGAATTATTCAATTTTATAACCAGGTTTCCTCTGGCTGCTACTGATGCTAGAAATAAAAGCAGTTTAAAATTCATGAGGGGCATCTGACTATTTTCCATTTCTAGCTGAGGACTGCATTTTGCTCTCCTCAGTCACGCTCACAACACCATTGTGCAAAGAAACGCTGCTGAAATGAATCATTTACTCTGACTGTGGTCACAAATGAAAGCTAAACAACAGAAATTCATTGCACTGGCTCCACCAGCCTGGTGTCTCTGCAGGATTAGAGGACACAGTGAGAAACATCAGGGAACTGTAACAGAGACAGGAGAACATTTGGTGTTGGAAAGCTAAGGGTAACAAATTCACAGGCAAGATCCTTCTGCAAAGAACCAGGTGTCCGTGTCCTTGGAGTGGCCTCCTTGGGCACAGCACAGTGTGGAGCTGAGAACATGAGGGTCTCCAGAGCTGCAAAAGCTGCCAAAGCTTTATTTTGAAAGGGCTACAGCTATTGTTCACCTCCAACAGAAGTTTTTCACACTAAAAGGTGTTCTGGATGGATTTATCCACCTGGCAGTGGTTTCTTTAGAAGAAATGACTGCAGTTAAGTACCTAGTAAAAGCATTCTCACAATGTAGTCAGGCATAACTCTAATCCTGCTAAATCAGATTATTAAACCAAAGATTTGTTCTGTGCAGTGGACCTGAGATTAACAACAGTCTTGCACAGCAGAGTTGAGCTACTTACATGTCCTACAGCATCCTCACATCTTTCCCTCTCCAGTATGTATTTGAAAGCTCCCTCACCCTTTTTCCCCTCTGCTTTAAATTTTGAAGGGCTGTTTTTCCATCATACATGCCTCTCATTTTTGTTGAGCACTTCCAAGGACCTTGCCCTGATTCTTGTGAGTGTCTAGTGTTAGTGAGGCTGACTTGAGATTGCTGGTTTCCAGCTTCTTTTGGGGTTACTAGCAGATAAAAAGCACAGGAAGCTTCTGAAATCCTGTTTGGGAAAAAAAAAAACGTGGGTGAAGAGAGACTTTGGCCACCCTTAGGCTGCAGCCTTGAAAATACTGATAGTACTCAAGCAAACACACAAAAGGCTCTCCAAAAAGTCAGACACTCAGATATTGCCTAGTACAATTTCTCAAACTTCACAAGATATTTCAACTAAAAGAAACTTCTGGCAAGAAAAAGGCTGAGGAAAGAGCAAGAAACAAACAAACAAAAAAACCCTACAGAACAGTAAACAAACAAACAAACAAGCAAAAACTCCACAAAACAAAATAAAACAAAACAAAAAAAATCCAGCAGGAAACTAAATTAATTTAAGTAGATTCAGAAAAAATGGCTCTGTTGAGTGCCTTTTCCCTGGAAAAAAATGACAAAAATGCTCAAGCTCAAATATAGAATCTCTTGAAAATGCTCAGATAAGTGATTGATTTATAATATAATTTTAGTGTGAAAAAGAGTTATAAAAAGAAAAAACATATTTAAGTCCTGATCCCACACCTGCACCTTTCTGTAGAGTGAATGAGTCAGAGAAACTGTTTCAAATTCAAATGCTAGTTGAAAAGGTTTTGAAAGAGGTGGTAAAATAAATAGTAACAAATGTGTGGGACCAGATGCTACTCATGCAACAGCTCTAAGGGAAATAAAATGTAAACTAGGTAGTATGTTGCCAATGTTTAAATCAATCATACTACCAAAGGAGTAAAAGGCAGAAAATGGGACCTCAGTTTTAGAAAGAAGGCTATGGGGATGCAAAGAGCTACATGTCAGTAAACTAGTCTGGGATACAGAGCAAATTACTTGACATTACATGTAGAACAGAGTTTATAGACATGTGAATAAATGTGATAAAAGGAGAATGAATCCAAATGACAGATAGATACAGTGCTTCAATAGAACTTACAGGTCTGCCAGTCCTGAACAAGGACATGGATCATTGTGGTCCAGAAGGTACAGTGAGGCACAAGAATTTCCCAAAACTTTTAATATGCACAGCAAAAGCTCATCAGGAAAAGAAGCTGCCATGGAATACAAGAACAGGTCACACTGTGAATTAGTAACTGTGTAAGAGGTTAGAAGCAAAGGGTGTGGGGATAAGCAGATAGTCCTCAGTAGACTGCCAAGGGGTTTGAGCTGTTCAAAATACGCCTGGATAATCTGGAAAGGAAGTAAATAGCAAGGAGGTAAAGTTTTCAAATGCAAAATGATTTCTTTGTAAGATGTTGCAGAAGGATCTCACAAGATTGTCTGACTGGCTACTAAAATAGAAGAAATGTAACTATTAATATATCCAAATCAGTACAGTCAAAAAAATAAACCTAAGGATACATAGAAATGGATAAAAGTTAAATTAGCTCCAAAATGGAGCTTGAATTCACAGAGGACAGTGCTATGAATGTATCTTATTATTTCTTAGGCCTTCACATCAAATCAGGTAAGTATTAGTGATCATGAGGAAATTAATAGAGAAATTAACAGACATACCATCATGATTATATTTCTATTAAATTTATAGTGTACCTAACTTGCAAGAACATTAAGATGAATTCCGGTCATCCCATCTCAATAAAGATATAACAGAATTAAAAGCAATTCAGAGCAGAAAGATGGTGATTAGGAACATAGAGCAGTATCCATATGGAAGTTACAAAACAAAATTAGGATCCACTGTCCTAGGTAAAAGTGATTGTGAGAGAAATGCAATACAGAGCTATAAAAGCATTAATGTAATAGAGTCTTGATCAAGGAAATAGCTATTCTTTATTTCTCATAAACAGAAGTGAGAAGACATCAAGTGAAAAAAACACAGAGATTTAAAACAAACAATTAAAACACAGATGAAATTTGGACATGGATTCAAAGAGCATTTGCAATTAGCAATTTCAAAAGTTAAAGAACATCTATTAAATACAGTATATAGAGAAAAGGTTTTGGTCAGAATGTCCCTAAATATGCAAAATATTCAGAGATTTAGTCATACAAGTGGAAGGATCTGTGTATGTGCCTCCTGCATCCTGCAGTGTTTTCTTACACATCTGTCACTGAATAAAAAAGAAAAGATGGAACTTTAGTTTGATACAGACATTATGTTCTTACTGTGTCCCTCCAAGTGCTCTCATCTTCTTTCATCCATACACACATTACAGCTGAATCAGGGCACATCTGGGGGCTCTGGAGTGGGGAACAAAGTAACCTTTTCAAGGGACACACTGTCCTTAAACTATTCAGCTGTGCTGGGAAGTGAATTCCTCTGTAAACAACAATACTGGATTTACAGGGTATGGTGTTCACTCATTTGTAAGTAGGTTATACTCACATATTCACCATGTCCCTCACACACTGCTCCTGCCTGCATTTAACCTCACATGAGCTCATTCCCTTCTGCATTGCTCTACAAGGATTTCTATGGCAACCTTTACTGGAACTCATCCACCTCAAAAAAAAACACTGTACTTTTTAAAGAAAAGAAGTTTTTTCCTGGTCACCTCACTTATTTTCCCTACAATGGTACCATGGGCATTTGCAGAGACAACAATGAGCAGTAGGGATTGAAGGGTGATGACTTATGTCATCACTGCTGCCAAATGTGTTTGTCAACAGAAAATCCTTGGTACATATCATGTAATTAAGGAGAGAATCTAGCCTAGAGCTACTCATACATTCCACTGTGCATTCACAGTCCTTGAAAATGGACAAAACCTGTGCTTCTCTTAAGTGCTGTCCAAATCTCACAAGTGCTGTGGTGTCTCATAACACAGCAACAGTTCCCATCAAACCGAGCAGACCAAGTTCCTGTCTTTTGTATCATCATCTGTTCCTTTATTAGAGACTCTGGTCTCCCTAAGCTTAGCTCAGTAGCACTGCATAACATATATTTCCTTAATCAGAGAACAAAAAAATAGTTTAAGAGAATGCTAAGGTAAATCCATAACCACAGGGAGATTCACAGGCTACACCCTTTGCTAACAAAACACAGCAGGTCACACCAGACATCTGAGGCCTTCCTGCACCAGACAGGCCCTTCTGAGGCAACAGAAAGAGTGCTCAGGTCCTCACATCTGCTAAGCACCCTCAAGGAATGGAATATGGCTATGAATTTCATTGCTTTCATTACCCAGCATCATTGACCTAACATAGTTTGAATTAATTTTATATGTGGTTTATACTACCTTGGTTTTATATTATTTAGGCACTTCTCAGTAACAGCTAGATGAATCATTGAACACATAATATTAATACAGAAAATTGTATAAACCATGATAACTATTCCTAATAAACCCAGCTGGCACAGAAATACTCATGTGGCCTTTCTCTCTTGCAAATGCCCAAGGTACCACACATGCCAGTGACAGGAAGTCTTCAGGAGTGTCATTGGTTATTGATGTGGCAGACTGTTTTGCAGGACCACTGAATCATAAATTCAAAGGGAGTTTCTGTAGTTAGTAATGAAATCTGGAACTAAATACTAGCACAAGTCTACCTCTTTTATTAAAACAAAAGAAAAAATTCTATTGGTAGGAAATGTTTATTTCTATGAATACTTTTAAATTTTTTATAGAGCATGAAAAATTAAACATAACTCTTCTTCCTAATGGAAGATACAGTTTGCTGCTTCATTCCCCATGTTCTCCTTCACAGACTGTAAACTTTTACCAAACCATAGTCCTCTCTACCTGAGCAGTACTCTAGGAAACAGATAGGTTTTGTGAAAAATCTTCTCTAAGATTTTGTGAAAAATCTTCTCTAAGACCCAATTTTGTTTCCATCATGTTTAAGCATTGCAAGGAAACCCAGGAAAATGAAGTTTACTCATTCCTGACCACTCCTGATGGACACAACTGGAAAGTTCACCTTCCATGATGACTATACCACTTCTGAGATTTTATGGTTATCACTTAACCATATAATAATAATGATAATAATAATTTACACATTATAATAATAATTTACACATCTAAATGCATGTTCTGGTTTTCCATTCTTTATGGTGACCAAATCCTACAAGCCTCTTGCTTTGTTATAATCCTTGTGGTCTAGGTGTTCTCACCACATGAGTCACAAGGACTTTGAGTTTCTTCACCTCAGCAACATGTTTTAACTCTCAGTGACCTGAGAGCTGTTCATGTCAAAAAAAGAACATTGGGAAAAAAGGACTTAAACCCGCACACAGACTACACACTCCTCCTTATAACCCAAATATCCTGTCTTTTGCAAACACCTTCACTAGGCTCATGCATCTACATTTCCATGGAATGTGAGCATGCCTCATTTATTTTCAGTTGTGAAGACGTGATCACCTTCATGATTACCTTTTACAAACCTTGAATGTTTGCTGGAGGCTGGCTTATCCTGAGTCTTTTCACGATCTTTTTTGTTTGGATTTAGCTGAGAATTCTGAAGGATTCCTAGCATTACATATGATGGTCTTACAGAAATATTGTTGATGATCTGTAGAAATAATATGGAACTGCTGGCCAAAACTCAGAGGAGTAGACTTATTTAGGTAAACAAAGCTGTTGCAGGTTCCAAAGATGAACTATTTTAAAGCATTAGGTTATGAGGAAGCATTAAAAGGCAGAATCAGCTTTAACAACTGAGAATCATTTTTATGATAGCCATAGCTTTCTATGAAACCTGTACTGCATACTCACTTAAATCATGATAGTTTTTCTGGTAATTCTCAGTTATGCTAAGAATATCTTTACAATGAAAAGATAAGAAATGGAAGCGATAAATAGACAGACAGTAGACCTGCTTTAGACATTTTCTGTGAAAAAGATGTGAATAACTTGCAATTTATATTCAAATTAAGATGTGTAGAGGAAATTTCTAAGATTAAGGTCAGTGAAAAGCAAATGGCTTGGATATCTTCAGACGAGTGGGATACTTTACAGCAGGATTTGTGCAGCAAGCACACCACCCCTTTGGTCATTTTCCCCCACAGATATGAAGAGGGAACTGGTCCATAAAGGGCACACAGGAAACCAAGAAATCTGGTTTCTCTTTCTAGGATTGACTAGGGACTGGTGATAGGCGTTTTAGGTGTGTGTAGTTTTAAGTCTCAGACTCAGATGTTCAATATATCTGCTCATTTGCCACACAATCTCAGCAACAGCTGAAGGCGTTAAATGTCTTTATGTGTGACACCACAGCTCCCCAGCACCCAGGGCTGTACTTATGGCATGGTCAGGAACATATACACTGCAAATACATAGTGCAGCTTATGGATCCCTTATGCATTTGGGGCTCAAATTCTCTCTCTCTTGTCTCTCCAAACAGTTTTTGCAGATGAGCAGTTCCATTGAATTCAGAAATTATTCATCTGCTCATGCTTCCATCTGGACCGAGGCTTGCAGGTAGCTCTAATTTTATGAGAGTGTATTTATTTGATTTGATTTCATTCCCAGAGAAATAATATTTGGTTGAGAGAGTGAAATGCCTGTTATTTTCTTTGCTGAAATGATGGCAGTGAAACCAAACAAAAAAAAATGGAGAGGAATAGGTTAGTTATTAGAACCATTTTTAATAGAACATTCAGTATAATGAAAATATTTTTAATTTATGATTTACACTGGAACAAAAATAAAGATTAAAATGACCTGTCTGTTTTTCAATGAAAAAACAGCTGATCTGACCTTCAAAGTTCAAACTGGAAGGCTACATATGATGAGTCTTATGATACCAACCTTAACATGGCAAAATCATCCTTTCCCGTAAAAAGTTCAGCAGTGGCTGATGATGATTTTTCTGCTGACTAATATATAGGAACCTAGGAATCTGTGCAAGATTTGGTAGTATTTTATTTATGTGAAAGAAAAATGTCTATGATCATGTACTTTATTGTTAAGCATTTTCTCTCAAGGGCCAAAGCCAATTTTATGGTTTATCATTTTTCCCCACAATACCACCTGCACAAACTTGTTGGTCAGATTGTTTCCATTTCTTCCACCTCCTCAGAGATATGTATTTCTCCACACTGGTGGTATAAGAACCTCTTATTTTCCCCCTCCTGCAGCCCTGGTGCTCAGTGTAGTTTATCCTGTTTACGATTGATTTCACAGAGATGAATCCCACCCGACCCAGGGAGCTGCCAGGCGTGCTGCACTGTGGATGCCCAGTGAACCTCAGCTGCTCTGGCAGCCTCAAGAAGGCTGCAGACCACAGAAGTCTTTTCCCAGACGAGTAAAAAAAGAACAACAAAACCCAAACTTTCCCATTTCTCTTTTCTGAACTTGGTTAGTCTTGCAGATCTTTTTATTTTGCCCCTCTATTCAAAAAAATCACTCAAGAGAACCTTTCCAAGTGCAATTAATCTTGCTCATTGGATTCAGAAGCTGACAAACACAGATTCAAACAGGACAGAAATGTAAGGTTATTATTGGAGGGATTAACGTGTTCCCTCATGGGAAAAGAGGCTCAAAACTTAACTCAGTTTTTGATCTTCCTGCTTTTTCTAGACAACCGGACCAACTTATTTAATAATTTTATCCCTCAGTTCTCACTTGTGTTAGAGAGACAGCTGTACCCTCTTTTGCCCACTGTCTTTCTCCTAGAGAAAATATATGATAAGAATTACAAAGGTTGTAGTGTTTTAAAACATGAATTTATCTCTAGCCTTAACCAGGTTATAAGAAAATATAAATCTTTTTTTGCAAGGAAAATTTCTTATAACATTATAGAAGCAAGGAACTTCCCAAAAGTATCTCAATTTCACACACAAAAAAATAAGCTTTCAAAATTAAAATTTAATATACTATAAAAATTTTATACAGTTTTTTTTACTAAATAGAGGTAAAAAGCCTCTTTATGTTAGAAAAAATACTTTCATTTGAGAATTGTGTTTTCAGAAAGACCGTACTACAGAGAAAAGTTCAGTCATCCCAATAGAAATTATTAATACTGTTAGTGAATGTGCTAATTAGTAAGTTACAGGAACACTGAGAAAGGTGTTATTACTTAAATCTGAAAAATTAGTAGCAGAATAAACTCAGCCAAAATTCAGTTGTTAATATGGAATGAAATTATGAAGACGTAGAAAGTCAAGTACAGGCTTAACTGCTTTGCTAAACACTGATTTGAGTCCAACATCAAAATGACAGCAAATATTATTCTTCATACTTTGTGCATAGGATGAGAGAAACCTGAAGGTATCTAGGAGGTAGATTAGTATTTGAAATAACAGTCTATTAAAATGGAAATTAAATAAATGCTACTGCCTAGAAAATAAATTAGTTTTTAGTGGCTGTCATCAGACCTGGATTCCACCTTCAGCCTCTCTGAGCCCTTGTCAGCTGGATTCCAGCCCAGATGAAGTGGGCAGGAGAGCACAGGAACCTAATGAGAATAATTAGGAATTAGTTTAGCACACTCATACAGCTGAATTACCCAAAGATCAGTCACTTGTTTGGAGCAGACAATGCAGGGATTTATTCAGCAGAAGAACGTGCAGGCAGAATTCCAGCATTTTAACCAAACAGGTATTTGCCATTGACTTAATAGAAAATAATTTGAATTGCATTAGGATTCTCCTCAGAAAGTCTTCAAAGTCCAGCTTCTTGCTTGGAAACCTCTCAGATCCTAACCTGTGTGAGAAAACAAGGGACCAGTCTTAGTGTGTGAATCATAGCCTCTCTGTCCCTTTCATCTTTGCACTTAAATATCCTCTGCTCTTGCTCAGCAAAGATTTGAGTGCAGCTCTGCAGAGACTGAAAAATGGCAATTTCTCAGTCTTGAAAGTTCAAAGTAAGGTGGGAGATGTGTGCTGGGCACTGGGCTCTGGGCAGGTTTGGGAGGGGGACCCTCCTGCAGCTGGGTCTGGGAAAAGGAAGATGCACACAGCGGGCTGTCAAGGAATAGCACACCGGTCACGCTGGAATTTAGAGGGCTCAGTCCCCACCATGCCAGCAGCACCAAGGAATCCCAGAAAGAATTGGCTCTCTGCCCTCTCCAGGAGGCTTCAGTGCTGCCTGGACAGGCACTAGACAAAGTGACATCTTACCAAGGACCGCAGGATGAGGTTATGAGAAAACGCTTCATATCCCTCAGTTCCTATCAGCCCAATCCATTCCAATACCACCCCAAATACAGTTGTATATGTGTGTTGTATAATCCTTTAACTCCAGCCAGAAACTAAGTACCACAGATCCCACTCAGTGGGATGGGGAAGAAAATCGGAAAAAAAGTTAAAAATTGTGGTTTGAGATAAGAATAGTTCAATAACAGAAATAAAATTAAATATAACAATAATGATAATAGTAGTAGTGAAAAGCAGAGAGAGAGGTATAGAAATAAAACCCAGCAGAGACAAGTGATGCACAGTACAATCACTCACCTGTTGCTGACTGATGACCAGCTCAACCCTGAGCAGCAAATACCCCCTGTTTTTCCACACAGCATGACATCCTAAGGCAAGGAATATTCCTTTTGCCAGTTCAGGTCAGATGTCCTGGCAATGCTCCCTCCCAGCTTCTTGTGCACCTGCTTACTGGCAGAGCAGGGGAAACTAAAAGTCATTGACTCAGCGTAAACACTGCTGAGCAACAAGTAAAGCATCAGTGAGGGTATTGACAATGCTATTCTCATGCAAAATCCAAAACACAGCACTGTACCAGCTACTAAGAAGAAAATTACTCCACCCCGGCCAGAAGCAGAACAATGAGGCAGAAGAAAACATGCTGAAAACACAGGTCACAGTCCTGGAAAACTGAGTACAGTGCGTGTATCTGCTACTTCTTTATACAGATATAGTTGACTTGATGATTTATACATGCCCAAGATCTCATGCAATAAGCTCCTGCGTCTGATGAAAGAATGGTTGATTTAGCCCTTGGTTCAGATGTAGCCCTCAATTCAGGTGCAGTCCTTGCCTCAGATCAGTCCTTCACTGCCAAACGGGAGTGAGTATGAAGGGAGCCACAGATTTCCAAAAGCCTTCAGGGGTATGTGTTTCCCTTAGACAAACGTGTCCCTAGTAACTGTAACCATTTTTGATAACTAACATAAACTGATTTTCTCTAGATAGCGTATCTTCCAACATGATTAATATGTCTAAGTAGTAAAACAAAGGCTCTTCTAAATTACTGAAATACAGCATAAGCATCAGACAAACTTCTTTGTATTACAAAACTGCAATCCTTGGTGCTCATTAGGGAAAATAGTTTCCTGTTTGCTTTGAGCTCACCTAACGCAGTGGGAAAGTGGATCAGAAAGCAGGTTCTGCCTGTGCAAACTGGTGAGCTTTACCCTCAACAGCATGGAAATACCAGGAAGCTGAATAATTATGAATTTTTTAAGAGAAAAAGCACTGAGTGCAATACAGTATTATTCTTACTCTTCCTGAAAAATATCCCAGAAGATGAACTGTCCAGATGGTAAAGTGTAATCATGGGACTTGGAAGACAGGCATTATTTTTGCACAATACCACAAGCTTCTTGGGTGACCTTAGGAAAACTTTTCCATGAATAATGCTTTATGAATTATTTAAAAACTTGATAATTTCAACATTCTGCACTTCAGACAGCTAATTTCAGTATTCTAAAATTTCACTGTCAGCACCAAAGGTACCTGCCTCTCTCCACTGATTTATAACAAAATTCTGGCTTTCAGCTTTTGAATGGCATCTGATGTGGATTGCTATAGTAACTGAAGATGCTGTAAAGATTCCCCTTAGGGGTAAAAATTAATAAGACAACTTGGTTGTTAGGTCTTCTGTTTCTAAAACTAAATAATCATAATATACAGCCTACACAAAGAGGTAAGGAAAATTTAAGAAAATTACTTTGAAGATTTAATTTTAGAGAAACATAGGTAAGGGATGTTACATTTGGCACTGATGCATAATTTCCCAGACAGGTTGTCCTCTACCCAAATTCTGACTAAGTGATGCCAGCATGTTCTTTTGAAGTCCCCGTCTGAAACTGAAATATTAAAATAATTTAAAAGTACTACCAAGGATCAACACATGCTTAATATAATTAAAATCAGACTGCCATTAGTGAACTTTATCCAATGCAGATCTAATCTTTAAAAGAAAATACAACTTTGAGTGGGTACCATGTAATAGAAATAGATGCCTGGTTCAGAAGAAGAATGAGGATGGAGTCAAAGGAAAGAGTAAGCCATTCTTCCACCCTTGTATGTACAGGTGGGGTTAATTTCTTAATCTTTTTCAAAGTTGTCACATTGCTTATCATATAAATTGATCATATAGCATCATAGGGTCTCCCCTAAAAGGTCCTTCCTGCAATTTATCCTGTGGTTGGGATAAAGGAAATCTTGAGCTAATACTGATGGTTCTCTTGTCTTTGTCTCATATCTTCTGTGGCAAAATTAAAAAAAAAAAAAAAGGAGAAAAATCTTTGATTCCAATATCTAATTATCTAATCACTGATAATCACTACCTTAACAGATGTATTACTGTAATCATAGCCAGAAAACCAATGTTACTCATGAAGAGAATCATAGAAAATTGAAGAAAGCTTTGCTATATCATAACTACTGCCAATAGTCATCTAGTGAAAATAGTGGGTTTAAAGTGTTAGCTGTATTTTCTTTCACCTTGAATCCAATGAAAAGTTAAACCATTCTCTGTGGCACAGACTTCTCTTTGTTCTTTGCCTTTGGATACATTCACACAACAGAGCTATGAACCATGACTCAGATTTCTAAGCACAATACACAGAGAGCTGTTATCTGATTAGAAAGTAAAGACTAAGCTCATGTCCTTAACATGAATCTGATTTTGTTCAGTTTTCACAATACATCCACAACCTGGAGGAAAGAGAAAAGCATATCTGGCAGAAAAGAGATGATGACCCCTTTACCTTGAAAATATAATTTGAATTCTAAAAGCACAAAAGAAGAGGAATTAGGCCTGGTTTTTATCTTTACCTGAGCTTGATTAGGTCATAGAAAGTTCAGGTAATACTTCTGCCTCACAGCTACAATCATCACAGCAGTAGAGAAGCTGATGGAACAGAAAGAAATGAATAGAAATTAAAACTTTTTAACCAATATTCCAGCTGCCTGATTGCGAAGAAAAGGTTCAAAATAAAAACTCTGTAGAAGTAAATTGACACATTCTGTTTCGATTAGCATCCAAATTAGTAAATCAGCAGCACAGTGAAAACTTTACCTGAGATCACTTCCCTAACTGAGATGTTTTGAGAGGAAAGTTTTAATTCAAAAACCATGATGACCATGCATTTAAGTATTTTAAGTTATTATTATCATGCATGAAACTTCATAAACAGGTCCAAAACTAAGCAGCACAAAAACTTTAGTCCATTTTTAATATTTCCCTTGTATCTTCAGGTCTGAACTCAGGTTTTCCAGATTTCCCAGTAGCCTGTTGAGCTGAAGGGCATATCATTAGAGCATTTCATGCCCTGTGCAGAAACTGTTAATCTCCACAAACCACTAGGACTATTACATTTTTGGGGAGGCCACAGTTGCCCATTGTTTATCTTAGATCAGTTGAAAATTCAGCATAAACAAAGCACAAAAGAGAAAAAGTCTGGCAGTTCTAGTAAGTTGTGAGCTGCAGGAAAGAGGCAATGTGCTCTTGGCTTAGAAAATCACAGAAAGAGGGACATCACTGGTTTAGATAGCAAGAGAAGTTTTCCCAATAGCCCTCTAAAAAAGCTTTACATTTACATCTGGCTTTGATGTCTCTGAATCTGATGTCTTTCCTGACTATAAATACACTTGCACTATAAATACACATCATCCCTTGTAAAATGTTTTGAAATCTTCTGATGAAAAGCACTAAATATGCAGCTTTCTATTTATGGAGAAGCTTAAGGTGAGATAATGTTCTCTGCACTGAGATTTCATGGTTCTGCGGAGAGGGTTGGTTTCCCATCAAAGAGCTATTTACACATCAGAAAAGATCTGTCAATCCCACCACTGCTGATCAAGGAAAACTAGTAAATGAGCTAGTAGCAGCTGCAGTTGGGAAAGAAAATACAGAAACAGAACTGCAACAAAGCAATGACATTGATACCAAGCTGGAGCATGAGTCCTTACCTCCTGAGAAATTTGACATGCCAAATTGTCTTTGCACTATTCTTGATTTAGCTAACCCAAATGTAGACAGAAGTGACACCAGATGAGTCAGGCACACCGTCTGGACTCAAACTCTGAATTTGGAAGTGACAAACTCACAAAAGTTTGCTTGGCTGTTTCATTTCAACAGTTAAAGAAAAAGCCAAATTTCCTTTTTAGCTTTCAGACAACTTGCAGTTGAACATATCCAAAGGTTAAAGGGTTTGCTGAAGAAGTGTGCTGCTGAGATTAAGTAAAAATTATCTACTCAAATTTTAACCCACATTAAGGCAGTGAAAAGGGTTGGCAGGGATACGTGGGAAGGTCTGTTGTAGAAATTTTGTGCAGTGGTTGCTTACTTCCATCCACTGAAATACATATGCTTAGGTTTGGCCAAGTAACTACATTCATTGCTAGCCACTGAAATCTTGGAGAACTGTTACTCCCAAATTATGGTTGCTCAGAAGATGTCAACAAACTGAACAAGGCAGGCCTCATTTGTTGCAATTCTTTCACCCCATAAATACCTCTCTCTATGTTTATGAAAAGAAAGAATATCTACACAAATGTAAACTACAAATCCTCAGTTCCATTAAGCACTGCACTCATCATTGCACACTAATTTATGAATAAATGGGTGCAGAAGAGATGTATCTAATTGGAATGTACCATTTCCAAAGTTTGTTACCTGATCTCCACACTCCATTTAATGTATTATTCCAATAATGTAATTTTTAGCAGCAAATCAGAAAATTCCTATCCAGGGAATGGGTGGAAGGATGATAAATGATCATGGTCTAGGTAAAGTGAAGTGACTAATGATCTGAGACTTCAAAAATTAAATTGTAGCCAAAAGTAATATGTTGTACCATACAATAAACAAAATATTGCAGTTTAATTATATGAATAATTACTGTGCTTGGAAGAATGCACAATGTTTAATAATCCTTTCTGAATACTTGCAGGGTTTTTTCCAGAATTTGTGCCTGGGAATTGACTAGCCTGAAGGTTGCCATGGAAAACACTCAGCTTACACAGCACATGGAGTACGGGGCAAATGCAAACTAAAGTGGAGACTGGTGTTTGTAAAACTCCTTATGGTATTTTCATATATATTAATTGTTGAAGCTATTAAGGCAAGAAGAGAAAAACAGACCACATAACTGAGCCATATCTGCCTACTGATTTCAGAGGAATTGCAAAATCGGAATTTGATATGAGGACATTTACATGAGGTTTTATTAATGATTGAGTTAATAAATATGCTTTTCTCCCACTTTGATGTGCCTGCCCTCTCCTTGGGAAGCTTATATTCTGTCAAGATTTTCTTTTTTACTGACAAAGAAGCAATCAGAGAGATGTCAAAACAGTCCTTCTCTCATCTTTATTATTGTTTATTAGATATGACAGGTAGATCCTTAGACACAAGCTTTTCTGATGCTAGACAATATGGACAAATACAACAAAAATGTTTAAGTTAGCAGAGGGGTGGAGAGAAAGTTCAAGGAAATGTTGGGGTACTCTCAGCTCAGTTGGGCATAATGATGAGCATGACACGGTTGTGTCTGTCACATGGACTGTAAGAGCTTCAGATATCACAAGATAACATTTACAGAGGATTTCAAAGAAAGTAACAATATTCTGACCATGACCTGGAGAGAACTGTCCCTGACTGACACCACAGTGAGTAACAAGCACGCCTGCCACAATTCCTATAGACAAAGTCTCTTCACATAACCTGGCTTGCGTTTATGAATAAAGCTTTTCCAGTATTTGATTGTTTTTGTCAGGTAGTTTTTGACAACCTAGAAAGGAGTTGTGCATTTTCTGGACAAGCTCTTCTCTGTTTTTTCAAGCTGCCACCTCTGACTTTAATCCTCTCTAGTGTGCGTTTACTTCCCACTGCATAATCTTATTGAGAATATGATAGTTTGAGTGACACTGTGGACAGAACAGATCCACAAGAATACCCTCTACACTAATTCTACTTTAATCTACAATAATCTACCTCATTTAATACATTTTAAAAATTTCTTTTGTAGGCCTCCTCATGGAATGCACTATAGCTAAGGAAAGTGCCTAAAAATTATTCAAGCTTCCTGCAATAGTTATTTCCAGTGCCTTCTTACTCAGACAAATGGATGTGGCATCACATACCATAAGAGGACAAAAATACAAAAGATATTAGAGATACCTCCTAAAAATGGCAGCAGAAGGTGATCTATAACACAACTTTCAATGAGATACTAGAAATGCAAGAAAAGATACTGTTTTAATGACATGTAAGTGGCCAAAGCAAGTCATAAAGATAAAAAACTGCAAAAGGAAAAGATCACTCCACGATCAGTGGAACTATCAGACGGAGATTTACCCTGTACTGCAGCACTGCCTACTGCAACCACCTGCTCCTGTTGAATCCTCAGCACTTCCAAAGTCATGTCCTGAGCCACTTCACTGAGCTGTCTTCACAGCTTCTCCTGAACATCTCTGTTTCTGTGCACACTCATGTACCCATTCAATAAGCCATTTACATAGTGGCCATTTCTTTCTTATTTCTTTTGTAGGTGTGGAGCTTCACATGCTAAGACTATTTCAGTTATTTGGTGCCTGTTAACAGGTGAGTTAATGGGCAGACATGGTGTGATGAACCTGCTCTGTGACCACTCCCTTAGTTGGAAGAAGGATGCAAGGCTCTCTCTGTCCACGATCAATTTTCGCCAGTTGCACAATGTTCAACACCTGCATAATAATACTATGATAACATGATGAAAGCACTTAGTATACATGCCTAAAGTATATACAACCATTCTTATGTTTTCACACCACCCTGTCTCCCACACTAGGACAGAAGCTCAGAAAATTTAAATCCATACAGAGAAAAAGAACCTCTTATTTTGAGACGTGTCAGTAGGGTACCTTGGAAATGAATCTCCACTGGCTTTCCACAGATCTAGGCATATGTCATGGTTTAAACCAGCCAGGAACATAGACCCAAAAAACCTTCACTCACTGCATGTTCTACACTTCTTGCACCCTGGGGGTAAAAATGAGAAAAAATTAGAAAATCCATGTGTTGAGATAAAGACAGCCTAACAGGTAAAGGACAAGCCTCATGCACAAGCAAAGACAAACAAGGAACTCATTTGCCACTTCCCATGGCCAGGCAGGGGTTCAGCCATTCCCAGGACAGCCAGGCTCCATCGTGCCTGTGGTGACTTGGGAAGTCAAATGCCATCACTCCCAGTGTCCCACCTTTGCTCCTTCTTCCCCCAGCTCTATGTGCTGAGCATGATGCCAGCAGGATGGGTTATCCCTGTGGTCAGCTGGGATCTGCTCTCTCAGCTGTGTTCCCTTCCAACTTGTTGCGCATCCCCAGCCTCCTTACTTGTGGGGTGGGGTGAAGAGGAGAAAAGGCCTTGACTCTGTGCAAGTGCTGCTCAGCAATAAAGAGAACATCCCTAAATTATCAACACTGTTCCCAAAACAAATCCAATATGCAGTTCCATAGTAGCTACTATAAAGAAAATTAGCTCTGGCCCAGCCAAAAGCAGCACAGCATGCCACACAATTCTGTTATAGTCTATTACTCATTTACAGAGAACACAGACTTTTTAGATGCTTCTTATGTTATCTTATCCTGTCTGCAAAAAGTAGTAAGTAGATTCCTCTTATTTGTTTTTCAGGAAAGTATAATTTTTTTTTAATTTTATAAACAAAATCCTTTGCGAATATAAATATTTCACCTATGTCCCTCCTCCTTACTCCCTTGTCCCTAAGAAACTCGTATTGCTTATTTTACATTAAAGGCCTGTCAAGATGAGAAGTCATCACAGAAACATTTCTGACAATTGGTTTATTCATTATCTAATTGCACTGGCAGGCAAGAAACTCCAAAAGTCACTCAATGTGCCATGACAGTTTTACATGGATCTTGAAAATACTTGCCAAGCCACTTTCACAGCCTTGAAGTTTCTGTCAAGAGAATAAAGAAAGGAATGAGAAAAATGGGGACTTCAACCGCATGAAATACAACTCAACGATTTTTCTTCCTCCGTGCTGAAATGCTGGCATAAAATTGTTGTGTGAAAAGCACACAGGGAGACACATTTGCTCTTCTAAGAATTTTGTCTTTTAAGAGCTTAACTTAAGGTCATCCTGGATTAAAGATGTGCAGTGAAGTGAAGATTTTTTTTTTAATTTTTATTCCCATCACAGGGGAAAAAAGGAAATTTATCCTGCATCAGAGGAAAAGTCCACCAGTGTTTTTTTCGCAATAGCACCGAGTAATGGATGTATAAAGTGGGGGAGGAGGAGGAATACATACAGAGCAAGGAGAGATCTTATTTCTACAGAGATGGGTTTCTTTTCCAACAGTTCTGGAGAGGATGCAGCAGCACAAGTGTTTGTAGGAAAGTCAAGTCAACTGGTCTCCATAAAATGTTTTCTGATGGGGAGGGTGGAGGTCTTGGACTCTACCCTAAACAGTGATACATGAGGAAGCCTATTTTCCTCAGACTCATCATTCCTACCTCTTTGTAAGTCTAATAAATTTCTATTTACAGACGTGTTACATTTAAGTTTTCCTTATAAGTAGTTTTCTTCTTTACCTCAATGGAACATTGATGTCTACTGAAAAAAAAGAGCAAAAAGTTACATACAAAATGACTCTATGATCTGGAGGTTATGTATTGTTTATGTCTTAAGCATCTGACCTTAAATTTTCTCCTCATTGTTTAATATTTTAGGTCTTAATAGAGAACCAAAGAGATACTGTTAAAAAAGAGTATGGGGATGAATGAACTCACTCTGCTTTTGCTCATCTCCCTTGAATTTACTTCCACATTTCAACATATTATGCAAGTTAACATAGATTTTCAAAACCACAAGGAAAGGAAGTGCAAATAGAAATACTTACTTACTGTGTTCATGCTAGAAGTCTTCTGAAGCCCTTTTGAAAGTTCTTTGTGGTGTTGAGACACTTAAGATAAAGAAACAACAATATCTGGAGTAGACAACAAAACAGGCATTAAATACACCACTTCATGAGACTGAATACTAGAATCAATAGATTCTCAGCTATGTCACATTAACAACAGAGCAGGTAGATTTCTATGACCCCCTGATTGCTATGTTAGACTTCACCATGTTCAAGATAAAAGAGCTTAAGGTTGCCTTCTCCAAGACAGAAAAATGCACCTTCTCAGTGGTACTAATCTCTTATGGTAGATTTTGTAGGAAAATTACAAAAATCCAGTAGTTTAACATTCTCATCAGGAGACATCTCAAAACACATTTCAGTCTCCACCACCGATATGTGTCTGAACAAGTAAAATTAACTTTTCTCTGGAAGTGAAGGGTTATGTCTCCACTCTCTCCACTCTCTCCACTCTCAGCTACACAGGGAGTGAACAGAAAGCCTAGGCTAGATGTTGGAATTAGGGGAAATGACTCCATCAAGATGTCTTTTTCTGTGCAAACCTTCTTTCTGCTACTGCAAATGGAAACTTCTCACAGTCTTGCTAACAGATGCCCATGCCTTCCTTCCAGGAACACTTCCTTTGCTGGTATTTATGCTGCATAAAAAAAGCAATGCAGCGGCTCAGGAAAGGGCTTTGGAAGCGAAAAGGAGCAGCAGGATGTTGTAGCATGTCTCACAAATTACTTGTGGTTTAAATGATTTAAGGATACAGGGTTGTTATTTCATTGGATGGACAGATTTGGTCAAATGCCTTAACAGCACTTGCAAACATTAATATCAATTCCAAGTGGCTATTCAATTCCATGCTCATAGTCCTTGTTATTCAAGTTGCTATGTGACTGTCAGAAGAAAACAGATTGCTGTTCATTTTAATCAGTCAGATCACAGTTTTATTGGACGTGCCTGTTTGATGTGATTGCATCTTGCACAACTGAGCGAAATGAGACAAAAAGAGCAATTTTATATTACGTAGATAATAACAGATGCGCCCCTCAGAATTCATTATAGAAATCTGTTTTGCAGCCGTATGTTCCACTTCATCTGAAATCCTTTTGTTCTCATCAGCCTTTTCCTGTGTGAAACAACCACTCTGCATTTTGCAAGCACCCACTAATGGAATCTGATATTACCTTGTCTGTATCCTTGGATCTCGTGCTAAATATTGAAAACAAAGAAGTCTAGTTTTCCATAACCTACTAAAATAGCCTCCATACAGCCACCTGATTGTAAACACCAGGCATATTTACCCTCTTTATTACTATTTACTCTTCGAATATCGCTCTCTAATAACTGAAAATAGAGAGCTTCAGCAGTAAACAATTTTAAAATATTTTGTTTCCTTGGTTTTTTCTTCTGCCTCAGTCTAAGCCTTCAGGGTGAGCACAGCTCTGTGAAATCTCAGCACAGCCTTGGTGTCATTTTAAGTTAAATTGTGTTCAAATCTGTAGCCATCCAAATTCCCTTAGGACTTATATGCATGTGTTTGAATCAAAATTACAGGTATCACATGCTGCTTCTTTTCTTCATAACCTTTCTTAAACATCTACATGATGCTGAGAAATATGTCTTTTATTGGCTTGATTCTTAGCTGATGTATATTCAAGTGGCTCCACAGATTTTAGTGGACTTATGCCAAATTACATTACTGAAACAGTTTGGCTGAAATCCTATCACCTTTGACATCACTGGCAAAATTCCCACTGTCTTCAGCAAAGAAATTACTTCAATGTATATGCTTGGCATATAGAGACCCTCCTCAGTGCAAAGTCATGCAGTGAGGCACAATGATGTCTCAATTAGAGGCAACACATTCCTCCTGTGAAGTCTGCTAGAGGTCAACACTAAAACATTATTTATATGACTAGACAACAGAAGGAATAAAAGAAAGGTTGGAGAAACACGAATTAACTTTTGCAAAAATCATTCAAAGATATTTCAATGTAAATACAACAGTGACTCAGAGCATCTCATTACTTTTCTTTATCTTTCTTATAAAGCCACTGGCATCCTTAAATACCTCTCTTTGTCTAATTAGAAATGATCATTTTCTCTGGGTCAAGCCTGCAGGTACATACACATCATAAAATCAGTGGATCAGGCACTGGCACCCAGACATATCTCTGCACCCACTCTTCATGGGGTACCCTCTCATGTTCGAGGGCACTTGGTAAGTCAGCCTTCCTTCCTTCCTTCATGTACTCTGAGGCACTCCACCATTTCTTCCAGGCCCTGTTATTTTCCCCACATCCATATGTCTACATCATCCGCAGTATCAGAACCCCACTGTGTTATATTTCTCATCTCTCTGTCTCCTTCTAGGACTCCTGAATGAGGTTTCCATACCCATAAGTCTAGATCTCGACATAGTGACTAATAATCATCATCACCTATTTGTGCTTCAGTGTGAATTCTTGCTAATGTCCTCTCTGCACAACTCTTTTCCATCTCCCTAAATCCTTTCTCTTTTTCTCTTTCACTCTAAGACTTCAAGTCCACATCCAGTTCATGGAGTTGGAGGCTTGATTCTTCAGCCTGCATTTCTATAGGACAATTTATAATCTTGGAGCATAGACTGGTGGTGAAGCTGGATAATTAAACTAGACAATTAAATCCTCTTCTGTTCTTTTTTCAGCCCTACTAAATATCTAATGTATAACCTTAACCTTTTGACCTTCAAAATCTGCCACATCTGTTTACATCTATTTGGACTAAATTTATTAAGGTGATGTTGTAGCATAGGTTTAAATATCCTCTTGCTCAATCAGATCCTAATCTGCAAATAATTTTGAAATCAGAGATGTATTTTCATTCAATTAAGAAAAAAAAGCTCTGGGTTTCTTTTTATTTGCTTGTTTCCATTTGACTTGGCATTTTATTTTTGTTTGGGGTTTTTTTACTGTTTCATAGAAACACTCAAATCATCCCTTTTCCTTTGTTTGAAATTTCCTTTCTTCAGTTTTAACAGCAAATCAAACAGTCAGTCATTCAGACAAGACTAGCTATCTCTTTTAAATCAATTGAAATACCAACAATAACAATAATTGATTTCCAGTCCTATTTCAGCAGACGACATCACACACTTAAGCTATTGCCTTGTTGGACTAGAGGTATGCTAAATGATAAAGGGACTGTCTCTCTCATGTCTCTTTGAAGAAAGCAAGGGGATTTCTATTTCTTGTCAACCTGGAGGAGCCTGATAACAAGATGTTTTTTTAATCTGAAAGCTAGGCTTTCATCAAGCGCAACTTTCGTGTCTTCAGAGACAGATGTTGAGGTTCTGAAGCATCAAAAATCCTTCCAGTGAAAAACAGGCGTAAATTATACTTGTGTTAACAGTAAATGGACAGATACAGAATCCATATCAAAATATTATGAATGATATTGCAGGGCTAATGTTGCTTTGTGTGTGAGATTAATGCCATTGAAAACACATTGACATAAAAGCCTAATACAAACATTACCAGCTAAGCCTGAAATAAAGGCAGGAAGGTTGTCATTGACAGTATGGATATAAACATATCAGTCTTATAATAGTATTATAAATAAAAGGTTTGTTAATTTAACAATGGCCATATATATATGTTTAAGTAATGTCAGTGCTCACACATTGCCAGCCTTTGTTTCAGCATTTATGCGGGACCACACAAAGCAGCCAAACACTTCCTGTTAACTTTTAGGGAATGATAGCACAGACATGACCATAAATGTGATTCTGCTGCATAAATCATGTCTGTGCATGTATAAATTTTATTGGTAATTTATGAATATGAATGCAAACAGAAATAGCCAGGCCATACATCAAAAGCACCAACACAATGAAAAACTGGCTCAGGAAATCACACCCAGGTTCTGCAGGTATGCAGTGTTAGACCACAGACGGGCCAAGGAATATTTTGTAAATTATGTTTTCCATGCTCAGGCCTCAAAGTTCTCAGGGACAGTTATATTAAGGGCAGAAATTTATACACTGTGACCTTTCCAGGTATCCCCTCACCCTGTTACTTCCTTATGAAGGCCTGGTACTACCAAAGCCAATTGGAATTGGAACTTTTGATAAGAGATTTGTTATTTCTGTGGTGCCAAGCAACTCTTCTACCACACATTTCTGTGAGTTCTTGCTTTTATACATTGGTCACTTACCAGGGACCTTAGGACTGTGGAAGCATCTAATGTTTGAGGAATTGAGAGACTGACAGTCCAAAGAGACTCAGATACATAATCTGCATGGCATCATCTCCCTGATGTGCAAGAAAGTTCACAATTACTTTCAAAACTATGCCAAAAGCTGACAACTCCCTTCAGCTGTCCTTCCAATGCTGTTTCACATAACGACCTTTAAATGGGATGGGGGAACTACATATGGAGCAAAGAATTTTACTTTTATTATTTGTACTTGAAAATAATTGTGCAGGGCATCAGAGCTTCTCACCACAAACAATCCCAATGGCAGACAATTTGACTCCCAGGCCTTTTTCTGGAACCAAGAGACAGATATCTCTTCATTAGAACTACCAATCTGATTTTTCATACCAACTGCAAAGGAGTCAAAAATGCTTGTAGCTCTGCCTGAATGGTATAGCTGACTCCTGCTTTGGAAAAAGCTTCACTTTTCCACCGCATAACAGCATTTTATGGCTCTGCACAGAGAATTAAATAATTGAACTATTAGGCCACTCCCGTAAGCGCTGTATTAATGTTGCTTTAAGGAATGTAATGTCTCCTGCCAAGAAACCATCTGTTGAATGAGATATGTGAGACTAAAATGAGGCTAAAAGGAAGACTGCAGATATGATAGCTCCAGATTGGAAGCTTCTTGGTACCATGGGGATGCTAATCAGTGTTGATCCTGACAGTTGTAGGTGTTCAGCCCCCAACAAGTAACACACTTTCATACCTTTTTATTTTATTCTATCATTTCACTTTTTTTCAATGGTGAAGAGCAATCTAGAGCTACTTGCTCAGCATATTTAAAGAGTAAGTTAAGGATATGTAACATTATCTCAGAGTATTTTAAATGAGACAATGATGGATACTGGGAGAACTTGTAGCAGCTTCTACTGATCATCCATGAGAATAAGTTTTGTGATTCAAAAAATGTTACAGAATTTTTATGCTGATTTGGTACTTTAGTTCTACTTTTACACTTCCTGGTTTTGTCAAGAGTAAGTATGAGACAGGCAAGGAAGAGATGTCCAAATGGACATCTGGAGGAGCTCTTAAATCTTATTTCCACTTCAGTCTCCCATTTTCCCTCCTTTGAAAAAGTTCAAGAGACTGCATAAAGATGCAGTGTCAACACACCTCTGTAAAGAATTGCTCTTGTTTTCCTCAGACATGAGCTCTGTTTCCACAGGGAAATTCTCCTAGGTGAAGAGAAAGGATCACTGGTTATGGTTATGTCCCTCTTCCAGAATAAATTCAAAGCTGTTACATTTCAGATTTGGTCAAATGAGATCTGATTAGCCAAACCATAAAGGTACAGAAATTTACTCATCCTGTTTGTGTATGTGTTGAGAGATCATGGAGAAGATCTCACAGATCTTCAGGTTCCAGCAGTCCTGTAAGTCTTCTGGTCAAACAGCTAGATATCTTCAGGGAACCTGTTGGAAGCCATCCAAAAACCTGTCAGATGCTTTAGGCTTTTTTATATTAGTATAGATTACCAGCCAAGCTGAAATCAGCATTTAAACACCAGCCTGTAGACTCTTAATTAAAGCAGGTGAATTCAAACAAGGGATCTGTGCAGCATGAAAGTTTAGTGAGGGTCAATTCTAGAGTCAAAGCTAAACCTTCACTAAAGACCTATCTAATGAGTTTCTCTCCTCCAGGCCTAAATGAATCCCATGAGAAATGCACATGAACAATAAGTTCTGATGATGTCTGAGGCAGCTCCACTCTATTCAGGGTGGAAGCTTCATAAATGTGGATTTTTTCTGCCTGAATTTCTTCCCTATCCTGGTCACATGTAAAGAAAAGGCAGAAAGATATCAACATAGTTAAGATACTGTGAAAATCCAGGAAAGACCCAAAATAAGTTGGTTCCTCGTGGAAGCAAAGATATTAAGGAAGGCAGTGAGCACCCACAGATAGTAAATAAAATACTAGGAGCATAATGCACACCACAGGTTTTATAATCTGACCATTTTTTTCATCTAAAATAGTGAAAATCATCTAAAATATTGTGGAATGCAGAAGATATTTGAGGGCAGAAAGTATTTAATACCTTAATACAACTGCACTATTAAACCACTGATAACCAAGAACCATACCTTTGTAATTTTTTTCCCTTTTGCTCAGATGGAAACTAAGATAGCAGTGAATGAAACCTCTTAGTGTTTGATAGATGTAGGGTAGTATATGAAATTCATTGCAGGATGAAGTTAGGAGAGCAGAAATGGAAGAGCACAGCTAAATTGCAGGAGCTGGCAGCATTTCTCAGTTCCCAAGTCAGGATGGGAAATCAAGGCATGACTAGACTTCTAGTCCTGTGTGAAGCCATAGGCACGTACAAAGATTTCACTTTCCCAATCCAGCACCCAGCACTATTTCACAGAACAGAAACAGAGGATATCTGCTTGATAAAGCAACCAAGTAATCTATGCACAACCCTGATGGACAGAGTAGCTGGTTCTTAAACCATTACAGCACAACCAACCTGATATTGAGAGACCCTTAAGACAGGAATGGAAGAAATTCCCAATTTACACAGGTGAAATGGGGAGTTTTTGAAGTCTTACCCAGTCCCTCCCTGGGTAAGCACAGCAGTTGCAAGACAAGGCCAAGGTCAGTGTTGATCTCGGCAGTTTACCTCATCCAAGTCTTCAGCCAGTACAAGTTTAGATGGGTATAAATCAGGAAAGCCCTGACTGGTCACATCCCTGTTCTCAAATTTCTATATATTATATTTCAATGCACCCATTGTCCTTAAATTAATAGAAAATCTACAACCTATATTACTTCCACCCAAATGCAATTCAGTAGGAGCAGGGCTGGTTGGGTTAGGTTTTTTCTTTTAACTGATAAATTACAGTGGTATGAAGTATCTGGAAATGTATTTACTGTGAACATACTTGAGTGATCTCCTTGGCTTATACAATACAATGATTTGCAGACATTTGGGGTCAGACATGAGAACAATTTATTGCATGTTAGCAGGCTCCGTAGCTCTTCAGTTGCGTGCTTTTAGCCTGCACTTCACTTCTCCTGCCCCCTTTTCTCTTAAAAAGTGTTGTATATTTGGGTATTTGATCTGAACATTTACTGCTTTTCTGAAAGTCAGAATTTGGAGGGAAGTGAAAAAAACAGGCACGTTGGCTCACCATAAGACTGTTTTGTATAATCACAAACCCAGCACGTTTTTTGGTACATGACTATTTACCTGTGTTTTGAGACTTTGTTAACTGAATATTGCAAAGTGCTTAGCAATCCCTGGATGGAAGGTAGTTTATACTACACTAAGCTAAAACATAAATAAGAATGAAGGACAGATATATACCATATCTGGAGAATGGTCTTCAAAGCAGGGAAATCAGGGGACTGATTTTTATGTTTATAAAAGCCAGTGGGGAGTTCTACTCTAAAATCAGTGTCATGTGCAATGAGCTCATGCAGATGGATGGGGAAGTTAGTGTGCAGATAGATGTGGATTTACAGTCCTCAAGGTATTCTGCAATAACCTGCCATGAGGGTTTTCTTAGCCTGCACTGAGAATGCCTTTGTGTGCAATAGTCTAACAAACTATTTTGCACTTGCTCCCTCTTAGAGAGGTTTTTTACACCAGCTGACACACCAATTTCTACACATTACCTTTTCTGGAACAATAAATCCCATAACAATGTCTGAATAAGCTACACTTAAGACTCTTTATACTCACCAAATATGTAGTCAGGCTGGCAGTGCAAGCCTATGAAACCAATTCCCCTCTGGAAGCCAGAGTGCATCCCTAGAAGACAAGGCAAGTCCAGAGATTCAGATCTGCAGCAAATTTGGCCTGGTTTCCATGCTATGGTCATCACAGCACTGCACAGTCTCCCAGCATCCTGCAGTTTTCTAGGCAAAATATCTACATAGTGTGCAAATTTAGGAACCTACAGCAGTGGCTTTTTTACATATTGAATGTAGGCACAACTGCAGCAAGGAGGAAAGGCAAAGCAGCCACAAGACATAATGCTTTGCCCTAAGGTAAATCTGCCCCAGGAAATTTCACACAGGTTCTCTTCCAGGAGGAGCTTTCCTGAGGGTAGAGGAGTTTGTGCAAAGTTATGCTAAGTCAGCTGCTGCCAGACATCTGCCTAGAGGGGTCTGCAGGGCAACCCCCATCATGCAAGTTTAATCAGCCCGAGTTCTCCAGTTCCAGGTGCAGTGCTCCAACATATTGTGCCATCCACTGGTACGTCCGTGTATAAAATATCACTATGTGCGGTTCAAGTCCAAGAGAAAAAGAGTGCTCATTCTTGAAAATAATGTTTTATTAGCAAAAAAACAAACCAAACCAAAACAAAAACTAGTAGAAAGAAAAGAAAATTTGGCAGCCAGAAGTGCCAGGCTAGTGGAGACACACTGTCTGCACAGCAGCTTCTCCTGGTAACAGATCTTAAAAGCTTCAACAGTGATCTGTTATTCTTACAAGACACAACAAAACTCCCAACAGGCAGAGAACAGCAGAATTAATGGATTGGAAAGTGAGAGTCTAATGTATGAGCTTTCAAAAGTCTCTCAAGACTAGCAGCCTCATTGTGCATATCCCGTAAGTTCCTGCTATTGGGTTTTGGGTGTACGTGATACTGTCAGTGGAAAAAAGGCACAAAGGTCAATATGGCTGCAAAATATCTCAAAGCATCTCAGTAATATTTCTATGAAAAACCTTTAACTCCAAGAGAAACAAACATTATTTACACATCAAAGGGTTTAAAAAAATATCCAGGCAAGTAAAAGTCAGCTAAGTTCAACTACTTTACAGTTAAATCATTTTTTATTGAATTCAACTTTCATGGATCATTAGAGAGCCAGAGGCAAAATTCCAAGAGCTGCTTTGACCTAATGAGTCTTCAGCAAATTGTTTTCTTAAGTATCCCATGCCCTCTTTACGGATTCTGAAAAGAAATACATTTTCTCTTTATTTTGTGTTTTAAAAAAACAATATAAGCTTTTTAATGGAATGTAATTTATATCCAATGCTATAGGGTTTGTTTCCTTAATCTTTCTTTTGTATGAATAAAAATGTCCCAATCGCATAGAAAAGGTACTGGCACTGTACTGACACTGTGAGTACACTGTACTTACTTTCCTATGATGATTTTTGTATTGTGAAATTATAGTGTATTTTATTTTTGTATAGTGAAAACCTACTGAAGCCAATAGCTTTAAACTCCCTGATTCCACAGGCCTATGCTGCTCTGCATCCTCAAAAACTTACAGTTATAAAACAGTGCAACCATTACTCCTAATGTCCTAATTGATTTTGGAAAACAGGAGAGGCAATCTCTCAAGAGCCTTACAGCTGATACAAATGTGCCTTCAGAAGAAAATATTTATTAAAAAAACCCCATCACTCTAGCAGGCAAGAAAAGAGTGAGTTGAAAGTTAATACTTTCCGTATCAGTGAGGAAACACTTAATCAGGTTCATCAAAATCCCTTCTATCATCACAGGCCAGTAACAGAAGGGACTGACTGATACGACTGGCAGCATGTCCAGCCCTTTGTGAGTGCCCAGCTTGGATGCCTGGACACTCCTTTACAGCAGCACATGAGGGTAATGTGTGGTGCACAGCCAGTATTTGGGGGTTTGGGATTTGCTTAGGCGTTTCAGTGAGATAGCTTAATTGTACCCCAAAAAATTCTGACTGTGCATCAGGCAACCACCCTAAGAACAAAAGCGATGCCAGTCTAGACAGAGAGCTGTTTCATAAAATGAAAACTGCCTCACGAGGAAGTGACCATAAGCATTTGTCTCAGACTTGTAACTGAAGGTCTTGCTTTCTAACCTATACACACAATTTTTTTAAAAAAAAAATTGCCTTCTGCTTGAGTGTAGCAAAATTTTCAGGATTGGCTTGCTCGAGTTGAGAGATTGACAGCTGAAGTTGGCAAAAAAAGTTCTTGTAAACTAGTCCAACACTGAAGCTTTGAGAGAAGCAGAAATCACTTGTCTGCAGAGTCATATTTGGTGCTCACTTCCAGTCGGGGAAAGAGGAGAAAGGCATTTGTGAAATAAGCCTCGATTTTCTCTGCTCTGAAGGCGCACCTGGATGAGCCAGTTTGTCACTTGGTGTGGTCTCCACCATGGAGACTGCTGTTAGCTGCCTTATGAAGTCTTTTGGTGTCTCCTGCGTCCATGGGAGGTGAGGGAGATTTGACCCAGCAGGTAGCTGTGCTTCATGGGGTCTATTCAGCTCTCAGTGTGTTGAACTCCTGCCCTGTAGCTCTGGGAGTGGCTCTGGCCATGTGACCAACACCAGCTTGCTCTTGCAGTCCTTCCTTCTCCCAGCATTTCACAACACTTTGATTTCTTTTTCTCCTCACCTTCCTCCATCATAGCTGTCAGATAGGGTTTCAAACTGGGGACAAATTGCTAAAGATGGTAAAGATGAACAGAGAGAGTAAGCAAGAACTCACTAGTGTTTCTGGAGGGGTGGACATTGGAAAGCATCACAAAGACCGTCTCCATCTGTGAGGAGCAAGGAGAGAAGCTGGGTGACATTTTAGGACTTTGGGGCCTGGTGACATAAGGTAAGGTTTGGGAGCAGCTTGCAGACTGTGCCCATGTGAGAGCAGTGAGGAGAGTGCGGCAAGCAAGGAGCACACAAAGTTGTCCCAGTGGTACATTATTGTCTGGGGCTTTCGCTTGGCTGGAATTTAACCTGAGGAAGAAAAGGCCGGGCCTCTCAAAGAGCCCTCAGCAAACCTCCACAGTGCTGTCGTGCTGGCAGCCACAAGGCCACGGGAGAAGTGCAGAGGGGAAGCAGTGGTCTGGGACACCCACCCCTGGTATCAGTCCAGACAAGCACTGGGTTGCCCACCCCGCCTTGTTTGACAGAAAAGCAGAGCTGTGCATCCAGGATTCCTGAGCATCGGACGGAGGCCTGAGGGCAGCGGAGCACTGAGGCCTCACACCGAGAGCACAGCTCAGACACTCCTCACTCCACTAGAGCCTCCCACCGAGGAGTGGGGAAGAGCTTGTCTGAGCAAGAGCTAAGCTAAGGACCTTAAGATTTGTCGTGTTAAATTTCAGCCCTTTGAAGTAGTTCAGAGCTGTCACTGCCAGCCGTATTATTTTGGATTTTAACTTCCTGAGGAATCGGACAAAACCCCTAAGAATTCTTTGTGAAAATGTTCAGCCCAAGGAGTTGTAATTCCTTTGCATTTTGCTCTATGGAAATCTTTTTGGAACTGCTTAACTACAGAAGGCTGATTGCCGCATGTCTTGAAATTCAGACAAATCATGAGATGTTAAAATTGGGACTCAGTGTGATAATGATGACTCTGCCCACTTGGTTCACTACAGGCTTCAAGTACTGTAGTTATTCACTCAGCATTAAAAGAAAAGAAGCTTTCTCCCCTGCTACTTTCCAGAAAGCAGGGGAATGAAACCTAACCAGCTTGAAACCATTCAGAGTAAAATGCAAAATGATGATTTTGGCAGTAAGTGGGTATGTACAGTGGATAAAGTGCAGGAAATTAAGAACCAAGTGCAGAAATATACATTAAATGAAGGCCACAGTAAAAAATCTTGCAATGTAGCAAGTTTAGAAAAATTAAAAGCTGTTTAAAATGAAAGAAAAATTTCTCTTTTAATTATTATTTCGTACATATATATGTGTGTGTGTATGTGAAATGCCAGCAGTAATGAAAGGGGTAGACAAGTTACTTTCGTCAGAAGAATGAGGAAAAAAGAAAAAAAGCATTTAAAATACAGTCAGAGTATATAATTAATCAGAACTACTCTGATTAATAATTATTGCTATTGTAGTTATTATTGATAAATGTTAGCAGTAGACTTCAATGGCTGAGCTCCTAAGAATTCAGATTAACTGAAATGTGTCTAATTTGCCTGCATGTAGCTGTAGCCATTTTTATTAACCAATATTTCTTCTCTAATACTGCTGGTTAACATTGCTCTCCTGCTCCACATAATATGAATAGATTCTGTTCTACTTAAAAATACTGAAGAACCATGAATCTATTCTTGCCTCTCTCCTGGGATTTCTGTTGACTTCAGTGAAGTTAATTTTCTCTCCATCCCTATCTTTGAGACACAGGGTAACCAGGCCTCCTGGGTTCATAGGGGACAATCCTTATTGCTGTCTCTGGTAGAAGAAATGTGAATATATTGCAGAGAAACCCCTCAGAAAGCACCTCTGATGAATTGGATTAAAGGAGCAGACAACGCAATGAGGCTGAAGTAGGGCAATGAGCTCAAGCATAGGAGGATGGGTAGTATGTAGGTATTTTTCTGATATATTTCAGTCTTGCAGAAGGATATTCAGTGAATAGGTAAATAGCTTTCCAAAAGGAGAGAGGATAACCGTTGTGTAGGAGGTGGGAGATGTGTCCATTTCTGCCTGCTGACCAGATAGCACTACAACACAAAATCTGTCCTGGACAGAGGAATTTCATCTTTCTTTTGAAGAAACCCCTCACATAGTTTTGAGGATGAAGAACAAACATACCTTCAGAAGTGAGCCTCTTTAATTTGCAGTATTCCTCTACCACGGGACAAAGGGCAGAGTTAAGGTCAGGGTTATATATTTTTATGGCCTTTGCCCAATTCCTTTCTGTATTCACTCCTGCCCCAGCTGTAGATTGGGTTCACAACAGGTGCAGGACGGTGCCAGGATCACCCTCCCTGTAGCTGAGTAACTCAACCAGGCTCAGTTCATGCAGCCAGTATGATCTACATCAGGATGAACTTGAGCAATCTTGCTTAAGTGTGGTTTGAAGATTGGTACAGTTTGAGTATGGCCTTCATGAAGAAAAGAGATGAAACCAGGGCCCAAGTACAAGCTGAGAACTGGGCTGTCTCAAGGCTTCTCCCAGGTTTTGACTACTTTAGCCACTGACACAAACATAAAGCTTTACACAAGTGTGGACTCCAGGGTAGCCTGCAACATTAAACACAGAGTTATTCCCACTGCCAGCACTTTATTCAAGGAAAGGCCTCAGACTGTCAAAGGTTTAATTTAAGGGTGAATTTTTTTATAAGTAAATAACAAAAGAAATCTACCTCCCCTGCTAACTGAGTAATCAATATATATGTAAGATAAGTTGAAAAGGTGTTTTCAGATGGCCAGTTAATCTCAGTGCTGTGATTCTGCATGGATTGTATATTAGCTTGGCCAGAGACAACATTTTCCTTTATGCTATAGTTAAATCAACTCTGAGGTGTGAAATGAAACAAGACAAAATCTATCACATTTCTCTCAAACTTTAACAGATGTGTTTTCATTCTCAGAGAGGAAAATAATTTATTTTTTTTTTAAGGAAACCATTCTAGGTCAGAACCTCTGCTGTTTCTAATTACTTGTTTTGCCATGTTCCTAATCTGCAGATGAGGAAGTGAAGTGGTACCTAGTAACTAATATTCCTTCATTATCCACATACAAAACTATATTATTTCACAGCTATCTCTATATTTTTGTGCATTTTGTTTACACTTTCAGGTAAGTGCAAATGGGTAAAGTCAAAATGAAGACATTTTCATTTTATCTTTATGCCAACATTCAGCTGCAAGATGTAAAAGAATCCTGCATTTTGTCCACTTGGGGTTTCTTTCAGAATTTATTTCTTCTTGGTTTGGCTATGGGGAAGATAAACTTCCCATTAAACTGAAAATCAGTTGGCTTTGATCTATTTGTGCTTAAAGTTCTTTTTGCATTGCTGTCCTAAGGAGTTTTCCTCCTACTTGAGTCAAACTTAAGTTTGCACCCAGTGTAGTTTTTTCAAATTGCCTGTTGCTAAAATTTATGATACCAAAAAGACAGCAAATCCCTTGTCAGTCTCTACTTGACACCAAAACAGATTTTTGTCTGCAATCAGTGAAGTCAAACAAGAAAAACACTTGCTTCCTGCAGACAGAGCCTACAGCTATTACAGACAATTCAATTTAGAATCTCCATTAATGTCTTATCTGACTAATTCTTGAATGTGTGTAGCAATGGTGTCTTGACCACATCCCTTGAAAGTGACTCCAGCTACCGAATTCTTTCTTCTAAGAACATTACTCTCCTCCTCGGTTGCGAGTTCTGATCTGATTTCCTCCACTTGATCTAATTTCCTTCTGCCTGTAAAATTATCATTTACAGAAAATACATATTTTCAGATCTAAAGATGAGAGAAATACTATAAAAATTGATCTTAATGTATGCAATTCTTTGTAACACATATTATTACTTTTTTTGGTTTCCACTCTTTTACTAAAACAGCACGATTGAATGATGAAGTGTGAGTTCAGGAACTAATGATATATTTTGAACTGTATTCTTCTGGATGAAGAATTATTTTAGGTTATAAAACAAGATAAAAAATGAAAATTATGTTACAGCTATGAGAGTCCATAATGACTTTAAATGTATTGAAATTTTGATTTTTTTTAAAAAGCATGTGAAATTTTGGTTGTTCCATTCCTAAATTTAATAACCCTTCCTTTGGTTTCTACCATTAAGTGCTGTATGGCAGGAAGATAAATAGTTGCAAGAAAGAGCAAATCTCAAGCACCACCCATTCTTCATATTCACCCCAAGTGTTCTTTTTCTTCAACAGTGGAAAGTTAACTGCCTATTTATCTTTGAAGACAATCTTATTATTTATACAGTATTTATCAAGTCTTCACTGTATTTTGAAATACAGGGATGTTTAGCTTTTTGCAGTGCTTGAAGTACACAAGTGAAATGAATACAAAGGCAACTTCAATGCATAACTAATTCTTCTTAGAATAAAAAAATTCCTATAGGCATCCATCATACAATATGATCTAGTTTTGGGTTGGTTTGATTGATTTAGGTAACAAGAGGAGGAGCAACTTGAAAACTTTTCAGATTCTTCCTCCAAAAGAGAAAGCAATAGGATCTGAAACTTTTGCTCAAAGGTTTATGTCTATCAATCATCTGTTGCTATTTTTCACTGCCTAACTGTGCAATGACTTCCCATTTAGTGGAGACCTAACAGCTTCTGAATAAAGAAGATGACATGATTAGTACATAACCATGGTTTTACCTCTACTGCCCTCTGAACCCTATTCTAATAATCAATGTATAGGTAATGAATCAATCATAACAGGTAATGAATGAGTCAAGCCTTCAGCCATGGTGGGAGAAAAACCACAAGGGATACACTGGTATAAGAGGGAAAGAAACTTCCATTACAGTGCATAAAAGCAAACTGGCAGCAGGTGGACCAGTTTAGTCAATTTATGTCAGATGATGGTCTGCTTGAACAAAGATCTGCATCAAAGATTGCAATTACCAAAGCTAACCCTGTTGCTTCTTCTCATAAACTTGTAGTAACATCAGCTGACTTGAAGCTGTAAAGGCACATCGGGGTTAATCTTATTTTTTCGGAAACAAGATCAAAAAAGGGGGGAAAACATAAGAGTGATAATGATATTCAGTCTAGATTTTTGCAGACAAGTCTCTCATCCCACAGGGAAAGAATTTAGGAAGGTGTAGGACAGAAATAAGGCCCAAATCACCTCAGCTATAATAACCTGTATATGTTAATCAGAGAAATAAAACAAGGGCAACCACAGCTGCTACAGCTGCCATCTAAACCTCATTACTGTGCTATAATATCACCTGGAGCAACTTGTTTATTTCAGCTCTACAGCCAGGGCTAACACTGGGGAACTAATCAAGGACTTCTAAACCTAACTGCCTATCTCTGTGGCTACAGTAATATCTATAAATATGATAGTACTCAACTAGTACCTCTGTGAATTGCAGGATATCATCTATTATACCCTGACCAATAATAGTTCACACAGAATTATGGGGAGTTATTGCCAGTGCACTGCTCTCTGGTCTAGTTTACCCAGAATTACTATAAAAAAGTAAGCAGGATTTAGGAGATCTGGATTCTCACTGTTTTGCATTCTTACTGCATTTTTTATTCAAGGAATTCAAAGTGTACACTGCTTAACTAATTCAACCTTATAACGCCCCTGAGGAGCAGGCAAACAAGTTTAGGTAAATTTTACAGGTGTAGAAACAAAATCTAATATTTTTACCAAAGACGTTAGTTAGAAGTTAGTCTTTTGCAAGTAAAATCTGGCTCAGAGGAGGATAGGAGATGGAACCTACCAATACATTTCAGCACTCATTGACTTTGGGAGAGTCTGGACAATTTACACCAACTGTGTATATAACCTTCCAAATCCCTGCCACTTACTGTCAAACGCCCTGCAACAACCTCTTCCCAACAAGCAAAAAAGTGGAAAGTCTAGCAAGCTATTTTCTGTGCCTGTGTTAGAGGAAAGTGTTGGCAGAATCAGCTTGTTCCTGTAGATTCGTTCTTTGGAGCAAAATGGTCAGAGAAGTAGTTAAGTTCTCACTTTTTTCCCTTGCCAAAAGCAAATACATCATAGAGCACCTGAGTTTCCTGAGAATGACTAAATCTGTCTTTTTTATCGTGCAGCTGAGGTATGGTGTGACGTATTTTATTGCAGAAGCAAGTGAGGTACCAGCATTTTTTCCTTATTCTCCTCCAAATAGCTGATGTATGGTACAAACATTCATGTCACAGGAGTGAAAGGAACATGTGCTATTGCTTTACCCTTTGAAAGTATTGTGCCTCCACAGGTTAAAGGAGCCAAACAAAAAAGACAAACAGGGAGCTGTTTTATGTAATGAAAAATCCCAATAAATATATTAGGCAAAAATATATTTTGAATGGATCCCATCTCATCCTCTAAGATAATATTGTAACCTGTAGTGCAGAAGGACTCTGCCAGTTGGAAAGACAATATTAAATAGAGAGAAATAGCAAGACCTTTTTCCTTCAGTAATAAAAAGAAAAAGCAAATTTCAACTTCTCTGAGGCCTTTGGGTACATCAGCATGTGTTCTTTTGGGGTATTCTTTGCAACGTGTCATTGTACAGAACACAAAATTGAGGGGCTGTCATTTTCATCACAAACACATCATTTTACTGGGGGGAAATGGAGAACCTGGAAGTAGCACTGTGGAGAAGCTTTCTTGTGTATTAGTGTCTAACCTCACAAACTCTTAGTGGATCACAAAACTTTAAAGATGACAGTTCAGGAAAAAGATTACTGCCTGGTACAGTATACTGAGAGAAAATCTGTAAGAACATTTGGGTTTACAAGCCAGGGATCTCTACTAACTCTACTAAGACTATCTTTGAAAGTGGGCAGGTATCTTCATATTTTTAAGTTTTATTATCCTTNAGCCAGGGATCTCTACTAAGACTATGTTTGAAAGTGGGCAGGTATCTTCATATTTTTAAATTTTATTATCCTTTTTTTGGTAATTCCTGTCTTATTTCAACCTGAGCATGTAGGCCAGGAGAGGCAGTAGGAAGCTGGAAAGCAGTATAGCACTGCCAAGCTGTCATCAGATGACCTTCAATGTACATTCCTGTTTTTCAATAGGCAGTACTATGTTGAGGGAAGGGGAAAAAAAAAAAAAAAAAAACAACAACAACAACAACAACAACAACAACAACAACAACAACAACAACAACAACAACAACAACAACAACAACAACAACAACAACAACAACAACAACAACAACAACAACAACAACAAAAAAAAAAAAAAAAAAAACCACAAAAAAAACAACTTGCTTTTGCCTTCTCTTTCTCCAGTGGGTTCCATCCTCTCTTTTAAGTGAGGAGCCTGGATAGACTGATTTATCCATCTCCATACTCCATTCCATTTTTCCCACACCTAGATAAAATTTGGACTTCAACACAGCATAAGCAGCTAGCGGCTTGTGGAGGGTTAAGGGTTAAATCCCCTCCAAACCTGTAGGTAATTGTGACTAGACAAATCCCTCATGTTTGTTGAAGTGAAACATTATTCTGCAGCTTCTCAAAGTCATGGGTGATTTTCTACACTGTCAATCTAAGCTGGGCTTTAATATGATAAAGAGCTCTGAAACTGCACTCCTATCACAGGTTGAACACACTATCAAAATCATTTTGATCCACTTCTCCTATCTCATAAACAGCTGGCATTTGGCATGGCTGAGTGGATGGAGACATTTCTGAACTGACTTTAATGACCTCGTAGCACATCTGCAATAGATGCAACTTAGCAGTTAATCATGATTGAAGCTGGCACCTGAAGCAAAATTTTCACTTCAGCTTTGTGCTATGGTCGCAGTAATATCTTCTAGAGATACAATTTGGAAGCATTTCTGCTCTAATCTCAAAGGAGTACTAACACCATAAAATAATTGCTTTGGAATAAATGGATTTACAAATAGTCTGTGCTGTATTTGGGTAGTTCAGGTTCACTGTTCCTATTAGTGTTTTCCTGAGAAGCTCAACTTCGAGCTCTACAGGTGTCCTTTCTCCTAGTATTTTTCTTGGATTTGAATTGTATCAGAGAGATCAAATTACACTAATTGAAGGCAACTCTCAACAGCTGAGCCATTTCATTAGGCTGGCATCACTACAGAGGGCCAGGGACACAGAGGGCTGGTGGCACTTTGTATCATTTATTTTGTCTTTTGACCTGAAAGACAGTGATTTTTCTGGGTAATTTTTGTTTTCTAAGTGCATTTATTTTTCTAAACAGATTTTAGAATATTCCTTCAAATTACACTGTTTTGAAGAATATCTGTGCCAAATTAAAGGCAAAGTCATGACTATATCTATATACACACACATATTTTCAGAAATTTGATCTCATAATTACTTGATATTAAACCTGTCATACTAGCAGGTCTTTCTTAACATTTTCCATGTGCAGTTGTCCATCTTCAACTTGAGAAGCAATAGTTTGTCCTTATTGCTATGATAACCTCTACTAATATATACACTACCTTGCCCAAACTGATAAACACTTCATAAATGTTCATAGCATAGCACATTCTGAATATTACCGACATAAAATCATTCCATCTTTGTTGGAGAAGTCTCTGTCAGTTACCATAATCATTTACCACTTTTCAAAACTTTGTTCAGAAATATCCTTTGCAATTTTAAGACTTGTGATTACCATTATCTCAACTTGTGAATTTGTTTTGGCTCCTTTACAGACGTTTTGAAATATCAGGATCATACTCTGCCAGTAAAGAAAACTTCTCACATAAACACATTTTCAACTTATTCACTATACTGGACTCATGTTGCATGGGGAAAAGAAAGTACGTTGTTTTCATTGTAATTTTAACCTCTTTTTCTATTTTTTTTTTTCTGAAAATGCAATATACCCTCAAAGTAGTTTGTGACATTTTGAAAAATACCAAATATTTCATGATGGCATTAAAAAACATTCCTTTAAACAGGGCAAAAAAAAAAAAGAACTACAAGAACTTGAGGGATGGGAAATCCTTCACAGTGAAAAATGAGTTTAAAACTTCAATCTAGTTATTTGAGAAAAGGAAAAACAGTAACCTGACAGATTATGCTTTCATTGCCAGAAAATACTGGATACCTAAAAGGCTTTTATGTTAATGGAGGAAAACATAAGACTAACTCATAGCTGGAAGCAGAAATGAGAGAAATTCACATGGGAAAGAGATGCATTTTTTAATAGTAAGACCAAATAACTTCAGTAAAGACCAAGGCATTTGCCTCCCAATATCTCCACATCAGACCAGTGTGCCTGGCTAGCTTTTTTGTTTTTTTCTTTTACCTTTGGTACCTACTAATTATACTTCAATCCCACATTATTGGGATACAGATACTGCCTTCAACACAGATGCCCCCAAATAAAAGCTGACAGCCTGTAATAGAACCACCCAAATGACCATGTTTTCTGGCTTTATTCACATTCTGTGAACAGATGACAATTTGACTAGAATGTTTTCCTTTTAGGGAATTTAGGCTACATGAAAGCATCATAAATACAGTCAAGTGCCTAAACCTGGAAAAAGCTGCAGAAACAATGTCTGGCAGTAGTGGAGTCAGACCAATGGAGCGAGATGAGCAGGAAGGACGGCTTTGCCATCCAGAACTACAAACTGGGAAAGCTTTAACTGGCATTGCTGAGATCAAAGAATTAGTAAGTGTCTGGCAGCCTTTGGTTCTCGTGGCAGATGATGGCAGAACCTGATGGATGCTTTCCCCAAGAGCACTTGTTCTTAGAACTGTACTGTCTTCCTTCATAATTAGACCATATTTCTGAGGGGTTTTTTCTTTCTGTCATGCAAACATGTTCATTTATGAAAAGGAGGTAAAGCAATGACAATAAAAGAGCTTTCATGCCTTGTTCTGGGCATTCTGAAACAGAGCCCTGGGCACTCTGAACGTTTGAGGAATCATCAGTAATGTGGCAGGAGGACAAAGAGGAACTACTGGTATCTGAATTTTTGATTACACTAGTGGCAATTGCTTTTATGTTTTATTGATATAATGGTTTCCATTTGCCTCTCAATCAGACACCCACAATTAAGCTTAGAAGATGGATTTTTTTCACCGCTGGATGGGAGTGGGTCTGAAGTCAGATATTGCTCAAGTCATGCCTTCTGGGAAGTCTTGCTTTCTCTATTCCACTTGTGGATAACATGTAAGTATCTGGCATTCAGGTGCAGGGAAAAGCAAGAAAAGGAGTAAAATCCTGGGTATCAGGCTCAGAAAAGCAGCAGGTAGTGGGGCAAAAGCTAGATCTTCCTACAAAGGACCAAACACTTCCAAGCAAAAGTAGAGAGGAAAATTACCTTGTGAAAGAGAAAAAACAGATTTTCTGGCTGCAGAAATAGTGAAAAATGGGCAACAACCTGCACAAATTTCCTGTGAAAAAGCCACTTCCTAGTCAAAGCAGAAAAAAATCATAAAATGTGTTTGAAAGGAGACCTTCAACATCATCTCAGCTGCCAAATGCTATCAATAGTTCATCTGCAAGGAAACAAAACAAAGGGACACTTCCCTCTCTGATGTTAGCTGATGGGAGAAGTTACCAATCTGCTTTTATCAGTCACTCAAGTTGTGGAAGTGACAGCAGAGATCTATGTGGTGGATGGAAAGTTTCTTGATTGATGGCAGCTTGCTGTCGTTATTCAGCTTGCTTTAAAAATACGTGTGCATATATATACATATACTTACACGTGTGTGTGTGTGTGTTGCGTGTATGTAGGATGAGTAACAATATCCAATTAAAGAACATTACCAGCTGACAAACCAGGCACTCATAAATAGCCTGTTTCAGTACAGTTTGCTTGTTCAGAAATATTCACACAGATTTGAAAGGTGCAATTTCGAGTGTCCGACAGAGTTTTCCTTTGAGAGCTTGGGAAAATGCCAAGAGAGGAATTCAGCTGCCTAACCAGGCCTCTAGTGCCATTTCAGATGCAGGCAAGAATAGCTTTGGGTGCCTAAAATGAAGTTAGACCTCTATTTCTGTATCCCTCCTCATTTAACTCTGTGCTTCAGCAATACATTTCTCTGACCTCTACCAACAGTTTTCTCACCAGCAATTCCCAAGAATCACCATAGTATGTGATACCGTTCAGCCATGATAGTGCTGTAGGGCCCTTTAGGCACATTAACCTCTTTATGCATATGAATTCCTTTACTTTAAATCCTTCACTCTCTTTTTTAATTTTTTTTCTTCAAGATCATCTGTCTGTCAAATAAATTGCTGACGTATAGAGGAAAAGCAGATTTTAATCTGCTGAGCATGAATTGTTCATGAGCAAGTGACGTAGTAGAGATCAGAGGTTTGCTCTGAATTTCCTATTGCCAAGTCACATGGGGTCAGATTTGTTTAAAAGAAAGAAAAAGGTGAGGAAGGCAAGGAGGAAAAACATCATTTCAAAGAGAAAACTGATCTCTAGAGCCAGATCTTTTTTTCATGTTCACATTTTCAGGGTACCCACAAAAGTAGGATGGGATGGAGTTATACATTTAAATTCCTTTTAAAGCAAGATTCAGTTTCCATTTATTTATCATGCCATAGATAAAGTATTACTCTTTTTCAAGTGCTATGTCTACAATGCCCTCACCTAATTGTAGCAGTCTCACAGCAGCCTTTTCTCATGAATCATCTTGGAAGAAGATAACATATCTGTTCTTCAGCTCCTGAAACACATCTGCAGCCTTCCAGAGAAACCACACCAGCAATGACAACAGACTGAGAACAGTCCAGCTAAAAATGTGATTTTTTTTTTTTTTTAATAATAAATGAATAGGGCCTGATCACTTATTTTTCTTATTGTAAGAGCTTGGTGGGAGCATCCAGGAAAAAAATAAAACAAGCAAAGAAGTGCTAAGTGGATAATTAAAGTTCACACTGAAAGAAATGTATCAGGTTGCAAATGGTAAATTGAAGGAAACTTGTGGAAGACATCGGCGGCCATTGAAAGCTTCCCTGAGGGCAGCAAACTCATCAGGACAGCAGGAGCACTTAGCCTTCCCTGAATATCTGGGCACTTCTCAAACCCAGACAGTTCATCCTGGCTGTAGATGTGACCCCCTATGCCTCTGCTACATCTAAAGCCAGCTGGAGGTCGCTCCAATTATGAGGTTTTGGTGAAACCAATGAATTTACCAGTTATGGAAGCCATAGTATGAGGAGGAAGATTCACTAACAAGGAGCTTTGGAAGTCAAATGGTCAGAAACACATAAATCAGGAGGAAGCCCAGTCAAACCCTTGTTCTCTGTCCAGAAGTAAATTGCAAAATGCCAGCTGGCACTGGAAGGCAGTGTTCTAGAAAATACAGCTTTGGTGATTATACAGTGGCACATGTCAGCTACTTCAGAAGGACGCTATGTGAACAGGGGTGACCCAAGGAGCAGTTTGTCCTTTCTAATCTGTCAAAAACAGCTCCCTGGTCAAGAAAAATCCCTAATGAAGAAAAGGGGATGGAATTGTGACAGGTAGCAACCAATCGCACAGACAATGTGTTTGATTTATGCCATTTAAAAGAGCAGTGTTTGGACTCCAAGTTAAAAATGTGTACTATTATAACAAATATTTTTATTGCAAAACAACATTGTCTCCACCATTTTCATACCAGTCATTCAGATTGTGTCTCCCTCTTTTTTTCCCAGAAGGCTATAATTTGCTGCTGTGTTCATACTGCTGGAGTTCAGTCCTGCTGTATTCAGTGTGTGTTTTCCTGCCTCTTTTAACATTGGCTTTAGCAATTCTCGCTGGCTGCAAGGTATTTTCTTCAAGTATGATGAGACTTTTGTCCCAGAAGGAGACTCCTGGGAGAACATTTCCATAGTCTGGAAAGAGGTCATCTGTTTTTTAACAAAGGAAATTATCATTTCTCTCTCCTAACAAGGAAAGAAGGCATTGGGTTTATGGCTAAAAACGTCCTGGAACTCAAAGCAAGCAGTCTCTGCCAGTATGCCCCTAGTCAAAATGTATTAATACCTTTGGCCCTGGTTCAGCAAAGGACTGAAGCAAGTTACACATGCAGAGAAAGTCAATGTCTTCTCCAAGCTGGTGTTGAGTATATCCCAATGTTTGCTTTTCACACAGCTGAATGAGAGCAGACTCTCTCCAAAAATATCACTCCGCTTGTGCTGCTGCATATTTCTCGAAAATCTGAGCATTGTGTAAAGGCAGCAAGGAAAGGAGCGTATGGAAACCATCCATTTAATTCATGGGTGAAATAACAAGGAGATAATTTGCAGTGGGGATTGAATGGTGGTTTTTTTAGCCAACTTTGTCACCAAGATAATTCTCGGGTCATCCCTGAAGTTTCTGGATTCTATTATAACTCTCTTCATCAAAATATATTTGTTATTCTCAGGTCTAGCCTAATGAATTATCCAAGTCTTTCTGAATGTGTTTGCTCTGCTCCTTATTATTCATACTTTTTCCCATTTATTATCCTCTGCAGTGAAAATATAACTTTCAAATCCCTCCTCCAAATCACTGATCTAAGCCCATCATCTTTGTAGCAAATCAAGCATACATCAGAATTAATGGCCAAAATCATTTGCTGTATGCTGTACTTCATTTTTCTGTTTGTTAAGTTTTGAATTTACACATATACCAGTAGTTTGATTTTCCAGCCCAAAGAACTGCAGATGTGCAGCAAACCTGAAGCTGACAGACAGTGAGATGTTGTCATACCTTCCTAGGAATGGCCTGAGATCAAAACATGACTCTGAAGGGTAAAAATCTAGATCAGATTTTGGTAGCAAGGGTTTTCATGCAAGTCAGAGTTTAGAGATCATGTAACCAGTTCTGAAATATGCCTGTCAATTTGAATTGTCTTCCACTGTTATTTTCTCAGTCTTGGAAATATGTGAATGATTGACAATAAGAAAATGTTTGAAAATCCTCAGCATTTTCCAATCTGAAAGTGAATTTAAATGGTGATCTGATTGTAAAGCACTGGAATAGAAATACAGAGATGAAAATTTAATCTCTTGCTCAGTTACACTTTTGGTGTGTGACTTTGAATAAGTCACTTAACCTATGCTGTGCCTCATTTCTCAGCACAGATAATAAACCTGGTCTAGCAGTAAAACAGGCAAAAAGCTTAAAAGTTAAAATGAAGTAATGACAGAGTTAGGTAGACACTCTGCATCTGCTTGATGTCTAAGAAGCCACTTCACTGTGGTAAAGTCACCAGCTGGTCAGGCAGGTTTGCAGGAACACTCTCAGAGGGAGACTTAAGACCAGCCAGGTAACACACCTAAGGGAGGGAATGAAGGAACCCCAGGCATCTATTTCCATGGACATACCTGCAGTAGATATTTGCTGACTCAGCCATCTGCCAGCAAATGCTTTTGCAGCACTCAGACAAGGCTGGAAGGGAGGAGATCCAGAAATCTTTCCTGAAAGGGTCCTGGGATTCAACAAAGACACCGAAGAACAACAGCCTGAACTCACTGCTCCTACCAAGGCACGTCGAATGTGCAAACATGGTTCACATGAGTACCCTAAGCTTAAGGCATCTCCAAGGACTAGGTTTTCCTTATCTGTTAAAAATAATCAAGGAATTTGGAGAGTTTATGACATAAACTTTGCCACCAAATGGCCTCTATCTTCCTGTCTACCAAAGCCACAATCAGATCAGACCTACAAAATATTTTCTGTGGCAATAAAAAACCCTCTGTTCCTCTTAAAATGCTATTCTCATGCCATGTCAAATTGCTTCTTGCTTCAAGGACTATCCTTCTATTGTAGAGAAGTTACACAAAAAACATGCAGACTGAATTGCCAATTAAGACAAAGAGAAGGATAAAGGAGTCCTTGGTGCCATTTCACAACCTTCATTCTGGTAAAATGCAGATGTCACTTTTAGTCACTGCCTTTCCCATAAGTCTATGTTAAATATTAATGCTCAGGTACAGTCTACCTGATTTTTGTCTGAAATACAAGGTCTTGCAGCAAGGCAACCTCAGAAAATGGTAGTAAATGAGCTATAAATAGAGGTCATAGAAAAATTCACAAGAAAAACATGTCAGGCATTCTCTAGCATAAAACAGAATGTTCTCTTTTTTTCATCCTTTCATTTGAAGTTAGTTCTGCTTTGCACTGGGGAAGTGGGGGTTGGAACTAGCTGACCTACAAAAGTCCTTACCAAACAAGTTGTTCTACAATTCCATGATTTGTGACTTTGCTATTAATTTTTCGAATTAAAACAGCCTGTGTGAATGAACACAGCTACCAAGTTATTTCACTAACTCATGCTGTAGCTGCCTAATACTATACTTTGTCAAACATAACAATATACAAGTATAGTTCATGAAAGTTATTCCATGTTCCTGCTTGCACTATGTGTGATATAGAGGATAACATCACAGGAAATCTGAAATGAGATTTGTCTCCATTATTCTCCAGGGTAGTCACCAGATTTTTTTTGAGCTATTTCTCTCCCAGTATATCTTTTTGTTCCTGCAATTCATTTCAATTTTATATCATTACTTTGTTTTGTGACTGTCTCATCAAAGAAGCTCCCTGTGTGTTCTCCTTTTGTCCATATAAAATGCCTGAATGATAGTTATCTATTTGTGCTCATTTTGCTCTTTACTCCGGCTCTAAATCTTCTCTACTATGTTTTACTGTATCCCACTTGTTTGCAAGAAGTAAATAACTTATATTAAACACCAAGGATTCTCCCTCTAGCAAAATTAAGTTACTTGATATGACATTTTCCAAAACAGAAAGAATGGCTAAGTGACAAAATATCGCTGAAAAAGAAGGGGAGGTCAATATCTGCCTCTTACTTGTGTTTCTAAAAATCTGCCCCCAGAGATTTGAGCGCATTGCAAGGTCAGGTCTGATTGCATGTGTAGACTGCATTGAGCATAAGGTTTCATAATTTTACATATCACATGCTAAGCATACAAGTCCTCAACTAAAATTGGCAAGCTTTCTGCCTCCAACATGCAAAGGAGATATATATAGATATATATATATTTATTTTTTTTTTACAAGTGTTGGCGCTGTCATTTACTAATGTAAGACTGTGTGTGACACTTTGTCAGTCATCATCTTTTACTTGAGGTGGTGGGAGAAAAACAGCTTGGTGATGAAAAAGTGGTGCCTAAACTCTCTGTGACCTGCAGGTTCATTATATCGGTGTTAAAAAGTCTTTAAAGTGAACGTGGAATCATTAGCTCCTCTTGAGAAATGTGGCCGTTGCACATTTGTAGTAAACCTAACAAAACACTAAAGCTGCACCCATGCTGGAGCCTCAAAGGATGGCTGCAATCCTGCTGTCTAATAACAGTATTGCTGCGGAGCACCACTGCAGTGGGTAGAGAAGAGGAGGCAAAACATGCTCCTGGTGACAGCATGAAAGAGAAGAGCAGGATAGATTTGGACAAAACAACAACAACAAACCAACCAACCAAAACAAAACAACAACAACAACAACAACAACAAAAAGGTGCAGAGCCAGCTTCCTAGATGAGGAAGCTGTGGCTTCAGAAGCATGATCCATGCTCAGGTCACAGCAATTGAGGCTGACATTCAGTGTAAGAGGAAGCTGGAAAGCAAATGCCACAGACAGTGATCACAGCCTTGCACCTGCACCTGCACTTTAATTTCCCTACCCGTGTCACCTTTGCAGGATATAGTGGTCCTGTAAATACAGCTGGCCAAAGAGCAATTAACTTCAATTAGGCTTGACTCTAATTGAAATGCAAATTGAAAGGGTAAAGGGAGCCTGGCAACCAAGATACTACCACCATACTGTCTGATTCAAACCCCTATGATCATTAGCCTCCACTCTGCTCCCCAAATCATCACAGGGAGCACAGCACTCCAGGCTTCCAGGTCCCCCAGAAGCACTATTAACACTGTAAACATCAGTACACTGAGCCATCAGACTGGCAGCACTTTCCCACCAGGAAAGGAAACCTAATGTATGTTGACATATGACGGGCACAGGAGCAGTGGCGCAGCCCTTCGAGGATTGCACATGCCATTCTCTCCCTGTCAGAGCTGTTGAAAACACGGACTGCCCTTGCCCAAAATGGACAAGCCTAAGCCAAATGCTGTCAGTTCCTCTTATTATTGATAATGCTTGGGAGGACTGAGCTTTGTTTGATCTTTTTTTCAGTCTTCTTGTGCAAATGGAAATGGCACTTTTTTCCTCATTGTTTTTTTTCCACTCCATGCTGCACAGAGATGGTCTGAATGTGCAAGAGGTATCACTCCCTGCATGAAATGCCAGGAACATAGACATGTATGTAAGACTTAGTAAAATTTCTGGGTGTTTTTTTGGCTCTCTCCTTAAGACAACCATCAAGTCCCAGAGAAAAATAAAATTCTGTGTGGGCATACTCAGATCAGACATGAAATATTCATGCTAATGTAGCAACCTGCTGCTGGGTTTTGGAGGGTTTATTTATTTATTTATTTACTTACTTACTTACTTACTTATTGGTTCTGTTTTTTAAAAATAGATTTAATTAGATCTACCAAAGACAAAAGTTAACTTGTTTACCTTTAGAAGGCTTATCCTCCATTCTACAAGCATTTTTATCATGTTCCTATTACTTTTCATAGGAATTCAAGTTGTTCTCCTGAGATGGTTAAAGCAAGTTAGCCTGACAGGCAGTAAAATGTTTGCAGATACCTTAGCAGTCATGTCCTGCAGTAGTTGTCACCAAAAGCAATTTTAAAGGCAAGTGGATGCCTAAAAGTAAACTTTTTTAATATATATATTTTTTACAGGAGTTGAAATTATCACAGTTGGAAACTATATTATGCCTGAGCTACAGCTCAAGTCTAAAGTTGAGCCAAAGTGAAAGCTAGAGTGCCAAACTGGTATTAAATACTAGAATGACATGGAAAACTTTAGGAAATTTCTCATGGCAAATACTGTATTTCCCGTTATATCAGATTACTACTTTCCTTTTTCTTTGCTAAAACACCAAGATGAAAACTATCAGAGAAGAAGAACCAAAAATCACTTATTTCCATTGATCAAGTTTGCTGTTGCAGTTATCATTTACCAGCAAAAGAAAGAAAGCACCAGGCAAAGATTTGGGAAGAATGATTAATTTCTGTTGGTAGTTCTCTGTCTAGTCCTTAGGCAACTTTGGTTTAGCTTTTAAGGCAGTCATTTGTGATTTCACAGGTTTCACATAAAGCACATGCATATCCATCCATCACCAGAGGAGCCTTTGAGGAATCAACCTGCTCAGTTTTTCTTAAAACCTAAACTCTTTGGATGATTTGGTAAAGCACTGAACTTTATCTTTAAATGGTGATTTCACCATATGGTTCCTCTGTCAAATTAGGGTTGATTTTCACCCAATGGCTTGTCTCATCTGTGTGGATCACAAGTGTTTTAGAACAGGGACTGTCCTTCAGTGTGTGCTCAGAGTCCCAGGCAGCAGATCCACATGTGAGTGGTGGGACACAATGAAAGTGCCAATAGCAGCAGGGCCATAATAACAGCTGCAATTTCTGCAGCTACAGGTGAAGCCAGGACAGATGAGGATGAAGGCCAATCTTCTATGACGTACTCCCACAGGATCAGAAAACTCCTTCGTAGAGCAACTCTTCGGGTAACCTTTTCTTGGGTAGCTGTCATAATAGAGAAAATTAAGAAGGAGAGATAAATATGGGTAGCTGTCATAACAGAGAAAATAAAGAAGGAAAGATAAATATGGGATTGGCAGCTGAGGTTATAAAAACCCAATAAAAATTAGAATTATGCTTGCTGGTATTGTCCTGTGGAACTTGACAGCCAGGGATCTCAAATCTGGTCATGCTTCTCTCATGTCACCTTACACAAGGGTTGACATTTCTGTCTGTCTCAGCTGTTTGGACACACAGGAAGCTTCAGGGCTGAGTGATTGGAGCTTCCCCTCCTGGTGAAGAGCACAAAAATATACATGATGGACATTTTTTGCTCTCCCACCTAGAACGAGAGCCAGTCCTGAGTCAGGCAGTGCTTATTACTACCAGGAAAAACTACATCAAATTGTTTGGTTTGTGGTTGGGTTTTTTGAATTGAGTAGAATTTGGGGAAAAGTGACTTTGGACTGAAAAAATTGTGTCTGACAACCATTTCATAAAGCAGATCTCCAAGATGGGCATAAGTATCACCTGTGAAGGAGCTGACAATGGAAGCACCCTGGATGTGTCTTCAATACGAACTTCTATAAAAGTCAGGTCTGTACAGAAACAAAGTGTCAGCTCAGCAAAGTCCTTCACCCTTTTAGCTCTCTTGCAAAGAAATAACAGGAAGGAAACAACAAGTTGCAGGTACAGAAAACCTGTCAGAAGTTGGCAAAAGGACTTTATAGGACTGGAGCCAAAATCCTTGGATATTAACACCCTGCTGATTTAATGTTCAGTCAATTGCTCTAATAAGCAGTGACCTTCAAGGTTGTTTCATTTCTCTCCATAGGCAAAGTGTATAGTTCCCTGCCTCCCTTGCCTCTCTGTAAGGTGTTGCAACACTTCAGGTTGGAAAAAAACGTCTGGGATTGGGACTCCCAGAATTATTTTGACCTTGCATAAGCCTGGTTCCATCAGAAATAAGCCTGGTTCCTTCAGAAGTAGCTGAGTACATAAAGCTGCTCATAATTTGCAAGGCCACCCTTATTTAAAACCCATCTGACCTCATTTATAGGAGAAATGCTATTACAAATTCAATGATTGTGTCCACTTCTTCTGTGTTACTCAACCTTATAGTGAGCCTAAGAACACAAGCCTGGAAGGAAGGACTCAAATGATCTTTAAAAATCTCCTCAGTGGGGAGAACAGACACAGCTTCTCCTTTGTCACATAGCAGCTTACAATTTTTCACAAATGACTTAGCTCAAGTCCTTAAAAGTGCAAAGTGCCTTAGTGTGCTATATACAAAATGCCTACATACTTTGGGGCAGCTGGGTTTAAGTCCCTCAAGCCATTCCTCACCTATAATATGAGTTAATAACATCTTCCCACTTCAGCAGAGTGCGCCAGAAGCAGTTCATTACTGCCCTCAGGTGTGAAACCAGCTGCAGGCACAAAGCCACTGCCATAAAAGAGTGCAGCTGGAGCAACAACAGTGTTAGAGAATGACAGCCTGAGGGGGGCTGTTGGGTGGGCTGGAAGATTGGCAGTGTGGGAGGGCAGGAGCAGTTGAGGAAACTTGCGAGGTTTCCTTCCTTTTCTATGAATACCAGGTTTCTAGGTCAGGATTCAGAGCAGGGTCTATAAAAAGAGAAAAGGAACGAGAAGTATTAGGGATTGGAGTGGAGGGAGTGCTCATGCTAAGCATGCAGTTCTGGGGTTGAGTTTAAAAGGTAAATGGTTCTGCTGCCTCTCTACTCTTTTGTTTGATTTTTTTTTTTTTACTGGCCACAGGATGCCAGGTTGCATTACACCTTAGCTACAAGCAACTGTCCTATATACAGGTGCAGCTCTCTGATAGATGTTTGAGTTGCAAAACTATTTTCCTCTTAGCTTATGCAGGGAAACTTTTTCCTAGTCCTCCACAGAAGTATCTTTGCCTGTCTTGATTTTTCCTACAGTCATCTCAGAAGGGCTTCTTTTCTCTTTTTGTTTATAAAAAATGAGAGAAATAGTCAAGAATCATTTAAAGAGCTCTATGGGAATTTGAAGCACTCACAGACAGAATGGAACATCTCTCAACTTTAAAGCTGCTACAAGTAACTTTACATTCCCCCTGTACATACATTATGCTCCTGGACTGAACTAGTGGTCACTGTGTAACCTGGGGTTTAAAAAAGTGAAAGGGATATCATTAAGTTAGTGGACATAAAACTATTCAGAAACAAGAGGAATTATTCCTGCCTCTGAAGAATAAGACACTTGGATATCCTGGCTACCAGCAATCCCTGAAGCAAGTGACATCCTTCCTTGGCCAACTATTGTTATAGCTCCTTTGTTTCAGTTATAGATTAATGAAATGTTATCTGAAAGTCTCTGCTTCACTCTTATCCTTCAGAAAGAAGTGAAATTAAATGAGAGTAACCAGAAATTACATAAGAGCTGCCACTTGAAGTTTACAGCTTCAGCATGGTAGGAACTGAAGTATAGAATGCAACTCTTTTGAGGGAAAAAATTCTATTTTTTTAAAACAGTAAAATTACATGTTAATCAGTAAGTTCTTCTCTTAAAAAGCAAGCTTGGTGTTTTGCCAGCTAATCAGTGGTGTTTACTGAGAATGTTCTAGCAAATGCCTTTGCTGCAGCACAGCACCTGTTCAAAATCATCATTTTCATGGAAATCTAGCAATATAAAAAGCATTTCCATGTTGAGAATGTTTCTTTGGTTCAGTAGGAGAACTCCGAATGAAAATTTGGGTACTGAACCCAGAATAAGTAGGACACTGCAGTCTTTCACCTTCCTTCCACCAAGCTGAAGATGGTAGAGAGGTTTTGTAGTTCTCTAAGCTCAAGAACTGAAACCTGAGTCTCTCATGTCTAATGGGAGGGGTTTTTATTCATATGCTCTCTGGATTTTATTCAAACTCTTCCCTTCCTCTCCTGTCAAAACAACTGTTAAGCACTTTCTTTAAAAGTTTTTCCTCTAACGTGCAACAGAAGGAATACAAATTGTTAAGCTTTCATGTGAAGTGGGTTTTTTTACAGCAAGTTCCTATAAAAAGCAGTGTATCTGCAACTGTGCCATTTCTTATGGCAATCTTGTCTGGAGGCATATCTGTGACTTCCCATGCCCCTTTCACTGTCTATGAGATTTGTCTCATGAAAATTTTTGAAGGTGCCTTGTACCTGCTGTATGGCTTTCAGAAAATACCACTCTTGTATGCACTTCTGTTCAGTTTGTTGACTTCCCTTCAAGCCTTACACTCATCCATGAAGTACCTCCACGCCTCAAACAAAGAAGCATATTTTTGTGCTCTTCATTCATGATGAACCATAAGACTTTCCCTCCTGTGCTAAGGGAAGAGTCACCACACCTACTTATTGTTAGTGCACCATAAAGTGACCCTGCAGCTGCAGTTCCTATACATTTCACTGTTAACTGTTTGAAGAATCCACCAAAATATGATTGTGGACTTTAAAGAGTCCTTGCCAGCAGCAAGAACCAAAACCCACTATCATTAAAGAGTCCTTGCCAGCAGCAAGAACCAAAACCCACTATCATCCATATTTAATTTTTCCTCCTCCATACATCCAGTCCTTCTATTTGTGGAGAGATATTGATGTCAATTCATTTACTTCCAAGAAATTATGGTTATTCAGAGTGCTGAGATGGGTCCTTCAAGCTCCCTGATTGGCAGCTTGTGGATTTTTTAGTAGTTTTGTATTGCTGTCACTCACCAGCAACAGTGGGTCAGTTACTGTGTACCTCCATTGGCATTTCATCCAAAGGAAATTCTGTTTGGCCAAGAGAAAGGCTTTGGAGGAATTTTCTTTTTTCTTTGATGGCATCACATGACCTGTGCGTGTCAGAAAGATGGAATAAAACCTGAGCCCCAGGCTGGGAGTGTGTTCAGCTCTGATAATGTGTCTGCTGACCTTTAGTGCAACAGGGAGTTAAGTTGCTCATAGTCTACAGCAGCAGCTGAAGATGGATCCCTGGCTGTTCTCCAGCCCAGGCTGTACATGGGGCCATGAACAGCAGCTGCTTCTTCCAGCTAAGTGAGGTGCAAACCTCAGGATGGAAGACAGTGAACAAATCCCTACCACAGACCCATCCCACAGCAGCACTTCATGACATCTCTACAGTCCATCTGCAAATACATCTTGTGGATGAAAGAAGGGACAAATAGTTTCTCATGGGAAATACAGCTTGTGGATTTTTTTGTTGGAGTGTTCTAGTGGCTGCACTGTAGGTAATTAAAACTTAAGGAGTCTCAAAAAAGAATCTTCATACTTCAGGATCACACATTCCATAATGCTGAGAAATTAGCAGTCCAACATGGGATGCAGAAGTCTTCTGTGAGATTTTATAGCAGAAAAACCTGAGCCATTTCTCATCAACATAAGATTTATATCACATGGAAGGTAAAGATCAATCACTATTAATTCATTCAGGGGATAAAAATTATAAATACAGCTAATTTATTATATCCATAGATAAAATCTGAGACCCACTGACAGTGCAGAGAATTTTGTCATTGAGCTGAAGAGGAGCGCAATGCCAAGCATTTTAAATATACATCCAAGCTCCTTTAGGCAAATAAAGCAATTATTTGTCATTCATATTCAGAGAATAAACTTGCCAGTTAGCTCTCTGAAATATTTGTTGCTATTACACTTTTGCATAATTTATAGCCAAATTTGTTTACATGTGCTGTGTTTGAAAATGAAGCAGCATGAGAGCAAAGAACATTATAGTTTGCCTGTTAAAAAAAGAACAGTGTGAGGAGGCTTTCTTATTTCCACTGTATTAAAAGTGATAAGTTAAATACAGGGCCTGAAGTGCCTTTCCAAACTTACATAATAAACATAATATTCATCAAACCTCCTAGCTAAATATTGATCATTAAACTCCCACAGTAAAGACCAGTCTGTGCTCACTTACTCCATAGGAAGGAGTCTGGGGGTGGAAGGAGTAGTTTCTGAAAAGTTAGTGCACTTTCTCTCTTGCAAATGCTTTCTTGTGCTGATAGACCAAAATACCAGGCAGACAGAAATTCCCCTTAAATACTCTCTTCTAAAGAAGTGTTAGGTTATAAGACATTCCCAAGGAGGTGGAATAACACATGGATATGTCCTTGCTGTGAAAGCTTCAGGTGTGTTTGGGGCCAGCACAGGGGATGGTTGGTGAACAGGACGCTGCAGGAGCCCCAGACACTCCCAGTGCTTTCCATCCCAGCCTAGCTCCATGCAGGGCTCCATCCCAGCACATCCCAGATCCTCACCTATGATGTCATCAGCACAGCTGTGGCAGCATCACCCAGTGAACAGCTCTGTGGAAGCAGAGATTCCCCCTCTGTGGGTTTGCAGCATGAATGGTTCTGTCAGCCCAGACAGGTGTCTCAATGAGACACCCCAACAAGGAGACCGCGCTTTTGGCTCCGGAGTTGTCCGCCCTCAAAAAAGGAAACTTTTCCATTAAAAACTGTTTTCACATCTTTCTGTACCCAAATAACATACAAGTGTACTGAGTTGTTCAGCACTGCAGTAACAAAGAGGGAGAAATGCTCAGAGCAACACCTTATCTTTTACTGTAAACTGAGCATGGAAGATCAGTGCCTTTGTCCTGGTGATCACATGCAAACCTGAGCACCACAGGAGGCAGGGATGGGAGTATGGCCAGAGAATTCAGGGTAAACTTTATCTTTCATTGAGGTCAACAAATGTTTCTTACATGCAATGGAAATCAACTTGCAAAGAAACAAGTCCCTTGAAACAAAATTTCCCCTTCAGCAACTACAGCCTAGCACACAGTGCCTTTTTCATAGATGGGCTTTGAGAAACAAGCACAGGGAAGGGAAGGGAAAAGGGAGATCCCAGCAGAAGCACTGGTGGCCAAAACACACAATTTTCCCCATCTGCTGTCCCATCAGTGAATTGAAGGCCATACGTGTCTCAGAAGGGTGCTGTACTGTTTAATTAGATAATGTCAGGACAGTGCTTTGACCATATAAACCACATATAAATGCTAAGGACTTAATTCCTCATATCCTGCACCGCAGTGGAAAGCAAATGGGTATTCCTTTGATCTCCTGTGCAGGCATCCAGACCAAACTGCTGTTCTGACATCCCTGGATGGATATTTAGGCCTAGTTACTCAACCCTTGAAACACATCCCATTTCTCCAGCATGTCGCTCCCCCTGCCCATCTGTCTGCATGGCCCCATGCCCTCCTGAAAGCATCCTGCATTCATGGTGGCAGCTCACAAGTGCCAAGAGGAGAGGGAGGTGAGTGTGCACAGCCAGCAGTGCTTTTCCTTTGAGGAGATCACTTTGTCAGGTGACACAGCACATCCACAGTGTGTTGGCTGTGGTGGGCAGGCTTTCTGTAACACCTGAGCGGCAGTTTCCAGCAGAAACAGAAATGGTCAAGTCTTCTCTAAGAATTAGGAGCAGTAATGACTTTTAGGCAAAGCCTTATTTGTTTCAGTCACAAATTCTGCACCATTGGGGTCCAGTTTGCAATTTAGCTGGTCTCATTTCTATTTCAGCAAAGAGTCAGGATGGACTTTTTAATCATGTTACTGTGATACTGCTGCCTAAGTAGGAGAGATTCAGATATCAGCTGAACCATCTCTGAGATCTTTTGATTGAATGGACTTCAAGGATTGTCAGACAAAATTAAATACACCAAGTTTCAGATATATTGGGTAATGTTGTTTCAGCACAAGAAAATAATCCACCCAGTCACAGAGCTGATTTCCATCTTCCTCCATTGGTCAGATGACATTGTGATCTTGGGGGTTACTCCTGCCCTTGTGCATTACAGGCAATCTGTGCCCCAAGCAGCAAACACAATCCCTGAATCAGCACCCAGGGGAGAGGCAGCCAGGGGCCATCATCATGGTAATAGTAGAGTTGAAGAAAACTGTAGATTAAATAAATGCAGACATGGAACCAAATAGTTGGTTTCTCTGCAGTCCTTAATCCAGGGCTGATTCCAGTGAGCAGAGGTGGCAGTGTGCACCAGTTGGATGTTTCTGGCCTGGCTGTTTTGTGTTTTCATGCTCCTTCTTCCTCTGGCTCCAGAAAGACACTCAGAAGCTGGGAAGGGAGGTGGCCAGTCAGGTGTGATCCAAGGTGGATGAAGGAAGCACTGGGGATCAGCAAAAATCAACACAGATGCTTTGCAGGGTTTATTTCTGTGATCAAAATGCTGGAGTGTTCAAACTGGGAAGATATTCATAGTTCAACTATTGCTAACATGAATAACCATCACTGGAAAACATGGCATCAGCAAACAGCCACTGCCAGCTCAGATAATTCCCTCCTGCCACCTCTGATCTTCAGCAATTGTTTTATGAGTTTGAAGAACTGGGGATGGCGTGACTCATGCAAGTATAATTTTTTTTTTTTCAGTGTAGTGTTTTTGCCAAGAAAAGCTGGACAATCTGAAGCAAAATATTTTAACAAGTAGTAGGAAACAAATGAGACAACTGTGATTTTAGGAACAGCTTCCAGCCATCCAAGAGATCTGTGTGGCTCCCACAGCCAGCAAGCTGGGCCCCACCAGCTGTGTCAATGCAGAAAGAGAACACTATGAAGATCCCAAGCACTGATGAGTCCTTGTGAACTGGCTCTGTTTTCCTGCAACTGGGCCTAAACAAGAGTGAAATGAGGCCTAATAATCTTTCTAGAACAATAAATCTGTTCTATTCTAATTTTCTACAGAGAATAGCAATGAAGCAGTAAAATGTAGCCCAGTGGTTTAAAATAGATAAACCACATCTCACTGGTGCAAAATCATTATAGCGCCTGTCCATAAATTTTTGCACCAGTCTAAGCTATTTAATGAACTTGAGTACTTAAATTTAATATTGGCTCAGCTTAATCTCAGGTGATATTAATCACTAATTAATACTTTTTTGGGGGGTTGTTCATGCAGAAAGTATAACGGCTCTAATTACCACTTGTTTGATAATGTGCCTTTATCTCTATTTTAATGGGGCTACCCAGTTTATTTAGATGCAAACATCTAAGGATTTTTACATCCCCAAGAGCAATTGCTCTCTTAAATACTTTCAGTGATACAGTTACTTTAAAGCAATAAGCAGTGCAAGAGGAGCTAGCATGAAATTACATTATATCTCCAGAGCTTTGTAGTTATATAAGAACACTTGGCTTATTCTGTTAATTAGGGGAATATGTTTACTGCAGGTTTTTGAAGTTATTAATTATTTTCATTAGTTTAAAATTCTTTAACTGTCATCCCTGTATACTATTTGTATTAGTAATTCAGTCCAGGTGTGTATGGTATTTTGTGCAGTCCTATCTTAAGCAAAGGATGAACAAAATATAAAAGGAAGGAAGATTCAGCTAGTCAGATGTCATCCCAAGTTCCAACACTCTATGTACATTTACATATATATGTGTATATATGTATGTATATACTAGCTGCACTCAAGAAGCATGTGAACAAATTAAGATTTTATGCCAGAGATTTCCTACACTAAATCTAACAATTTTCCAGTAGGCTTATTTTTGAAATACTAATGTTTCTAGGCCACATTAATTTATAAGTGTCCCTTTAATGTAGAGCATAGCACTAATTAGAAATTTTCAAATATCAAAGGGAAAAACACTCTACTTATACTTTCTGAAGCTGGATGCAGGATAGTATAACTCACAGGTAACATTTACTCTTGCATTTTAAGGACTAGGAGACAGATTTTTTTTTTTCCCATAATTTCAATTTCCATGATTTCTGACAAAAGCTTAACTGTTGAAGCTTATAGGCTGCATGCAAAATGAATTTTATTTATATATACATATATATGACTACTGTGCAGGACCTTCAGTATTTAGTTTTTTACTTCTCCTTCCCTCAGCGTAAGCAGGTCAGATGCAAAAATACATTGCTTCAGAAAAGGTGTCTGAAAATTAATTTATTAACATTCATTAGGCACTTGTAATGAAATGTAGGAGTGGAGTACAAAGAATCACTATTTTCTTTCTTTGCATTCATCAGACTAAATTGGATTAAACATATTGGAAATGGTAATAAAATATTAGAGCGTGTTCTTATCTCTCTGCTTCCTCCCATTGGTTATTAATAAGTACACTGGATGCCACCTGCTGCTGTGATGCAATAACATTTGAAGCACTCTGTGCTGCCTTCTTATTTTGAGGCAGAAAATGGTAACAGAAAGAGATCTTATTTCCTCACTGAGTTCCACTGCTGGCCAGCAAAAGACAGGGAACAACTATAAAACAGTTTTTTTTGTTGTTGTTGTTTTTTTTTTT
>VXBB01024002.1:1674137-1781120 GCA_013399915.1 Illadopsis cleaveri
TTTTTTTTTTTTTTTTTTTTTTTTTTTTTTTTTTTTTTTTTTTTTTTTTGTTTTTGTGAAACCGATGACTGTGGAATTTTGAAATTCCCTCATAACTGGCAAACCTTTTTTCCTGCTCTGCCATACATCTGACAAGTGAAACCTCCACCCCACTCGCCTTTGCCCTTTGCAGAAGGGTGGGCAGCCCCGCTCCCCGTGCAGGGGCGCGGCTGATGGCAGCACGGGGCTGTCCCTGCAGCGTCCCGCCGCCGTTCCTCCCTCCTCTCCAGGGGTGGCATCACCCTGACTAACGTGCTGTGGAGCTGTGGTTCGGTCCTGCTGCTCACCTCTGCCTTCAGGTGCAGAGGAGGATGACACTGCCTCCAGAAATGAGCTTGTACTTTCAGGGCACTGGAAGAGAGCTGGGTGTCACATCAGATCTGAATTAGATGTTTTTAATTTTACCTGTCTCTGCTCAAAAGAGCCCATTCACAGCAGTGAGAGATTTCTCTCTATGGTGACATTTGTTCCTGTATGGCTTTCTACAAACCCTGTTTTTATCACCTGTCTAAAGTGAGTCCAATGAGCTTTTCAGTTATGTGAAGAGGATTTCCTGTAGATTTTTGTCATTCACATGTGGTGAAACACTTTAGATGGGGTTAAATCATAGTTCTCTTGATTTCTGTTGAAGATGAGCAGAGAAGGGTAGCATACTTTTCGGGCTGTTTTTCAGCAAAGCCTTTAACTGATCAGAGGACAGAGACATGTGAATCACAGAGCTCACTCAAAGAGTTAAATGTACCTCCAGGATCCCAAAAGGTCAACAGAGACAGACAAGTATCTTGCAGGTGGATCCACAGGACCACTGCCTGTGTGGTACCAGAGGCAGCCAACAGGCTGCATTCACCCAGAGAACAAAAAAGATCTGCAAGCCAGCTATATCTTAGATCATGACATATTTAGAATGAGTATTTTTTCCTTCAAGTGCCATATAAAAATTTTTAATTTTAGTTTTTCCTCAGGGCCTACAGCATCTACTTCTCTAACTGCTTTCTCTCTCCATTTTATACACATTGAAAGGAAAATCAGCTAAAACACTCTCCCTCTATGAATATTTCCTTGAGGTACTTTTGAATGTTGGTGTTCCTATATCAAGTCAACCCAGGAGACAACTGGCCATACTTCAGGGCTCTCCAGATCTGTGCTACTGCCTCAATTTCTGCATCTCATGTTCTTTGTCTTTCCATCACATTCCTCTCACGAAACAGAAACTCTGACAATCTCAGGCCTACACAGGGAGCTGACTGGCTCCTTCCTGAGCCCCACTGACTTCCAATGAACCCATGGCTCCTGCACTTTGAGCAGTCCATAACTTTTGTATTTTTAGAATGATTGGTCCTCCCCTTCCCTTTTCTTTTAACATCTCACAGCAGGCGTGAAACTCTGTGAGATGGTCAGCAGGAGTACTGAGTTCATGTAAGTAAAAAGAAAGGAGTAACTTCTCAAGTCTTCCTCTATCCCCGAATCCCTTGAAGATGCACAAAAGCAATATTCACTTTTAGAGGGGAAGGTTTTTTTATCTTCACATACTCTTCATGCTTCCCAGGGCCCCGTTTTGTTCTAAGAATCATTGAAGTCAGGTCTTTTTTTTTGGGTCTGTGCCTAAATTGAGATCCAAAAGTCTTGAAGTAATCATTCTGAGTAAGAGATGTAGCTTCAGTCAGCCAGGTTAAAGTGAAATGAACTGAGCAGATCTTGGGTTTGGAATATTGAATATATTTCCTAATCACAACAAGCTATGACTTTCATTCATTTCCAAATACATTTCTGAAGTCAGAGGGGAAAAATTATGTTCCCATGATCTCCTGCTTCCCAAAGAAAATAGGCTAAAATCTAATTTTTATTTACCTTTTGGGAAGTGAGAATTTCATCTCTTAAGAAAAGTTTTCCTTACAACTTTGAAATACAGAATCTTCAAGGCTATTAGGAAAATATTTTATTTCAAAGATCTCTCAATTAAAAACTCATTTGAATTTCAAATAAAATACTGAAAATAAAGAATCTTACCACTTAAACATGTTGTTCACCTGGGACAAATCAGATGAGCTATAGAAGTCACCAGATGTAATAGCTTGACCAACACGTTCCTGAGGCCAAAAGTCCATCGCCGTCATTAAAATTCACAGTAAAATCTGGAGAAATTCATGCCATGATTATTTTATATTAAGCCTATACATTCAGGATAATCTAGGACTACGTTTTAAAACAAAATTCAACCATGCTTGAAGTTCTTAAAAAGAGCACAAGCTTTTTTAATCTAATTTACAGTAATAAAGAGTTTGAAAGGCAAATTATACTACTATCTCACTCCTGGTTCAAGGAACTCACAAGTTTCTAGAAAATTCATCAAGCCTCATCTTCTAGTTGCTACCTCTTGCTGCTGAATTATAGTCAGCTGCTCTGGAGCTTTGTTCTCCCCCAGAGGCCAGAGACGTTGTGAGTTCTTCCCCCAAAGAACCCACATTCCCTCCATGACAGGGTTTCTTGCAGGAAATCTAACATGATGGGAGAGCAGAAGCTCAAGGTGTTGTAGATGCCATAAATAGGAGCAATGCTGCTTTCCTACTTGGAGTCACATGCCAGTTCCAGCTAGCCAAGGGTGTCCTCAGTCTCCTGGGGACTGTTGCAACCAGAGCTCAAAATGTCATCTTCCACGTCCCTTGAACAAATAATTGTAATGTGACCATCTCATATGTTTTGAAACACTGTCTACTCCTCTTGCTGCTGTAAAAAATCTGCTACAAAGTTCAAGGCAGCCTTCCTTCAGGGAGTGAGATCTTCAGGAAAAAATATCAGCATGAATGTGAAACTAGAACAAAATTAATATTAATCCTTCCCAGTCTCCTATGTTTTCATGTATCTCCTCATTTCTGTGTGTGGGCTCTTTTGTGTTGTTGTTTGAAACAGTGTTTGCTAATTGTAGAGAAAACAGACTTGGGGCTAAGTGTCGGATCATTGTCTCCCATGAACTTTTTCATTTGTACCTTGTGCCCTCTAGAAATTGAGCCTTGAAAGTCTCAGACATTGATCTTTTTTTTCTTTTTTCTTGTCTGTGTAATGCATGTTGCATCTTATTATAGAAACAAAGGACACACATTTGCTTTTATCTGCATTTTAGAGTCAAAACACCGCTGCTCATTGTGAGGAGTGTCGTCAGCAGTAATCTCCTGCCAATTCTCCTCCTCCAGATTCATATTCATTTGTTAGGTCTAATTAAAGACCTAGGGTACAAAGAAGCTTAGGGCTGCTTTACATTCAAGCTCCTCTGCTTTTGACTGATAGTACACCTTTTGTGTGCAACATTTTAGGTTTGTGTAGAATTGTCTTACAGTGACAGATTGCTTTTGTACTTGCTGGCTACTGTCCATTTAATTTTCATTATATGTTTCATTTTATACTTCAGAGAGAGTTTGCTAAAGGTTTGCAACTTACAAAATTTACAGTTGGATTTGGATGCTCTAGGGATGGTTGGGAAAAGCCTAGTATCTTCCATCAAATTACTTTACAGTAGCTTTAAAGAAACTGTGGAGCCTGAGCAGATAAAACTAATGTAAAACATAACGCAATTCTTTCCTTCTTTGTAGTTTCATTCTTCTTTTCCTCTCTACTATTGCACAAGAGTATTCCAAAGAGGATGTACATTGTGTAAGGACTTGGAAATACCCACTCAAAGGTCAACCTGGGTTCTTTCCAGGCCAAAAATGTTTTCCAAATCCAGTTAAAAGCCTTGTTGGGACACTTCTGTCTTGATCAGTTTGAAAACTGGATCATGGTCAAGACAGCTTAGAAATGGGCTGTCATCTTTCAGGTTTGCACTGCCTGCAGAAATAGACCTGGCCATAGTCCTGGAGTGTTACAGGTCCAACTCCTGTTCCACAAAGAGGTTTGTTTCTCTTGGAACTACATCTTAAGAAAAACAATGCAATGGGGAAGGGAATCCAAATCTATAGCTTAAGATTTTCCTTTTTTATTTAATCATTTACTAGGTGACACCCCGCCATCCATCCCCCGCCCCATGACCAGGTAGAATCTAACTCTGAGAAAAGTGACGTTGTTTAAAGTCTTTCAAAGAAAAATAATGTCTCTTAGTAAAATCAGGGTACAGTTTTCTGTAAAGCACTGCATCCAATTCCATTTCCCCAATATCAGGAAGCCAGTAGAAAATTGTGGGATTTGGAAAGGACTGATGAAATGCTTTGGCAGGGCTGAGAGCAGGAAGAAACTGTGTTTTGAGGAAGAGAGCATGTGTTTGCATTTAAGCTGCTCCAGTTTTCATCCTGGCATCTCAGTTTAACCTGCTGATGAATGTGTGAGTTTGTGTTAAGACAGTAGACTGCAAAGTGAACAGCTGAAGCACAGGTGTAAATTCCCTTCTGCTGCATCTGTCACAAGAGTAGCAAACTCCAACATGGTCTAGGGCAATAAATTCTTACACCCTGATTCCAACAGTCTGAAGAATATTTGTTCCATGCTAAACCTCTTGAAGAATATCCACAAAGTCCTAGAGTAGGTCCATGGGCTTTCTTCTGAATGTGTTTTCAGACCTGGAGAAAATGAAGAAAAAACCATTTTTTCTCAACTGCTTTGCACTACTGTGGTAATCATGTCAACAAGGACAGAACTTTGCCTATAAGGCAAATCAGAGATGAGGTCTGATCCCACAGCCACTGCCATTACCCCCTTTTCTGGGGATAGCCATTTACCATAGCTGGGACTAACAGGGTCCCATCTTCCCACTAAAACACTGATGCAGTGGTGCCAACAGTATTTGTCCAAGTGTTCTATCAAGAGTGCACCATACCCTATCTGTGTGCTCTACGTGCTTCTCTGGAACTTTGTGGTGGGCACCTAAATAAAGAGCATTTCCTGGCATTGGAAAGCAGAGCAGACATGTGCACTGCCAGGAAATACTTTTTGCCACTGCTTGCTAAACCACATGAGTGCAGTTACTCCACATCATACCTGGGGAACACACTCGTGCTTCATCTTTAACCCAGCTGATTAAAATGTTAAAAGGAAATACATCGGTTTAGGAAAAGATAGATTTATTCCACAACAGGTTTTGCACCAGACTAAGCCCAGTTTGGATTGTTCAGTTTGGATCAGCCCCGAAATTTCTCATTCTGAGAAGAGTATTTCACCCAGGCAGTCTTGTCCACATGGGCCCAGACATAAACATGAAGTATTTTAAGGTTTTAAACCTTAAACTATTTTAGTTTTTAAGGCTTCAGATCCTCCTCTTATTTCAACTAGGAAGACATTAGGTATTATTTTATGGGGATTCTTCTCTGAAAGAACTGACACCAGTGCCACTTGGTCCGTCAGAGGCCACCAGTATCTGCTCATTAATTTTGCTGATAAGTGTTAAATACATGGTTGACTTTGAAGCGAGAATCTTAAACTAACTGAGACAATCCATTCTTGCTCATGATAATGTCAACTTGAGTATAAAACCACTTGATTTATAAAAATTTCTGTTGTGTAGCTGAATTTAAAAAATAGCTCACTCAATGTTTGCTGTCTATACTGTAAATAAAAGAGTATAATCACTCTGATAAGAAAGCACTTTTCCTGCCCAAATGCCATATTTTTAACTAATTTATTTTTTGGTACCTCTTGTGACTTATCTCACCAATAACAAGTTACAAGCCAGACAAGATACTCCAGAAGATTTAGAAAAATTTCATTAAGTGTTTTTAGAGGAATAAATGTCTTCACAGCGACTCTGAATTTTTGGCAGGAACCCACAGTTCCAAGCCTGTCTCCAAGTTGACTGTAAGATAAGTGCACTGAACTCTGTTGAGGTTACCAGTTTGTGCCCTCAGAAACCCAGGTTCAGCTCCTGATTCTTCCATAGGTTTCCCAGTAGAGCTAGATTTGAAACTAAGCTCACTGCTTTCCAGGAGAGTGTTCAGCATTGGCATATTGATTCTTTTTCTCTCTTTTTTTCAGCTAAGAGTTATTTAAGTATTTCATATCAAGTGGAACTATTTCTGATGATTTAATATTCACTAAGGGAATGAGACACTATAGTCTAATAGCTGCCTTGCTCTGCTGGGACGATGGAAGACTTCAGCACAAAATCTCTACTATGTAAACCTTTAATTATTTTAGATAAAGTGGAAGAACTTTTGACTAGGTGAGACTAGGCACATATCCAAGATAATTCTCTCACCTAAGTATTATGCTTAGAAATGTGTGTGTTGCTCCCTCAGCAACAGGAATTGGAAAAGATAACTTGTTGCCAGGTCATAAATTCAGTATTTGCCCAGAAGAAAATTGTTCAGTCAAGAATGGCAGAAGTGTTGTTAAGACTGGATCCAAAGCCTTGTTGTTATCTATTTTGCAAATCCTTATATCTAAACACTGTAAATGGATATATGGAGATAAAGAAGGGAGTTGGGATATGGCACCATAGCCTTTGATCTTGCTGTGTGGGGAGTCGACTTTGGAAAATTTAAGGCAGTGGCAGAAATGTCCAGAATGCACCCCACCCCTTCAGCAGGCCAGTGATCCTCTTGAAGGTTTCCTGTGTTCTATAATCAAACTAAATGTATTCCCAGCCTTGTTTGATATTAAATAAGGACAAGTTACAAAAGCTGTTCAAAGCAGGAAAATGCAACCACCGAAATTCAATGTAGTTTAAAGCTGCTTTTGCAATGACGTGGCAAAATCCTCTGGACTCTTTTAGCTCATGATGATGCTGATAGCAGCATCTCCTCTACAGCAGTGGAGACATATGGGTGTAAAATGCTGTTGGAGAGGAGAATCAGTACCTAAAATTATGCATAGGAGGTGCGTATAAAAAGTATGAGGAGAAGAACCCTACAAATAAATGTTGTCTACCCTCAAAAGACACATTTCTAAAGCAATTGGCCAATTGTTTTAAGTCCCCTTGAGAAGGAATGAATTTTGTCTGCTCAGATTTCAGGAAATAAATACAATACAAACCACATTTACTTTGACAAGTTCAAAATTACAAGCACCAAGGGTCCTGCCTCTGCGCTGCGTTTTTGCAAAACCTGACATTTTTTAACTTTCAAGCAAGCATTGATGGAGAACTAGAGTGGAAGCCATGAAATCTCAGGTGAATGTGAATGGAAAACTAGCTGGGTTTCAATCTGCTCTATCAACCATCTCTTCAGTTTCTGGCAAACAAGGAGTCTGAGAAAATAAGCATTACACTAGCAGTATTCTTATTTTCAACATGATAACTCTCAGCTTCCTCACTCTCATCAGTGGTAAGAAAGTCCTAGGAATGTAAGGCTGTCCACAAATTGGTTTTTTCCTGTCATTTTCACTTTCATCAAAATGAAAACAAGTCATTATTTGGGGCTTGAAATATATACACTTAAAATAAAAGAATTTCACTTAGAAATGTCATGTTGATGTGTTGTAATGTGAAGCTTTTTGTTGTCTCTGAAGTCCCTTTCCATACTGCATGATGCCTGAGCTGTTTCAAGAGTGCATCAATTTTGAGGAAAATAAATACCAATAGAAAGGAGATGTTTCAACATAATAATCTTCCTCAGATGCTGTAACTTAAAACATTAGAAAAAAGAATCAAATCACAAAATATTGTCTACAGGAAATTCTAGATCTCTGTCTCCATGATCCTAGAAGACAAAATTCAGAGTTCATACTCTTGTTAATTTTATCAACAAGATTCTCCATCTTCTTCCAAGAATTTGAAATGAAAGCCTTTCTATTTATGTTGGGGAAAAAAATTCCTTTTTACAGTATTCCTTCTCCCTCAGCACCAAATAAAAACTTTGCAATATTTTTTCCATGTGGAACAAAAATAGCATTTATCCAGGAAAAGTCTTAGATAACTGTACCTACGTGACTATGGTTCCTTGCAGTTTGACAATGCAAGTCCATAAGTACACTGAATGACAGATAAATAGTGTTACAGCCTGGACTGGATCCTGTCTTCACAAAGTTATCAGACAAGATCAGTGTAAAAATTTGGTTGCCTGTTTTCCTTTTTTTCTTTCCTTTCCCCTTGACTGCAGCACAGAGTAATTTACAATCCAGAGCTTGAAAAGTGATGTCAAAGGGATTAGGAATCTAAATAATTTTCTCAACATGCTTTGCAGCATCAGCCTGCATGACCTTCAATATTTGGCATGTGCTTGCTCTCCTTATTGTCCTGTGATTTCAGCTGGTAGCAGAGAACACAGAATGAAGAGTTTTCCCCTTCTTCCTTCTGCCTAATCACTTGCTTTCTGTAAGTGGGAAGGAAAAAAATCATAGGTGTGCTAATTTCTGAAGTCAGGCTTTCTGCATAAACCATGTGAGAGCAGAAAGCCCAAGGGCAGAGTGCACCTCATTGCTAGAGTTTAGCTGCTTTTGCATTCCTCGGGTGATTCTTGTTTTCATGAATCATTCACCCTTTCCTTAGAGTAGAAGAGAGGAGTTTAAAGAAGGAAAGATTATTTTAATCTGCTGGCAGTAAACCCCTTCAGTCAAGTTCATTATAACAGTTGTACCAACCTGTGGAGAAAGTCAAACAAACATGAAAGAGAGGAACATGTAGCCGAGATAAAAAAGAAACCAGAAGATGCACTCATCTTCAGTTTGCCACTCATGTGCTTTGATTTGCCATTCTTCTGAGACATTTTAAGTTTTCAGGCAGGTTGTGCTCACATATTCTGACAGGCTATTAATTCTACCAACTCAGTGATGTCTGTTTGCAACTTTGGACACTAAGGTAAGCAGACCTGGGCACCTACAGCTTCTTTAAAAAAATATCCCAAGTTTTTAACTTAACTGTGTAACAGATATGTACCTGCAATAGTGTTTATTTATTAATTCAGCCCATACACATAAATGTGTACACATGCACACATATGCTCATGCACACAGATATGTATATTTAATTTCTTCAAAGAAAATGAATCTATAAATGCAAGGATGGTCCTTGCCCAGAGTACAAAGGAAAAGATACAATGCATTGTGGGGAGGAAAAAAGTATTCCCATAACATTAAATAGAAAATTCAGTCATTTGTTTTCAAGAGTTTGTACCATCTGCTATTTTCAAAACACAAAATGTACCAGAACAAACCAAAGCCTTGTTACTTGTGTGACAGTAGTGCCAGCTACACAAAATAGACATTTCTATCTCAGTAGCTACCTTGGTGCCACAGCTGAGTTTAGATAACAGCCCAACTGGTATGTTTTCATGTACTGAATCAAAGAAATCCTACAGGTGTGGAAGAAAGGCATAATTTTTATACCAATTAGCTAAACTGACTTTCTCAGCACTGAAGTTTTCAACAGTGAAATTGTCAACATAAAAGCACCAAGCCTCAGACACGGTTGGTGAAAGTAAGCACAGGAACCAGGCACTGCCTTTTCTTCTGGTGTGTGATCATGTTGCATAAAAAATTCTAGTGAAATAGCTCAGGGCAGTCATCTCAGATTCTACACATTACACCTGTTTCCTTACTGTTGAGTACATTTTAAGTCCCTAAATTATATGTTATTCTGGCTCCATAAAACCAGAGCAACACTATAGTGAATCATGTTTCATATGGGAACAAATCCCACCTTTTGCCATCACACATATATTAAAGCCAAGGGTGAGAAAGGATGACAGTGAAGGTAGAAGCATCCAGGCAGGAACAAAGTGGAAGGACAGGAGACCCACAACATGATCCAACTTCAGAGGGCTCTCTGACAGCTTTATCTGTCCACAAAGTAGATGACAGTTTCTGAAACAAGCATGCTGGATTAACTGTGTAGTCAAGGAAAATTTAGTCAACATAATTAATGGAATTTAGAGTTAATTTATCCATAGATAAACCACCTACTCCGTGCTTTGGCAGGCCGCAACCATTTGGATTCACAATTCACAAGCATCTGCTCTGCTCCTACCTGAAAGATTTAAACTGTAATGAAGATTAAATGTTTTACCCTTTCAGCAGTGATGGCTTCAGCCCCTGATGCTAAAATGAGAATGGGAGTGGGAGACCTCTCTACTCTTAACTCTTCTCTACTCTAAACTGTATTATATCTCTCATTATTTTCACAAGCGCTTGCCCAGCTTGTATTGTGAGTACAATACTTATTTACTGATAGAGCTGCAAGGAATAGGTTAGATATTCTGCTGGATAAATGCTTCTAGATGAAAAAAAAATTTAAATGTATCTGACAACAAGGGAAGAAAGATTATTTGTGGTTTTGCTGGCCAGGATGCAGCGATCTTTTCTGCTGTTGCAGAGAAAGAAAAAATAAAGATGGCTTGTCCTGTAAATTTTGTTTCATACTTGTACTAAATTCAAACTCTTCTTGCAAAAAATGTGCACTGAAGTAATGGAATGAGAGGTTTAATAAATGCAGTGGTCTAATAGAAATAGTATAGCAATGTTTAATTAATATCTGTAACGCTTCAGAGTCAACACAATTCCTTTTCCTTGCCTTTGCTGTGAGAAGATAGGACTTTTTTACCATAACTTACTCCAGACTCCTATATCAGTAAACAGCAGCAGAGAAATGTATCTGCTGAAAGAAAGCTCAGCATTATGCAAAGAGTGATAAACTTCTCAGAGGGTGTTTACAAATGCATTCAGTGAAACAGAATTTTAATGAATTGTGCCACATAATCTTGCAGTTAATGAGCTGTAAAAGCCTTTGCCAATTATAGTGACTCAAAACTAACTCTTTTGGATTCCAGATCAATAATGGGACTACTGCACATTTTTATTTTTTTAAAGGAAAATTAAGATCTCAGGAAAACAAAAGATATGCTTGTCATATTGAGCATCTCAGAAATGTCCCTCAGTGTTATAACAGAGCTGTCTATATTCTTGTTATTTGTAATATCACCCCTCAGCTGCATTAAAAGAAACAAACCTTCTGAGATCAAATGGCACCAGTATTGTAAAATGTCAGTGGCAAAACCAGGAAAGAGTAATGACTTCAGTAATAAGTAGGGACTTTTTCCACTGGTTATATTAAATTCAACTGATGTGCATAACCTCTTAGAAAACAAAAATCCTTCTCTGCCTTTGCTATCCAGCCTAAGTGCTCTGATGTTAGAAAATGGACACCTTAAAACTCTCTGAAGACAGTTTCATCTGTTCCTGTCTTATTTTAAGCAAAGGGTCTGCAGACACTTCTTTTTTGTTCAGGTGAGGTCACTATTCCTGCCTAAGAACATGACATTTTAACGTATCAGAACTGTCAGAGTTCCCAGGGACAATTTAATATTGTGCTCAAATAATTCCTGTGACTCTCTATCAAGATAGTAAAACATTCCTTTTAAAAACAAAGATTTGGCTTAATATTTTAATATCTTCAAAATATAAAGGAGATCAGACCAGCATTTATCACCTAAAATATGGCAGATAGTTCTATTGCCTCTGATCTCAAATTTATTGTCTGATTTTTTTCCCAGTATGACTCTACTTTTTTCTTCCCCAAAGATTTTTTTCTCCTACTCATGCCTCAGCGTGAAGGATCCATTAACAGAGGAACCACATAAAAAGTAATTCCAAGGAAAAGCCTTATAAAATGTGAAAAATTAAAGCTGTGCTCTGATCCCATTAAGAAAAGAAATTGCCTTGAGGCATCCACTAAATAGGTGAAATCCATTTCTGCCGAAGGGCTTCAGAGTATATTCCTCCCTTACAAATGCAATTTCACAGCCCAAGTTGAACGTTTAAACAAAGAGAAGCAGGATCTTTTCCCAGTTAGCACCTCTCTTCCTTGATTGCTGCCAGATCACTAAGTGCAAATTTACATCAGAACCTGAGATTAAACAAATCTCAGCCAAGAGGCTTTAAGGGCATTTCTGCTTGTGAAAACTGTAAACCAGGAAATATTCTCAGTATGGAGAGTTTACTGTTGTTATTATCAGTATTTATTTTGCTCAGCTTTACGTAGAAAGCTGGAGAAGGCTGAAGGGCTTAACATCTCCTTTCCTTAAGTGGTGAGTTTAAGCTCCCTGGTGGCTCAGCTCCCTCTGACCTTCTTTTTCTGGTGCTGGAACCTCACATATTTCTTCAGCTCCAAAACTGCATACACAAGACTAAGGGAGCAGAAAAAAAGCAGAGTGAGCAGCAGGAGGATGTTTTGTACCTGCAGAAATCCCCCACCACCACACTTTTATTTCCCCGTGTCCTAGAGAAAGGTGCATTTGCCATGAGTTTGTGGGAAGTTTATCCCAGTTCAGAGGGTCCATGAGGAGGGAGCAGTCCTTCAGCCTTGCTGCTGAAGAGAAGCTCTGCTTAGGCTCCTTGATTGAAACATCCTCAGGAGAAGCTTCTTCTCCAAAAGTTGAAGAACCCCATGCTGGTGCTGCCCTCCTTGACAATACAAGCCATTGAACCAGGAGACTCAAAACAATATGGTTGACTTCCAAACATTACTCCATAAAACTCAGTGAATATGGACCAGAAGAACAGGTGGGAAAACACAATTTGCCCCTCTTCCACACCTGAGATCCTGCTGTTGGTTAGGGAAATGTACTTTGCCCTCCTCTCAGTTGCAGTTTACTATCCAGCAGCTGAGGCTCATTGCCCTTGCCCAAAGCAGTGTTGTCAGCCCACCCACCCCTGCTCCCCTGAGACTACAGACCAGGCTGGCAGAGGTGTTGTCATCATTCTGCCCCATCCTACGGAGTGAAAGATACCTTCAGTGCTGCAAAAGACTTCAGTGGTGAGAACTAACAGGCTGTCTGAAAGTGCTTCAAAAATCCTAAGTGGGAATTTNTTCCCTGTGCAGTTTTCTTGCTTAGTCATAATTTCAAAATAACATCAGGAGAGGAGAAATAGCATCACTGAAGGGTATTGGGGAAACTCTTCTAAAGGATGTAACAAGCAAAATAACTGCAAGCCTGATGAAAATTCAGAAGGTTTCTAATCCAGCTAGAATATATGAAAGAGCCCCCTGCCCTCTGGCATATTTATTATTGGTTGCTGTTTCTCCAGTGGAAATATATTGTACCATTTAAGCCCACTGGCACAAAGCCTGTCCTTGAGGAGCTCTTTGCCAGCCCCTCTGAGCTCATGGTAATGTAAACTGAGAAATTGTTCCAGGGCCTAGCTCATGGGTGTTGCCTCTTCCCATCCTGCTTCCAGTGCAAAGCTCCAAAAAAACCACCTCCATTCACATTTTAAAGAAATTGGGGCAGGGGAAGCTTTTCTAGCTGTAATAGTGATGTTTTTATAAAATGAATGGGTTGGTTCTGGAAATAAGACTGAAACTACTAATGCAGTTCCAAAAAATCAAAGCACTGAGTGTCAACACATCATCAGAATTATGAGTTCTCATTTTAACTCCTTTGCAATATGTTACTTGGCTAATATTGTCCCTTCTCACAGCTTCTGAATAGTTAATTATAATGGGGTTCTTTCTATAAAATTTTTCAATTTTCTTCTTGCTGAAACTACTGGACCTTGTCTGACAGTCCTCTAGTTTCCAAATTTCACATGTGTTTCTTAGGCCTGAATATTTTATAATGTACATGAAAATGAACAAATACCTACATTCCTAAACTGCCTGCTGAACATTTGCTTTTCTATCAAGCTGTTTCTCAGTCCCTTCACTGTCCTATTTTACAGAAAATGCGAGTAATTTTTATGCATATTTTCTATTATAAGAAAAAAATACTACATATTTATATCACCATTACTTACTGTTTGATCCAATTTTTTTGCAAGATGAGTAAATACACACATTTATGGTTCTGTATAAAATTACTTCTATGCCAATAGTGGAGGAACATTTTAATTAAGCCAAAGTAAAATGTATCTGAGAGAGACCCATATTTTGACATCAGTTACAGATGAGCAATCCTATCAAAGGATATTGAATTCCACTGATGCTACAGAGCAAAGGTTCTTCCCCTGTAATTACACTTTAGAAATTATGTTTGTTGAAAAATCTAAACTGAGAGCAGGCGCAACACCTGAAACTTTAGTTCAACTTCAGTAGGAGACTTGACTGCTCCAGTGTTTAAGGTAGTAACCTAGGACTTGAGGTTTCCAGCCCAAAGTCTTTATTTCCTCCTGAGTTTCTGCTGTGTGATCTTCAATGAATCATTTAATACCAATCTCTTTGAGGTGTTGCAGAATTTAACTCCTGCTGTTTTCAGGGGAAGTTAAGATCTGAAAGACCTAGGACATTGTCTCTCCATGCCTCAGTTGCCCTGCTGTGAAATAGAAGAGTTGCAAGGGTAACAGCCTTATCTGCTCAGGTATTACAGTCATGAAAGCTGATATACATTGCATTTAAATTCTCCTCTCATTTTCCTGAAGTGCATATAAGCATGAAGCATTTAATACTTGGTAGAGCTTCTTAGGACTTTGATAATTTCTGAAATACTATTTTTTAATGAAGCATTAACCAGAATAGCAAAATACCTTACTTTTTGACCAAATAGATTAATTTCTCTCTTCTGCTGTGAAGACTAAAATGGTTTAGGTGGACTTTTACTTGTAGCCCTTTACCTGGAAAAATTTCCTGAAATTGTAGGATAGTAATGGTCACTCTTCTTCATGGCTTTAAGTATTCTTTTTCCAAAATCCTTCTCTCTTCACTCACCACCCTTTTATCTCTTATGCTTTTTATATCCATAGCATTGTGTGGTTTTTTACATCTTTGCCTCCCCTTCTCCCACCACCCAACTCTCTTTGGGTGTTAGATATGGTAACACAGAATTTGGACTAGAATAGATGGTACAACTGCTGCAAACAAATGAAGCTGGCTAAGGCTTTTGCTGGTAGCCTGAAGAAAATCCCACATATGGAATTTTCAGTAATTTTTAACACAGAATAGAATAAAAAAGCACTGGAGCAGTCTCTTTTGCATAATCAGATCAGCCTCCTCTCTTTCATAACTGCTCTTGCTGTGCTGTCATCTCCACCCTCACTCCATGCCCTTCACCTCCTTGTTGATTTTCTCTCACTTTCCACCACAAATCCTCTCCTTTATGTGAGCATCACTCTCTCATGGCCTTTCCCAGGCAACATTATGCACAGTGGACTCCTCCTGTCATCCCTTCCTACTCAGTAAAATCACACCACTCTCCTCTTGGCAGCCTTCACTGTCAGGTTTAGTTGCCTTGCCAATAAAGCAAGACATCTCCAAAGTGAATCCTTCCTGGCAGCACTCTCTTTAAGGATAATAATTAGAAGTCTGCACTTCAGAGGCAAAATCAGTGAAATTAAAGGAGCAAAGCTTTGGCCAGCCTGCTGTACAAGGGAATGCTGCTGTGCTTCCATCCCACGGAAAACAAACTTGGAATAGCTCCTCTTTTGCACAGCTCCTGTTTTCACAGCAGTCAGATCTTAAATTAATAATAACAATTAACAATAACAATAACAAATTAATAATAACAATACAGTCATAGAAATAAAGCAACTATGTATATAGATAGAATCAATGACATAAAGCCACTATTGTAACAATGGACTGGGTGGGTTTCCCTGGTCCACAACACTGACAGAAGGCAGGAACAATGCTGAGTTGTGCCCACCCTCAGTTCAATACTCCTTCTTCACTCCCTCCCTGACTTCAGGACAGTTAGCGTTTAGCCCTGATGAGAAAGTCCCTTGGACACTCTTTAATTTTATTTTTTTAAGAAAATCCCCCAAATATGTATTTCTGATGCCACTATAACAAACATTTCTCAGCACAGGGTCAGCAATATTAGTGGCACCTGCTAGAAAATTTGTTTAGTTTCATTTATAAGAGATAAGGAACTTGTTGAACTGGAAGTGAATTTGCTCACACAAAAAAAATAGACTAATGAGTAATATATTTATATTATTTGCAGAGTCATCTTCTGGAGGGAATTTGAGCATTTAAAAGGAAAAAAGCTCACAATGGTAATCCTTCAGAACTGGTGAAGCACAAAAGGAAGAGCATTTTATTCCTCTGTGCTAGGAAGCCACGTACCCAAGGGGACCTATTTTAGCTAAGCATTAATTGGTGAAAGTCTGGGAGAAACATTTGCAATTGCAGGAACTGTTTGCTGAGAAGATGGCTGATTTGCATAGGCATGTTGAGTAAGCACTTTGTAAATGACATTAATTAGTTATTTTACTATTTAAATTACCTTTAATTATTCTTGCATTCTACAACTTTGCACAGGGTGCATCATCCTATTTGTTTGTACCAGAAAACATCCATCAGTTGAATAGGTACAAAGATAAAGAAAGAAAAGCAGGACATTTCTCTTCCACTTTCATCTTATCTTTTCTAGCCTGATAGCTTAAGAACCCCTTTTCCTCACTTTCTTTCAGAACTCCAAATGTTACTTGTCTCAGTATTACCAGGTTGATTATGATTATTGCTCTTTATGAGACAGAAATAGTTCCAGCATCAGTGATCTTTCTGATGTCTTTAAATACACCCCCTAAATTTCACAGTTTTACTGTTTTACAGATCTCTCTGCACTTGTCAAATTTCAGTTGTGTTACACTGCACCCACAAATACCAAGGCACTATAGAACATCTCAGTAAAACTGGGAAAAGGGAGAGATAGAATGAGCGCTTTTCTCCAGTTTAGAGGGGAAAAAAATAAAAGACAACACCACCCAGTAATTTCACTGCAACACTCACCAACAAAATAATGCCAGGTCTCTGAAATGCCAAGGTTTAATAATTATACTATGCCTCTCACAGTGAGGCTGGATTCACTCAGTGTGTCTAGAGGCTACTGTGCTCCAGTAACAATAGATTTCCAAACACAAAAGTCAGTAAGATTTTTCTTGCACTACAATAGTGAATATTTAAATATATCCAGAAACTAGAGGCAAAGAATAACTCTCAAGCTATGTTGCTGCCATATTAAGGTCAGTGCAAGCTCCCTAAAATTAATTAATTTTAATCATCATTATTCTTTATTTAAAACTCATCTTTGACACTGAGTCACTTTGAAACTCACAGTCATGCACACAACTTAATCAACCATATTCCAGTCCTTCTCTTGCTTGCCTAAGTCCAGCTTTAAAAGTTCTCTCTCTTCTGGTTCTTCCTTCCTTAGGAGGCAATTATGATCTCCTCACCACCTTTCTGTAAATACCATGCTTCACTGTCTTCTTGCCCTGCACCGTATTTTGGCATGGTCATATCTTTTAAAACAAACTAAACTACCATCCTGTGTCACATTTATCAAACAGTATAGAGCAACCCAGATGTCATTCAGACAGTGTTTGTTGTAGGTCTTTATCCAATGCCTCCATCCACATGTGACCTGAATGAAAGCAGGTCTCGTGGATACTTTTTTCACTGGGATTTTAAAACTAATCAAAGCCTCTTAATTGAAATGAATGAAGACAACATGTTCATTCATCCATATTTTATCAGAAAAATTAACTACACATGGAATTAATTTATGGCACTTTGTTTACACTTAACTATAAATGAATATGAAAAATGAGTGACATGTTGGAGAAACATGCAGATTAAAAAACCTGTACAGGAAAATACAATTGCCTGCCAAGAATCAATTTCTGCAATTTCAGCATCAGATAATAATCTGATTATTTTCAGAACACAAGAAGAGGTCTGAACACATTTCATCCTGTGTTGTTAACAAAATCATAAATATTTTTGTGCATGTGAATGTGTTCTTTAACGTCTTTGTGATTTTCACAAAGTTTAAAAGTGTCCTAATTTGGAAGTGTTTTCCCATGACTGTGGTTGGATTCAATTTCACCACACCCACATGGCTGGAGATGAAGATGTTGGGAGTTTTTAACTTCATGGAATATGCCAAAGAACTGTCTATAAAGTGGTAAGAAAGGCAATGGCTGTTCCTTCAGATGCCCATTTAACAGCTGCAGACAGGAGAAACAGAAAGAGGCTGAAAGATTCAAAATCAGAGGAGAACTTGGTGGAAAAGGTAATTCTCCTCTGTCTAGACTCTCTAAATCCCAATCCATTGCCTCCTAATTCTTGTTATTTAGTACAAGGTTGAAAACAACAGTTTTCATGCTGGAAATGCCTCCAGGCACCATCACAAACTGAAGCAGTTCCCACCCTCACCCTGCCCTGCCCAGTGTTTTGCTGCTGGTAACTACTGGAAACATTTTGCCCATTGTTCCAAGGCAGCAGTTCACGTTTCTTCATTTTGACTAATTCTGCTTCTCCTCAAGGTAGATTTCTATAAGATTCTGGTGAGTATTAGCTGGAATTAGTAACAGTGATGACTAGGGGGGTGGTGGAAAGAAAAAGAAAGCAAGCAAGAAGCCTTGGACAAACACAGCACAGCTGAATTGATTTCAGGGTAAAATCTCCTGTTGCCATAATCTTTTGCTAAATCACTTTATAATACAGAATCTCTTCCAATTACAGATGTCTGAATTTTGTGCTTTGTTGGTAAAATTGATTCTAAAAAGTAAGCTGGAGTTCTGTTCTTCATCACCATCCCTGAAAGTATTCACACTTTGAGGGTGTTGGGATGTGCTTGGCAGAGTCAGCTACCTGCCAGTGTTCTCAGCAGATTTCAACAAAGAATACTGAACAAGAAACAGCAAGCTTGATCCTTTGACTATGAAAAAGAGATGAACAAATTAAATCTTCTGGAGAATAATTTTGGTTTGTTGTGGTCAGGAAAAGAATTTAAAGCCGAGTTGAATTTTATCAGCTTTGCAAAAAATAAAGTGTACGCTACTTGAATGGATTTCCTACCATCTAATTTATGGTGGATTATTCTAAGAGTTACACATCTGCATTGTGGCATTCTCAGAGGGTAATGAACTCATTTTGAAAATCAGAAAATGGATGAAAGTTTGGTGTTCTTCATAAATAGATTTAAGTGTGGAAAGCCAAAGGTGTCAAAAAGCCAAACAATGCAAAATGACCTCACTAAAATCCTAATCCCAAATACCACAAGAAAAAATGGCACCTGGTATATCTGGCAGTAGCCATAAGTGCTGGAAATCTCCATCTGTATGAGAAGAAGACACTTTTTTGTAATCCCAGGGCTTCCTACCCTGACACCAGTGAGGACTCAGCTGTTTCTACATCGCCCTGCAGCTCTCCTGACAAAGAGGGACTGACTTTCTGCCAGGGATGTGCTCACTGGTGCTGAACTGAGGGATGTCTTCCTTCCAGCTTTACTGCTTAGATGGCTGCCGATTTCAAAACTGTTGATGTTTTGTCTCCTGCCTCAGTTTCTTTGACTCTGATAAAAAGGTAGTAAGGTTAATTTCCTTAATTGTTAATTTCATGCCTATTTGCCTTGAAATTTTCAGGCAATAAGCACTGTTAGAGTTCAGTGCTATTACTTCTGCAGTGAATTCATGAAGGTAGCCATGCTATGCATCATCTTATCCACTGTTTCATCATCTATAGTAGGTATAGAGCCAACCAACATAACTTTTATGTTTCCTTTATAAAGAACCCAGAATTGACCCAGAGTATTATTAGATGCGGTTAACATCTAACAAATAAATTTGGGATAGGTGAAAAATTACACTTCCTTGCAATTAATTTCAAACATATTTGAAACATTCATTGCTTGAGTAGAATTTAACTTCATTTTTAGTTTCTTTTGTTTCACTTCTGAAAGATAAGCAGTGTCTAATCTGAATTATGTGTTTAAGCACTTTGTGCAACAAAAGGTTAAGCATGTTTTTAAATGTTTTCCTGAAATGCAGCCTCCATTTTTTTTCCTCTAGATCTACATGTAAACTCATTCTTTCTACAAGACTGATTTTTTTTTTAATTTCATATATCTAAAACTTCATTTTAAACTGTGTCACTCTTAACAGATAATATGAATACTTTTTCCTCTTTCTTGAAAAGTGAGTTTGCTGCAGCATCTGCCATAAAGTAAATGACAAGCTTGAATGTAAGCTACAGAGTAGCTAATTCCATTTAATATTAATAATTAGTCAGAGGTGTCTTGGACCATATGACCAAATAAAAGCTGCACTCAAAGAAATCCCAGTCCTTCTAATTTCAAGACTTTGATAGACCATTTGCTCTTGAAGGCAGAAATAAATAAATAAATAAACAAGGCCAAGGAATTATTTTGAAATATTAATTAAAATGCAAATTAAATCCAGATTGCATGGGCTTTAAAAACTGTTCTCTGAAGTTTCCATGAATATAAAGCATGTGACAAGCCACTGTTTTAAATGAGATCTACATAAACATACATTGTTGAAAAACCGCTTGGCTTGAAAATAACCTTACCAACACCACAAACCGCAAATAATGAGAGAAAAATCTTCAGCAGCAACAGCTCTCATTACTGCCAAGGCTGTTTGTGAGGTTTTGCAGCACGGCTGGAGGGAGGGTGATGTGACGTGCCCTGGCCACCACCGCTCCTGCCCATCTGTGCTGGTGGCCGGCTGCCCGCTGCCCAGGCGGGTGGCCAGCTCCAGAGGGATGCAGCGTGCCCGGGTGGAACAGCTCTGGGAGTGCTGGTGCTGTGGGACCACTGCCAGCCAGGGGGGCAGGACAGCCACTCCCCGGCACCACCACCCTGGCAGCACCACCCAGCCACGCTCAGGCGTCACACACTCCTTCCCATTTGGAGTAAATGAGAGCAGAAAATACCCAATTCTTCCTCCATCAGTGCAAAGAAGTTCCCTATGAGGTGCTGCCCTCCTGAGTTGGCCAGCCTTGCTCACAGCACATCCCAGCTCTAACAAGTGCCTTTTCCTGTGAGATCTCTCCCTGACTGAGTGCTGCAGATGAATTGCTGTGAGACAAAGACAGATGAAATAAGGGCACCATCTTAAGCAGAGACCAACCCAGGCATCTGGAAATCCTCTCTCCCAACATTGTCTTAATGTAAAACAACACTGCTGACAGGTTACAATTTCTGTGTTTTCAAGTTCATCCCACTCCCAAAATGAAGCCTTGTGTCTATTGGGAAAGGGTTTGTTTAGTTTTGATAGTTTCCCTGCCACTACTTCTGTCCGTCTTCCAAGCAATATAACCTGGTTAACCAGTGCCAGGAGCGGGATGTGGGCTGGCCCAGGCTCTGCTGAAATGGGCTACAGCCAAATCACATCATCCAGCTCTTTATGAGGAAGATAAATGATGCTCAGGATACAATGTAAACAAGAAATCAAAGTCCCTCCCCACAGCCTTGGGAACACCAAGGCTCTCTGGAAGAAGCTTGTACAGCATGAACATTATGAAAGAGCCCATAAGGAAGAGAGATTCTACCTCAAGAGCTGCAGTGGAGCCATAGTAAATAATGTATAGGGCCACATGCTGAATGACAAAGCTAAGAAGAAACATCAAACATCTGGAGGGGCTCTGAGGCTCAACCATCCTGCTTGCCAAACAGGCAGGTGCTCAGAGAAATAAAAGTATGTGACCGTGGACAAGAAGAGCCTATCAAATTGCAAAAGCTCTAGGAGCTGAGTTCAGGCTCCAAACCTACCCTGGTTTGTAGGTATTTCCTAGTCTGCAGATGCAGGACTTGGTTGTGAAAAAATATTAATGTGAGTTTGAGGTGTGGCAGATAATCTATGAAATTAATACTGCCCCACTAGGGAGAGTTCCTAGGAACACAAGCATAACACAGTTTAGTTTCCATACCTGGAAGAGTTGATGTCCCAGCATTTTGTCAGCCACTGAAACCATTTGTGTCCTTGGCCATTTATCCATAACTGTAAGCTCTACCAAGACCAATTAATGCTGCTGAAAGATCTGCCTCAGTGGGAAACACTGTCTAGATGTGATGCCCCTGTTCTTAATCTCTGAGCAGACTTGGTTAAAAGAAAGTCAGGTATCTTGGCACAGAAGCTCCCTTTGTTTTCAGAGCTATCAGACTTCAAAGTATTTTTTTCACTTAATTGAAAATAAAATTTCCCCAGAGTGCTGAAGTCTGCTCTTAATGCACGCGCACAGCTCTAATTAATGTTAATTATTTGCATTCACCAAGGGGAGAAGCATATTACTTCAGGTGCCTACTTGGAATTTGTTACTTTAGCCCTTCATGTGACTCTGACTGATGTACTCAAATGGAAAGATGCAGCTGCCTTGAGAACTAAGTGTCTGGTGCCTGAGGACAATCCAGACTGAGTGTAGGACAGGATGTGCTACACCACAAATAGCACAGCCAGGCTTCCTGCACCACACAGTCTGACTCACAGAGCTTGCACACACAGCAGCACAGAGATCACTGTAAGTTCATTTTCCCTCTGCACATTTGGGCAGGGAACTCTTTTCATGAGATGCTTACATGGTGCCCAGCCAAAGGGCCATGAGCCTCAGTGCCACACTGCCTCAGCACAACCAGTAAACAAGCCCTGCTCAGGCTGGGACCACACAAGAGGTCAGAAACAAAGCCCAGATCTCTGGAGATCTAAGCTCAAGCTTTATCTACTCAGCTATACTTCATTTTGTGGCAGGGCTGAAGTCCCCAAGGGATGTTTCTTACAGAGCGCCACTGAAATAACAAAGCAGAACAGATTTATTCCAGTTCAGGAATCTGGTCCATACACTTTTCGTTGTAAATAAACTGCAGGACCTGGACATCTTCCATGCTCTTCCCCACACATGCAAGTTCATCCAAACTCATCAACCTTGCCAGCATCTTTCTAGATGGTTACCCTTTAACTAGGGCTTTATTGGATAACTGTAACCCAATTTGCTGCAGCTGCATGACCCTGGCTCCTGTTTTGGAACAGAACAAGCTGGAGGGAGAAGTGCCAAGTGGGAGTCCACCTGCCAGGCAGCCAGTGTAGATAGAAAGGACCAGTCTGAATGTGCACAGCCTGGCAGGTGGCAGAGATGTCCTGTTTATTTTTCCTAATGACAAAATTAGCACATTGATAATAATCAAACAGAGCTGTGTGCAATGGGGGGTTATTTAATTAACAAACGTCCTTTTTCAGGTATGAGCAGGACACAGGCACTGTGCTCACCCATGCAAGCTGTCACTCATATCCCTGGAAAGCAAACTGCCTTCAGCTTCCTTTGTCTGGGCTTGCTCTGGAGAGGAGGTGGATCCTACTTGCCTTTTTTATTCACGTATTCTCTTTCTGCACAATGTTATATTTTTGCTCACAATCAAGAACGTGGATCACATCTAATAGAATAGCTTGCTTTGAAAAGCCCAATGGAAAAGGCTTTGTTCCAATGTGCCCACAAAGTAATGTTGGGAATGCTGTCTCCTGCTACTTTTAGCTACAGTACATCCTCAGTATCTCACAACTGCCTGATCAAAATTGGGGTTTTTTCTAATTAAGTTAACTGTGGCTTTAATATTTAATAGACACATCTTAGTCCTTAACTACCTTTATGTAATGCAGCAGCTTCACAGGCATGATCATGATCTTTGTTGCATCCAGCTCTAGGGACCCATCCAGCAGCAGAAGTCAATAGTGGTGACACAAATGTTCTTCTCTGGATTTGTTACACATCCAAGGAGTTGGTGCAGCTGCTCAGAGCTGCATCAGCTCACCTGTGCCATCTATGTAAGAGGAAGCTGGTCAGCAGACCAGGAGAGATTTTTCTATTGTACACTCTTCTTCAGAAAGAAGGGAGGTGAGGAAGAACAGCAGTAGACACTTTATACAAAAGTCAGTTAAAAGAGTTGCAGATGTTCTCAATTTACCCCTGCTCAAGGGACATCATCACACTGAACTTTCTTACAATAGACTCATAAATTTCTACCTCCGACAGCTTCCATTTCCAAAAAGCTAGAAGAACATTCAAGGTATAAAACTCTGGTTTACTTTTGTAATTTGTGATTTGCTCTAGAGAAACCCTAACCTGAAACTTGCCAGCTTGCTGACAGCTTCTCCAACAGTCAAGGTTATTCAAACATTAAGTTTTTACTCATTATTTTATTGAGATAAAGTCCAGGTGCGGATTGAAAACTCATATTTCTTCAAACATTATGGCTGGTTGGATATAAAGTTTTAGATCTCCTTTGCTTCAACTTTGTATTTTACTCATTCTGATTTGTTCTGGTTTTTTAATATTTTTATCAGCACTGAAATCTATTCTAAGCAAGTCCAGACAGCAATAACCAGCTCGCAAGCATTTGCAGGATAGTCAGTACCATGAAACTAGTGACAAGGTAGCATTTTAATGGGGCAGTTAATTTAGTGAGGGCACTCATGTAACTAGGCTTGAATTTCTCTAGCTAGCTTGGCTAATTTGGGGTTGATTTCCATTGAAAGACGGAAGCAGATTTAAGAGAAGAAATTAAATTGATATAACCATATATCATCTCAGGAAGGGAATGTTCCTCTCAGGGGCTCTAGGGGTGTTTAAAGAGCCGTGTGGGACTTTAGGAAGCCTAGCATGGCAGTCATGGTTGAATTGGGAGCATCTCATCAGATCAATACAGTCACAAATCTGTGAATCGGTGGTGCAGAGTCACTGAGCACCTTCGTGGTGCTGGGACAGAGACAGTCAATGAGATGAGATGAGTCAGAAGTGTGACAGGAAGGCGGAGGAGGATGTGAATAGATTAACATCCCAACCAAGAATTGCATATTCATCATTGTACCTATTCATTAAAGGAATCAAAGAGCTGCAGGTAAAAGGCCAGAAAAGAAAAGATTAAAGTTATCCAGGTGCATGTGACAAGACTGCACTGCAAAAACTGCAGAGTGGGATTTTGAGAAGTGTAGATAGGAGCTAAAAAGGTAGAATCAGAGCTGAAAACTATTGCCATGTAGAGCCAAAGAAACCTGGAAGACAGAGTTTGTGATAACAAAAAAGAGAAGAGAGCTGAAGTCCAAACATAAATTGAATTTAGCCAGAAGGAGACAAGACACAGAGCAGACATGGGATTAAATGGATAGCAGGAGTCAGGAGCAGGTTGTGTGGCTGAAGAAAACGGAAACATGGGGTGAAATAGTTCTCAAAATTATCAGAGAATTGCCTTTTTAAAATGGGCTAAATACAAAGAAGAAGGATGTTAAGGATGGAGTCAGTAATAGTGAACACAAGGCATATATGGAGGTAAAAATTTCTAATAATTATAATGTGATGTTGGCATAGTAAGTACCAAAGTAATAAAACTATTCTCTGCTGCATTTGGAGGTGGAGAAAATGTTGCTGAGGCTGGAGAGAGTTTTCTGCTTCTCTCTCATGCTTTTTCGTTCATATGTTTTCCTAAAACATATGGAATGGGTAACAAGGCCGTTATCAAAAATCAAGCTTGGGGCAAAGGAATAGGGAAAAAGAAGGAATAAGAGAGATCTAGAACTGTGTGTTTACCCAATTTTCTTGTTCCATTTGTTGTGGAAGAAACTGTAAGAAAAGTTTGGAATTAACACGTGCACACATGCATATATATAACTTTCAATTCAAAGCACTGAAGATGGTAAATGCTCCTAGAGATGGATATCATGGGCTTTGTTTAAGGCATAATCTCTATTCCTTTTGAGTTTATGGAGCAAGAAGAGCTGTTGAAATTGAGTGAAAGCTGCAGACAAAGTCTTTAATCAATCTCCAAAGCTGTTTATTGCAAGTATAGTATAAAGCAATAGAGATTAATGTCAGTTTCTATAAATCACAGCAAAAAAGCATCTTCTCTTCCACTGCCAGAGGTGTAAATATCTTCCCTTTTTTCTCAGATTTAACTCTAGCATGCTGGCTGCAGAGGTTCTTCGGGGGAAAAGAACACAAGAACAGTGTCATGCACTTCTAAAATGAGTAAATTTAAGAACAACTTGTATGTTTATTTACAGAACTAGAAACTGCTGGAAGTTTTAGGTACCTAATTCCTACAGAGCAGCTTTGAAAATGTCAGCCCATCTACAGAAGAATACTGCCAATTAACTGCAGCTACCACTGGGGCAGGAACGTGACACACAACAAGCAGCAAATTGTCTTTCCAGGGCACATCCCACAGATTCCAGGCAGTGAATCCAACAGATAGATCACCTTTTCATCTGTGAAAGTAGTGGTTGGGCATTTCTTATTACTACCTTCTAGTTTTTAAATTTCTTTTTTATTCTTTTTGCTCATTTGTTTGTTTGTTTGTGTTTTTGGGTAAAAGGGGAAAAAAATAAAGTGAGCAACAAAAGAAATTCTAAAAATTTTCAGGGGTATATTCAAAAAGGGTCTCTATCCATGTGGCTTCAAGCCTATTTCATGTTCAATTACGGCCTTATACCATAAGAAATGGATTTAGAGCAGAGTGAACAGAAAGCCCTGGGACAGATCATGTTGCAAAAATAAAATGCAAAATGGGAAGTTATTGCCATATAACAGAGTCAACAGAACAGTTGTGCTTTCCTACCACTCCTGCCAGTGCCACTCTCCCATCATTAGCTGTTGCTTGGATACTTCTACCAATACCTCACAAGAAAACTTCAATAGCTGCCCTTTTATTCCTGTCCTGATCTATATGAGCTGAAATGCATCTTATGCAGCTCCACAAACCACCTGCCCAGAGAGAGATCCTGCCTTTTTAATGAGGTGCCCAAACCTTCTGGCAATAGCTGTGAAGAGAGATGCTCTCTCCTCCAGGAGGAAAGTCACAGTATTTAAGCAAGGTTACTCCTGTGGAAAACTCTCTGAAGGAATCTTTCCATATAGAGTGATTGTAACAGGGAGTTGATAGAAGTTATCCTCTTGGGGTAGGCACTTAAATTTTCTGGGGCACTTTGGCATAAACACTGTGACTGCAGAGCAGTGAGCAAAGAGTTGGATCTTAAGGAAGACGAAAGTAGATAAGTTCATTCATCTAAAAAATAAGGACCAGTGTCAGTCAAAATACTGCACTGTAGCCTTCAGAGAAGTTGTGTCTCACCTGAGGTCCCTGCATACCAGCTGGAGCTTTGCAGAAGGCCATGGTAGGTTGAGCCAGCACACAAAATGCTGAACTCTCAGCAAAATGTTCAGAAAATGCATTATCACATCGAAAACTGACTCAAAAGGTGTTTTAAAAAAACTTTACTAACTTCCCTTTTGCTGAAAATAAAGTTGTGCATAGGCTGAGTGAGAAAAATGTTTTTGTATGTTCATCTCATTTTTTGAGCTCAAAGGCAGATTAGTGACATAGAATTCAGTCATTTAATTTGGAGGAGGTTTCTACAAATCCCTGACTGATATGCCTGAATCATTTCTTCTGTTAGCATTCTTGTTAAAGAGAGATGCTTGAATGGAATTTTCCTTTGGGATTCAGCGCCAAATGGTGAAAATGTTACATGGATTAAAATCCAGTTAAGGAACAACTTAAAGCTATGGTATAATATTTTACAGAGTCCCACACCAAACTGCAAAGCAATGTTAAAGTTACTAGAATATCCAAACTGAACTCAAAGACTTTTGCTTCTGATTTTTGATAAAATCTTTCAAGGAAAGAATATTTTTGTTCCAGAAGCATTTAATAATGCCAAGATACTTGCTCTGTTTTAGTTAATTAAACTTAAGGAACATGGAAGTGGATAAAAGTTCATTAAATAGATACAGGGCTGATGGTGAATTGGAATACTAATTGAGATTTTATGTGCAACAAAAGAGATACAAATGGAAATGCACAGTTATTCTAGTGAATGCCTCACATAAAAGGCCCCAATGGAGCAGAGAATGCATGAAGAAAATTGGATTGTAAAATCTCTGAGATAAAGATCAGTTCTATGAAACACGATGCCCCATTGCTTGCTTTTCTATTTTGAGAAGATTCTTTTAATAATGCCAACAAATGATGCAGTGACTGCTGTAGGTGTGTTTGAAAGGTTCACAGTCAGACTCAGAAATGAGGCAGTTAGATTCAGGGCTTAAAGTACAGAAGGGGATGTGATGGGACCTTCATTTATTTAATGGAATGTTTGAGTATCCCTGCTTAAAGAGCATGAAAACCTTAGATTAGAAAGAGTCACATATTCTGACATTGTTCTTTAAACTCTTGAAGTGTGATGGCTATTTGGCTTGGAAAACCTTTCCCCAGTTGAATCTCTGGCATAACCCTGAAATGCATGTGAACTGTTCAAGCTTAGAAGAGAAGACATGGGGGTGGGCTGAAATGAATATTCAAGAAGTTTTTTCTGAAGCCTGGAGAACACAGCTGAACCATGACCTTCTCTCTGGATTTCCCCCTCTAGTAACCAGAACTGGCCATGTGTTGGAGGAGATGCCTTCCATCTCCAAATCAGCTTCTGAGATGCTCCTTGGGACAGCATCTGACTTTTCACTATTAGTGGCAGTGGTACTAACAGACTTTCTTGAAACACCAAGAAGAAACTGTGGAAACAGCATTTCCCACACGTTTTGGAACCCATTTTATCTAAAGGACTGACAGCCAGTAAAGAAAATTATGGAATGGCAATAGGAAGTGCTAAGAATCTACACAGAGAAGGGCTGAATTTCAGGGCATTTTTCTCTGCCTGAAGTAAATGTTCATTGTAGGGCAAATAATCACTTTAAAATGTACTTTATTTTAATTATGTGTTGAGCCAGAGCTGTTCATATATTAACCTCCATATAGAATTCTCCAAATATTGTTATGTGGTCACATCAGATGCAATTTGAGCTGCTCCCAGAGTTCACAACAAGATATTGAATCTGGACTTATGTCCTCTGTGTCCAGACAGCACCGTCTCTATGCATGTAAATTACCATTAAAAAGCCCATTGATCTATTTGAGTTTTTCAGCTGTTTTGTAGGATAATTCTGACTGTACAGAGACATCTCCAGACAGCCTAATTCCATCTACATCCCTGTGTCTTCAGTGGTGTCTAGCCAGGAGGAATCATTAGGCACAGGGTCTCCAGTGGGATCTCAGATATTAGGGAACTGTTTATAAAAGCAGGGAGTGCACTGCCCTGGAGTGGATTCCCCAGGGTAGGGCAGGGAGTGCTCATTATTGAAGGTGTAAGAGGCAGCTGGTAGGAATAGTATCAGTACACATGCTGACATTGGGAGAAGGAGGAACTACGTGGTCTTTGATCTGCCTTCCAGTCATACGTGATGATCATTGTAAAGCCATGGTGGTTTCTGTCAAAATAACTTCAGGGTACCTCACAATATAAAAAAAGTTAAATTCAGATGTAAACATGAATGCCATCAAGCCAGTTTAAAGTACATGTAAATTTGGCATTCCCATTATAAAAATACAACAGGCCTAAAAATACTATGTCTGTTTATTTAGGGGGCTTTACAGATTTTTCTTAGACTTTCATCTCATATAGGAAGAGCCATTAAAAATTCAACTGTATTGAGCCAAACATTCAAAAATTAAATGCACTCATTTTGTGGACCATGTTTCAACCATGCACCAACACAATAGGAATATAGGGAGACTGCCATGATCTCAGATAAGGCAAGACACATGAGATCACCCTGCCACATGTGAACAGAAAACCTGATCCAGGGTGTGTACTGAACCAGGAGTTTCTCACTGAAACCAAGATCGCTCCCAGTCTTCAGCCTGTGCTAGTCACAGATGATAGGCTCAAGAGCAATGCAAACAAAATGCAGACATTTTCAGGTCTCAGTAATTTGTTTACCTACAAATAATAAACTCACGTGTTTGGCTTTTGCCTTGTTCTCTCCAGTAATTCCAGTTTAACACAGTGCCTTGATCTTTCCATCTCCTCTAGGTAGTGATACTCACTTGAGTGAAATTCTCTTACCTGTAATGACAATCTGCACAGAGGAGAAAGAGGAGAAGGAAATTACGTATGAAAACACTCTGGCACAGTTAACTTCCACTACTTGGCAAAAGCCAAATATTACAGACACAGCCTCAATTGAGCTGTGAAGGTTATTTGATTTCTTCATGTTCTGCTGATGATTTATCATGTGTTGTCCTGAGAACAATGTTAAAGGGGTATTCACACTACTAAAATGCCCCCAGGTAGGACATGTGTTTCTCTAGTATTGCTCTTTCCCTCCATATCCTCTTCCTCACACCATCTCTTAATTAACTTTAATAATCCTGATGTCTTTTTAATCATATTTATTTTCACCTCGCCAGCATTCATATTTTTACCTCTGGCATGATCTTATCAGCTCCCTGGGGAAAGTACCCCTGAAACTGCCTGTGGAGGAGATCTCCCCTCTCTTCTCTGAATAGGGCAGTCACTGTTAGAGATAGAACACAGGATTAGATGGACCTCTGCTTTGATCCAGCAGGCAAATCCCTCTTGAAGCAATTGGAGCTGGCTTTGGGCAGTGATTAAATGAGGCACGGCTACAGGAAACCCAAAGTGTTGCAAGAAGCCTTATTGGATACAGAATGGCTTTCCTTTCGAATCAGCAATGCCCAAGCAAATTCACATTATATTCCAGCTTCAAAAGCTATGCAGCTATAAGAAGAACAGAAAGACTCTCATATCCTTCCCAATACAGACATACTACTTCACTGTAGTGCTGTGTCTAAGATAAGACTTTCAGGGTGTTTGAGGTTTAATGCCCCAAATGTGGTGTGTTGCTGCAAAGCATGCTCTCTTTGCCGTTATCATCCTTTTTCCCTGGTTATTTGCTATTTTCTACAGCTGCTTTTAAATGGAAAGTTTTCATTATCACCCCAAAAGGTGATCATCTGGGGGCTGAACAAGACTCACCTATGGCTCTGGAGTAGAAACTGTCTCTCCATTCTTAATCCACTCACGTAGCACCGATTGCAGAGCCAATACTCCTTTGCATTAGCAGAGGGGTTTGTACAGCTCCATCCTGTCCCTTGCCTGCTGTTACTGCTTCTCCAGGCACTCAGGCTTAGATCAGCTTCATGCAGATCTCTCTGCTCAGCTAGTCTGAAGGAGTTTAGGTGAGCTCCCTCAAACTGTGGCTTTTTTGTAAGGTAAGGCCAAGCAAAAACAGCAGTGCCCAAGAAAATGGCAGAATAAATTATTAAAAGCTACAGCTATCAGTTCAAGAATTTTGACTTATACACAAAGTCTTTTAATGGCAGGATCAAGCTCTTGAAGTGTATAAATGGATAAACACTCAAAGCAAGTATAACAATCCTTTATTTTTGTTGAGGTAGAAATAAGGCAAAAGGAAGAAAAAAAAGTGCCAGGGTTTCAGCAGTCATTTTTATAGAAACTGTAGAAGATGGGAGGGTTGATATGAGTAATTAACTCATATTTCATCCAGATTAGCAAAACAATGGATTGTTTCTCTTCATTTACACATTCTTTGCCCTGAGTTTCTGGGGAAACTTTGCAAATGTCCTTCTGTAGTTCCATCTCGAGACAGGCTCTACACAGGGAGCTGTCCACACCACAGTTTTTAGGAAGTATGGCGGTTTCCTAAACTGCTGCAGACAGCAGAGCAGCAAAATTCAGTTTGAAAAGGCTCGAGAGGTTTGCAGTTAATTTCTAGGTTTCAGGATTTTCAGAGGAATGCAGCTGCTGAAGTGATCTACACCAATCTCCCCTCCTCACACTTTTGCCCTTCTTTGACCATGTGGTGACACTGTCTCTGTTGAGGATTTTGGAAAGAAGTCAAGTAACTAATGAATGCACCAGGCTGCTCCTTTAGAGGACTTTGCATCTGATATGGGAGTTATAGTTATTAACTTCTCTGGCAGCCCATCATTTAATTTACCTGCTACTGACCCCTTTTGTGCATCCAGAGGATAATCCAGTCCACAAGAGCCCTGCTGTAACTGGTCTGCAGGAGATCATTGTCCTATTCCCAATTTATCTAATGTAATCACTTCACTGCCTTCCTATAAGAGCTTTATCCCATCAAGAAGCTTTGGAATAATGTAAAGACATTAGAGATTAGAATTTATTGATCCTGAAGTTCATAAATTTAATGAAAATCATGACTCTCCAAAGGAACTTAATCTTCATTTGTTCTTTCAGTAGAGGTGTCAAGATTTAGTTTATGATTCATTAACCCATTGCCCACTGCTATTTTTTCCATATTCAGCTTTTCAGGAAAAGGAAAGATGCCTTGTGTGCACTTACATGCAGTGCTTTCTCTCAGCTGCTTTTGTTTGAGACACCAACAGATAGCCTCTGGTTTTAAAGTGAGGATAGGATGTGATTTCTCATACTGACTTCAGTGGAATCTAGCCCAGGATCTTTCATGAGAACACCCATGCCACTCAACATAGACACATTTCCATCCAAAAATGGTATTAAAGGAAAATATACGTCTGAAGATTATTTGTTCAGTGTTACTCATAGATAATAGCTTTTACATATATATGTAGGCAAACCTGACACACCAATAAATAATTTCTTCATCTTTACACTATTGCTGTCTATTGTTTTATTTTTACCACAGAGCACCCTAACTTTTCACTGCAGGCTTCTTTTACTATAACTGGGGAAGTCTGACTTACAGTCTCAAACCAAGAGGGTCAGACCATTGACTGGACTCAGACCTGTCATAACATCTCTGCAGTGGATATATCTCTCCCTGTTGATATACCATATTTCTTTTTAAAACACTTTAAAATTTCATTACAGAATAACTTAGGTTGGAAGAGACCTTTAAGATCATCAAGCCCAGCTGTTAACTCAGTACTGACCAGGCCACTACTAAGCCAGGTCCCTGAGTGCTCCATCTATACTTTTTAAAAATACCATCAGGAATGGTAATTCCACCACTTTTTTAGATGGCCTGTTCCAGTGCTTGACAACCCTTTACATGGAGATTTTTTTCCTAATATCCAGTCTAAACCCCCCTGGCACAACTTGGGCCCATTTCCTCTTCCCTTCTTTGGACTTGCTCCAGCACCTCAGGGGCTTTCTTGTAGGGAGAGGCCCGAAACTTGATAAAAGTTCTGTCTAAAAGCAAGGAATTTGTCTCATTGTTGTTACTTTCTGCTATACCCTGTGTAGAAAGAGAATTTGACTGAGTTTATTGACAAAAGTTCAGCACCTCCAGCTGCTGTACTCACCCCTAACCCTGGTAGGAAACCTTTCAGCTAAGAGAGGGTTTTCAGCTAAGCAGCTGAACTGAGAAGGGTTAAGTGATACTGCTCAGATACTGCACAGTTAAACTATAGAGAACTTACAGGGAAATAAAGATACCCATGTTCAAGTCTTCTGTACTCCTAATAATATGTTCCCAAAATAACTCTGTGTATTTCTGTTCCACCATGCACTTAATTAGAAGACTGCATTTCACAAACCTTTCCTGTTTTAGATGCCTGTTATTTTTTCCACTTGATAAAACCTTGTGATGAAGTCCATAGTCTTTTTGACACATTGAGAAAAATCCATAATCAAGGGGAGAAAATTTAAAAAGAAAAAACCTATACAAGGAATGTGGAGAAGAATTGTAAAATCTCTGGCATTTCTTACAGAAGAGCTATTTTCGACACTGGGATTTTTTAGTAGAAAAAGACAACCCACATAGGCAAGGTGGCTATATGACAGCTGTTCACATCTGCTCTGGAGCTCACAGAAGTCAATGGAATCCTACTCATTGATTTCAAGAAACTTTAATGCCCACCTTTGATCTCCACTTACCCCTTCTCAGCTCACGAGGCTTTTTCCCAGCACTGATGTAAATGATGCAATACAAAGCTTGTCTTTGACCTTACTTTGTCCTGCACTTCTTTTGCTGCCGAAGAATACTCCTCCATCTGGTGTCATGAAAAGCCAACACATTTAGATTCTGCTGTCAGGACAATGCACAGTTTGGGTGACTGTAGTTTTCCTCACGAGCAGAGCTGAAACATCATGGAATTAGGGCAGCCTGTCTGCTCCCTAGGCAAACTCACCAGGGGAAGCCACAACCAAGCAACAAGAGATGTGATGGCTTCTTTCATTATCTCACTACTATTCTCAATTAAGCATCCTCTCACAGGACTGGTCTTTCAGATTAAAATCACAAGCAGAAAATAAGAACACATAAAGATGAAGGTGGCTGAAAATCTTGGGGGGAAAAAAGATGTCTTGTGTTACCAGTCAATAGAGAAACTCCTTTCTGTGTAGATTACGACAGGATTAGCAAAGATAAATGCCTCTGGGAGGGCCACTCACTGTAGTGGGTCACTTAAGACTAACAAGAGTATTTTTAGAGTATGGCTTTTACTTCAGAAATTGACCCTAAAAATTCTCCTGTAGAGGAAGGGTACATGGTTGACTGCACTTTTTCTGACTTTCTAGCTTTCTCTCTCTCCCCCTACATGCCCATATGGCCAACAGCCTTTAGCAATTTTTCTCTAAAATTCTGCCTGTAGCAAAGGTAACATTCAGGCACAAAGCCCCAGGCTCTTTACACTCTTAAGTGTTTCAGCTTCAGTATTCTTTCCCTAAATTGCTATGTCCTAGAAGCAAGGAGTGAAAACAGCCATTTCAGCCACTTCATATGCAGGCTGACCACACGCTTCTGCCTGTACTTTTTTTACAAAACGCAATCTCTGCTCAATAAGTGGTTAAACTGAACTGTACAACCCATGTGCCCTCAGTACCTCAATGTTAGGTTAACTAACAACAGTGACCATGCACCTGTTTTTCAGGCTCATGCAGGGACACAAGCAGAAATGGCTGGAAAGGCCATCTTTCCAGAGAGCCCAACAGCAGGAGACAGAGGTGGCCAAGGCACTTCTTAGTCCTTTTGGCATTGAGAGGGTCCAAAGAGCATCCCAAAACTTGGGCACTTAGAGCACATTTAATGTTGCTGTCAGTGCTTGGGAAGGGATATTATATTTAAGGGTGATAAATCCATGAATAAACATCCAACAAAAGACTGATCCATGACCATAATCTTGAGAAGAACTACTCAGAAGTGTCAGAGGTGTCCTGGTTAATTCTGCACCATGCTGTGTAACTGGATATGTGTTAATAGATAAAGTCACAGCAAGAGTGCACAAGAAGTCAGAGCATTTCAGGGTTTTGACTTGTTTTTTCAGAGAAGTTTTATTTCTTTCTTGTCATTAGGGGCTTCTTGTAGCAGCTTGACACACCAATTTTTAGTATATTTGGAACTCCTTTTTTTTACTATAATGCCTCTTTTACAGGGCTCTGTCAGTGCAAAGCCACTTGATGTTGTGGAGGTAATGGGTAGGGAGTAGAAAAAAGCACCTCAGTTCACATCTCCTTACAGTGTCCTCCAAAAGTGTCACAGATCTTGCATTCAGTGTCACTGAATATTGCATTTCTCACCTATCAAAAGTCACAAGGGCTGAGCAGCAACACAAAGGGAAAATGAAAATATAAGAGAGTTGATCTTAAACAAAGATAAGCAATGGAGCAGAGACAACTTATGTTGAGAGAAAAATCAAGTCTTAAAATATGCTCACCATGCCTAGGACCACTATTTTCCACACCAGCAATAACTGAAAGACTTGGTGGCAGCATTGTGGGTCCATCTTTTCCAGTAGTGCAGGCAAATGATGCTCATCTATGAGAAACAATTTAGGAATAATGTCATCATCCTGCCAGTGTGATTTACTACAGATTCCATTGACCCAAAGGTCATTGTAATTCCTCAAGCACAGATAACCTGGTATTATTCCATGGCCGAAAAATCATTTATATATATATCTTTATATGTACATATATATATAAAAGCCCTTTATTTACTGTAACAATAAACTATAGTGATCTGATCAGGCATCACTGCCTCAGCAGAGGCAGCCTGACTCCATAAAAGTACATTAAATCATTGTTGCTAGGATTATGAATAACAACTTATGGGAGTCCTCAAGAAAGTCCTATAACCATTTGAAATGAAGCAAGAACTGTGTGTATGCTATTCTCCTTCCTTCAAGAAAAACTTTTAATTTATAAAAGCAGTGCATTGTTCAATACCCATTGTGTTTTCTTCATTAACTCCAAGGTTTGCTTCATTTCATTTTTCCACCAAAGGGGAGAATATATTGAGCTGTCAGTGATGTTATCTGTGAAGAGAGGCTGTGGATTTCATATATTGAATTTAAGCTTTACAAATAGTCAAGTAATAGGAAATGCTTTGTAATAAAACACAGGTAAAAATAAGCTTGCAAAAGTCAAAGGGAAAAGAAAAGTCTAAATTGTTTATACAATCAGTTATACTCCCCTGAGTTGTTGATCTGTCTCTTCCTTTTGAAAATTTTCTCTTGTATATTCCAGAGTTGCTAAACCAGTATTTGAGAATGCTGCAGAAAAAAGAGTATCTCAATTGCTTCATAGATACTGTGATCCAGCCCTTATCCATGTGGGAGGGAGCTCAGATGTGCACATACCTGCACATACTCTCTGATCTGATTTGGTTTTGGAAAACTGAAGTAGGATCTGAGCAATATTGACTGGATAAGATCACAGAGAGTGAAAGGAGGTTTCCTTTCACAAAAGTTGGGCCTTGTTCATTTCATTTGATCCTGAACCATTTGACAGGCAAAAAACCTGCAAGGTAAAAGAAAGGAGATATTGTTGCAGACAGGCTAGGAGTGAGAAGAGATTGGAATCTTTTCCATGAAAATGGCAACTGAACAAGTTTGAGAGAGTGGGAGAACTCAGATGCTGGGGCAGGGGGAGCACCCTGAGATGTTGGAGGAACCTCAAAAATCTTGGAAATGTATCATTATGGAGGGACTAGCAAAAACAATTAAGAAAATAGAGAGGATTTAGATGACCAGAAGGACTGAAATGAGCTCAACAAGACATTTGAGACTTTGGGAATAGCCATTTTGACACAATAAAAAAAGAAAGATCGAATTTATAAAAATAAACCACTTACATGGAAATAACTGAGGCAGAAGTCAAGCAGCAATAGGAGCTGGAGCCAGTGTCGGGGTGAGATTGACAAGAGGCTTTGTGGAGAATGGCCATTGAGTAAAATATTTTGAGATGATAAAGAGCCATAAAAAGGATTGAGGAACATGAAGGGAGGTGTCAAACACCATGGGAATGGGAGAAACAACAGACTAGTGCAATGACCAATCCACAGGTTACTTTGGAGCCTGTGGCACTCCTGAAAACTTCAGGTTATATTAAAAAAATACCTTGATATATTGCATTTTAACACAAGACACTCAGGAACACAGCCTCACTTAGGTAAATGCAATGTGCTCCCAAGCAAATGCTTTCCAAATTCCACCCCAACTGTCTTCAACTCTTGGGATAAATGTTGAGGCAATCACAAAAATAGTGCAGACTGAGATAGGAATATTACAGGTCTGCCAAACCTTTGCCTGCCAAACTGACTAGAGAATCAATATAAAAATAGATGAAACTGCATTTACTTATATGCCCCATGTATTTGTTTCACACACAGTCCCCCAGCAGTTTTGTCTTCTCTCTAATTTTCTCTTTCCTTTCTCTTAAATCTAATTTTCTTTGCAGCAGTTCAGGTCTACATGCTACAGATTTTTGTTTGTTTGCTTGTTTGTTTAGTGAATAATCATCCAAAACCTCTAGAGCATATCCTTTTCTAATCTAATGTGAAATGTTAAAAGCTGCTTACCAGCAAATTAGCTCTTTCCAAATTATGTGTGCACACCAGATCCTACAAGTCAAATAAAATTAAACTGAAGTTTGGTTTCCACTTTGGTAGAGGTAACTTAGAAACTGCCCTGGAGCACACAGTCAACTAACTGGCTGTCTGTCTTAATAGCACAAAGCACATACTGTAATTATGCCCATCATTTCCTCTTAACCACTCATTGCTGCAAAATGAGCACTTCAGAGATGTTTACCTGCTTTTCCAGGGATAAGATACACCATGAAATTCTACTGGCCAAACAGAACTGCGAGTCACAGCTTATAGCACACTGCTTTTCAGGAATATGCTAAAGGTGTTTGAGAGCTAAACATCATTCAACATGAATGACAATAGCCCAGAATTCTTCTGCCTCCCCACGCCGCATTTTTCAACCCGCTCTGAACTTCATTTGGAGTATCCTGCTTATTTGCACAACGGTGTGTTAGAATGAGACCTTGTAAAGAATTTGATGGTTCAGACATTGCCTGAGAAAGATTTACCTGCTGCTTTGATTACAAATGACTTTTTATTCCAAAGTCTGGGTTTCTCTGTCTCACAATCACAGCCTTTGTGATGGAAATGCATCAGGAGAAAAAACTGTCCCATCCTTAAAGGGTAAAACCCCACCTCTGCTGAAATCAAGGGCTGTTTGACCCCGTGCAGCCTGTACAAATTAAATGCAGGGAGAAAAGTAGTGAGGTAGGTTAGAAAAGGGAGTTTCCTCACTTTGAGAAGCAGCCTGCCTGTTTATCATCATTCACTCCAGACCAGAAACCTTCCACAATGCAACAAGAAACTATCTCAGAACCAAAAAATGTGAGAGAAAGATGAAGAGCAGGACAGTGCAGCATTTTGTTATTAGTGGTGCCAAGCAGTCCATAAACTCACCTTTCTCAATACCACGAGTTCAAGCAATTATCCTGATCTGAATCTCACTGAGCTTCTGGTTCTCACAGGCTTTGGAGCAAGTCCATAGTGTGTGTTACCACCAGCACGTGTAGTTGTAACACAAGTTATTTCTTTAATTTATGCAAGTTTTGTAGAACAAGTGAGGGCTTTTAATCAGTTAAGGTGATTTCACAAGAACAGAGCAAATCCACATGATGTATCTTTTCAAAGGACCAGCACTTTATCTATAAAAAATTCTTAAATTATTTCTAATAGTTGAGTTCCTTCAAACTAGATTGTCAAAATACACCTAAAATGCACTCATGAGGCTGAAGTTATTCATAAATCATAATAAATATTTTCAGCTGGAAGGAAAAGTTTTGAAGTGTGACATTTGTAAAATTATAGAGGAGAGTTTCAGAATAGAAGCAGCTCCATTTAGGTTACACCTGGAGGGATGTTTTAAAAAAAGAATTAGTTTATGAGAGAAAAACCAGTTCAGATTAACTAAATTTTAAAATGGGAGATTTTTCTGTTTGCTGAGGGGTTTTTGTTTTGGTTTGGGGTTTTTTGTTTCTTTCTTTCTTTCTTTCTTTCTTTCTTTCTTTTCTTTCCTTTTTAGTTTGTCCAGGAGCCCATGAGTTTTATTGTTTGGATCCTAGGAGAAATGCCATTTTTATAAACAATGTCTTACCAGAATATATGCCTAATAAAGCAATGTGGTTTCATGATATACTTTTAAGACTGCTAGCTTTGTCAGTGATTAATTCAGCCTCTCTGAAATGGAATGCAAAGCAGAATATCAAGGAAGATGGATAGTAATCAATCAATATTGTAAATCACTACTAAAATCCACAGACAGCACAAATGTAGAGTAACAGAAACACCTTTATATGGAATTCATGTCAAAGCAACACTGCTCTGGCACCCTGGGGTTTAATTATATCTACAGTGGCTCTATATAGGATTAGTCTCTCGTCTCTGGGAGGGTGGAGTGAATGGGAGAGGAGAAGGAGAATGTCATCCAGAATTGCCAAATCTTGGATGAAAAATGTAGGTGTGAGCATTCTTTCCAGAACTTTAAAGTGAGTTTAATTCAAATGAAACAATCCAATAAATAATACCTTGCAGCTGACTCTGAAATGTTTGCGCTGGCGCTACTGAATTCTACAGCTGCAAACTTTCATTCCCATCATAAATGACATGCCATAATTATATTTTTTTCAGAGTTCTCTATATATGTTGATTTATTTTTTTAATTTCTCTCTCATTAATGGCTTTTTTCTTCCTTGGCAAGATAAGGTGATCTGAAAAATGCCCACTGGCTTATTCAGTGACCCTGTTTTTATGGTGTGACAATACCAATAATAAAAACTAATTTCCTCCTCTGATTTCCTCATACATACAAAGCAAAGATTACTTCTGCCTGTACTTGAAAGCTATTGAGAATGCAAAGGCCATCAAATAACTGGTCTAAAACACATGCATATTTTTTCATCTTCTCTTTAAAAGCTCACTTTTTAATCCTTTAGCAATCACAAACAGCAAACTGAGTCACGGGTGGATTAGGTTCCCCTGTTGTGGTATGTCACCACCGTAATTGATTGCCAGTTAACTTGTGTTAGCCAGTCAGTTCAGTAAGCCACAAACATTCATCTCTGGGAATAAATGTTTGCAGACTGCCTATACTAGCATTTACAAATGCATTATCTAATCAGAGTTAATTCCAGCCATCCTTTAACAAAATTAAATCTAGTACAGAGAAGAGCTCTGTTATAACTTTTCCTTGTACATCTGCTTCTTGGAATGTTTAGATGCGTTATTTGCTACTGACAGTATTGCATTACAGACTTACACACTGGGGCTCCCCTGGACATGGCCTTGTCTGTCTTTCCTCCTTGCGTTTCTTGGCTTCCATGACTGCTTTTTTCTCTGTGATAACTCCTGAGAGCCCTTCCTGAGCCCATGTGTGGGTTGGCTGTCTGGCACAAGTCTCTGTTTTGCCAGCAGGGGTGGTCTACTTGTGCACACCTTGATGTACACCAGCACCAGCCAGAGGGCTGTGGAATTATGTGACGGACTGTTTCTATATCCTTAAATGTACTGCTCCAAAGTGAGAGTTAAGAAAGGGCATGCAGACACAAGAAATGATTCTTTCCCCAAAAAAATTATTAAATGTCCAGCTGACATGGCAGGAAGGTCTGGGAGGAAAGACACAAGACATATCCTGTGGTCCTCGTTTTTTGCTGTTGACGGAAGACAGGAAAATGGGAGGGATAAGGCAAGTAATAGGGTAATGGCAGGAAACCATCAGGAAAAGTTGAAGGATGAGCAGGTTAAGTCAGGATGGTAGCCAAATGCATTTTCCAATGGATGTGAGAAGTGGTGCTCATGCTTTTGTTGCCATCTTCCAAGGTTGTGAAGCACTGAGGGAGGTAGTAACATGCAGTAGTAATATGTGGTAATAAAAAGGTCATCATAAGTAGTCTTACGTGGACTAAAAAAGGTTTCACCCCCGAGTTCACTGTAAGTATCCCAAAGAAGCTGTGGAGATCTGTGCTTTAAAGCCAAGACACGTTTACCACTGAGCTTCTGTGTGAAAGGAGAGGTTATGAAAAGCAGCACTACACAAGAAAACATCTCCAGGAATGAGGAAAGAGGATTCAGTGATTCAGGGAGAGGTGGTAAGCCAGGCTTGTACCTGTATAAACACATAGTTTGAACGTGTTTACAACCCCTTAAAGCAGCATTTGGCTTCTCTTCACTAAAATGCCTCCAGACAGCCCCAGGGCTGCTTAGGTAGGGACATAAATGGTTTGTGATGCTGAGGGTCCCACTGACAAATTGCCAGGAGGCTGAGTCACACTTAATTTGCATATAAATTGCAACCATTTTTATCAAATATAAATGCACGCAATCATAATAGAGCATTTGCTTATTCTTCCTTCTCCTTTGAGAGATGAATACAAATTGTTTGCCTTTAAGTTTAATATTAAATAGCTGCACCATCTCAACATTGCAGAAAATGGAGGAGGAGGAGAAGATGTTTTGCAGCTGAACCTAACCTAGGATCCTGGCAATCCAGGTCTGACCAAGCGTAAGTTTAGTGAATATTTATGTGAACCATTTGATACCTTCAGACAAACCAAAGGTGAACAAATTCAAGCCAAGGTACCTGCCAGGTTAGTTGTACAACTACCAGAAAGTTCAGACCAGATGCAAAACTTAATAATACCTGAGATTTATGCTGAACTCAAGGCTGATTACTATGGCAATTAGGGCTCCTGCAGTTCTGGATTGAAAGGTTTAAGCTATTTTATCCAAGGAAAATTCTGGTAGTGGGGGTGTTGGCTCTGTTAATATCACTAGACTTGTAGTCACATAAACACATTGCTTAAGACTCTAAATTACACTGTCCCAGATCCCTAAAAAACAATGTCCTGAACTTCTCCTGTCCTTCCTGTGCTTGCCAACCAAGGTATGCAAAGTGTGAGAGCATTAATGTCTAACACTTTTTACCACTGTTCAGAGCTGATTTTATTCACATTGCAAACACTGTGTCTACTCTTAGCCAGACAGTATAGTCTGTGGCGTTTAGTCCTCCTTGTGTTTGACAGTTACACAGGTTAAAAATATTGCTGTTAGCTTCTAATCATGCATAGTGATAATAATCCCTTCTTATAAAGTGCCAAGGTTGTGAAGAAACAGAAGGAAACCCAACTGGCATGAGGCCAGCAACAAGAAATCACCATTATAAGGCCAGAGGGAAGGATGCTGATGAGTAGCACTTGAAGCCTGTGCAAAGGGAACAAGGCAGAAGGCACTACATCTAGGTGGTAAGGAGAAAAATGTTGTATTCATGAGCCTAAGCCAGAGAAAGTTTTCATTTGTGCACAGGAAACATGGAATTAGCTGAATGCACATTGGCAGCAACAAAGATTCTCTCTGCGTAGTGGATGAATTTGTACGGCTTCATCTTTGCCTCCTCCCATTGTCACGGAGCAGCCAACAGACAAGTTTTCTTTTTTGCTACTGAGTTTTCTTTCACAGTTTGGAGGAATCTCTTTGTCTCTTTCCTTTTAGCTTACAGCTAATATTTCCTTCTCCCTTGTGAGGAAACCACTATACACGTGGTTTATTTTTCTTCACACCCAGTGCTGTGAAGATACCAAGGGCTAAATTTGGCTCCAAGAAGTGTGTCCTAGCAGACTCTTCCAAACTGCACTAACAGTTTCACGAGGTTTGTGGAAAGCCTTTTTTTTCCAGCTTCCTGAGGTTCATGGAAAGCCTTTTTGTTTTCCACTGGCAACAATGGAAGAAACTAGAGACAAATTGCTACCAGTACTGTATGCAGAGGATGAATCCATGTATGCAGAGCTTTGGAGAACTCACCCTCTACTGAAGTGCCTTTCGCCACCCTCCTCCAATAAAACAGTGACCAAAAGGAGAAGAAGAAATTTAGGTTCCACAGTCCAAGCACAACCTCCCCCATGGTCATCTCCAACCCTGGCAATGTGATGAAATCAAATGTTCATACAGACATACAGCCTGAGGTGTAGATGTTGCCAAATTAGAGTCCCACATGCAAATTTCTTTGCCAGCTTCTAAATACCTAAGGATATTCATGGCACAGAACCTGTCTTACTTCTTTCCCAGATTACCATATCAGTTGTCACAGCTTGGGATTTGGTAAAAGGGACATGTGTTTTCTGGATAACATAAAATTTAAAATGTCTCTTGGAGGACATTCTTTGAACCTGCTTTGTAGCCTTTAGCTCATTTCTTGCTTATTGTGCAGCAATTTATATCAAAACTAGTAGTCAAAGATGGGTTGCTGTGATTTACATGCTGCTGGCAGTGCAACAGGGCTTCAATATATAAATGAGAATAATGTCAGGTATTTCAAGCACCTGCCTGAGAATCAGTATTGCAAGAGAGTGTTTCTAGCTGTGGCTTAGTCTCACCAGGGAGAAATAAATGCCATAGGCAAAAGAATGTGAGAAAAAAACACCAGGAAGGGAGAAAGTTTGCTGCTCTCCTCTTTCCAAAATTGTGGGATTTAACATCTTCTCAACACCACAAAGTTTTGCTTGTTATACATTTACACATTGAATTGTCTTGTCCTCTGGTATCACTGTAAATAGAGTGATTAAAAGGTACTCTGCACATCAAGTAATAGTGATCAATACATACAGCAATGACCAGCAGTCTGACTTTTCATCATTCCAGAGCTGCTCCCTAAAATGTCTAGACATTTATAATTGCAACTTGTTGCTACACAAATAGTAAATTAGCGCTAAGGCTAGAAAAGAAAATGTTATTTACAGCAGAAAGGTCACTCTTTCAAAAGGGGTCTTCTGTCATACATCTGTCCTAAGAAAATTTGTTACATGCAATTTATACATTGCTAAATTATGTCAACTGTTGTTGAGTCTATTGAAAAAAATTTTAAACCCAGCAGCAAAAACATTAATTATACAAAATGCCTAAATGGAGAATTGAACTGGGAGTATTATCAAGAGAAAAAAATTTAATCGTTAACTACAAATAAGCTGAACTATGTGTGTCAAGAAGTCAAATGTACCCAACAGGCAAAGGAAAATCCCAGAGAAGGACTTTTTTGGGCTTAGCTTTATTTTTTTGTCTGGTCTCTATGCCAAGGCTGACAGCCCACCCTGAGTCACTTGCTGACACAGGTAAGGAGGAGGATCTTACATGAACCCCAACCATCACCAGCTACAGTGATGCTTGCATCCTCAGGCAGAGCTGCTTAGATGGATGATGCCATTTACCCACTGCTGTAAAGCCTCCAGGCAAGGACAAGCCCTCAGCCCCATCAGCAGTGTGGTGTGACAAGAGCCAGCGGCAAGAGACCTCTGGCAAACCTGTACTCAGCCCTCGGGGTGACCTCATTGCCATGCCTTCTCCTCATCAGACCCTGAGGGACCTCATGTCTCAAGGTATTTGCACAGGGAGGTTGTAGGGGTCCTCTGCTGTGGCTGACACCTTTCTTGGGTGGCTTTTCTCAGCGAAGGGACCCTTCCATCTTCAGGTGGATGGAGCTGCACTCCCTCTTTTAATGCTGATAAACCCCCAGGACCCTTCTGTTTCACCTCTCCACCCTTTGGTACATCAGTACAAAATGAGATCTCACTGACTTTCTTACCCCAGGGTTAAGATATTGAGTCCAGTGAAATCAATAAATGCCAGCTGCTGTGGGCAGCACACATGCTCTTTCCCTTCCTGGGGAATAAATGCTACTCTATATTGTTCAAACTAAACAATATCCCAGGCACTAATCTCATTTCTTAACGACACCACTATAACCTCATATTACTTTATCACTTGGGGATTTGACACTGTAACATTTTATATTATTCTTAGCTAAGTCTAGAAAAAATTAAGCCTTTCTTATTGTCTATTTGTGAAAAATTTCTTAATCCTAAAAAGAGTATGAAAATCTCTTTTTCTCTATAGTAGATAATGCATAAATATTTTAAGTAAGTAGACTGGATGATAGCTGTGAACTTTCAGTAAAAAATAGTTCACCCAAATAAAAAATATAGCATAAGGGGCATTAACAATAAATAAACTATTTTTATTTTTTTCAAGTAATTTTAGTTAACCATAAGTTAACTAAAGTTAACAATACAAAATAATAATGAATGCTAAATCAATGCAAATTTGCTGTCCTTATAATTCTTGTTTTCTTTCTGATAGCTATGAGTTTTGGTTGCTATTCTAAAGTACATAGAATCTGATTTTTTTCAAGCAAATATTGTCCAAGTGATACAATATTTCAGATAGAGATTTTGATAGCCTTAGGTTTTGACTATTTAAACACATCACTAGTAAATAATTAAACATGAAAAATTGAACTTAGTAAATGCTTCAGTGAGAAGATGGCACCTTTTCCCTCAAAGGCATGTAATAAGAAACCCTGTTTGACCAGCTAAGCAAGCAGAAATAAAATCTTCACAGCCTATTGCAAAACTTGCAGCAGTCAATAGAAACAGACCTATTAACATCAAAGGGGTTTAGGTTATCTCTTTACTGAATAAGTGTTTGTATTATTAGAATGGTCAGGGAGAAAGGGAATTAGTTGTTACTGACAGGACAGCAATTCAGCCATCTCCTTTGTTTTTCCTGCAGGAGGTATTGCCTTTGGCTGTATGGGCATTGAGAGGCACAAGGACGCAGGATAGGTAAGTTTTGACTTCTTTTCTTTTTCTTTCGCGTGAAAATGGAGGATACTCTTCTGTGATATAATGATGCCATGTGTTTTATTGCCTGCTATCTAGAAAAAGCATCAAATGGCAGCTTAAGTCCAGAAATTTAAATGTACAAAGTTTCTATGGATGGAAGAAAAGATGTTCCTCCACCATGTACAAACTCTATGAGAGGGCAGGCGACAGTCACACCATCTATGTTTCATGTCCAAGTGACAGATCACAGCTCCTCCTGTTGCTCCTGGAGAAAGCTGACTTGGCTGTGCTGAGCTGCACAGCACCAGGCTCCACGAGTGAACCAGCAAACACACCTAAAGTCAAGGGCTGTGGAAGTCCACTCACATGTACATCCATCCACATCACTGTAACTTTGCTTCAGCACCCCACAGAAAGGTTCTCAAAAGCCCTGCACAGTATGAAAGCATTCACTTTTGAGAATAAAACCCAAACATCTTTTAGCTTTGTATTTGTTTCTTAGATAAAATTCCCTCAGTCATCTTCTTTGGCTACTCTGCTTTTTGTTGTTTCCTAGTCTGAAATGTCTGATCATGACTGTGAGCTGTTTATCAGTCCACAGATCTGTGCTCCTCTGCAGCCACAGGTACATGCAGCAGTAGTTTTATTTTTGCCGTGCTTCTGTTACCACCAAAATCGACAAATTTGCTTTGACTTATTGTAGTAAGAGCCTATTGACTTCCCAAGAAAGGTACTCTCCACCTTGTGCTTGACTCAGTGCATTAAGCTGTAAAACTGAAAAAAAAGTGAACTGCTTCCCTTGAAAAAGAAAATTGAAAGACCTTTTTCGAAAAAGCAGAGGAAAGGTCCCTTAATGGACTTGGACTGCATTAAAGCTGCTATAAAATACCATAGAGCTTATTATATTACTCCTGCCATTTTTATTGAGTAAGCAAAAAAAAATCCCAAACAAAAAACCTCTAAAATTTCTAAAAATCTATTTTAATACCACCTGAGTTAACATTTAAGCCATTTTTTAAATTTTCTGTTTCTCTTCCTTTCTTTTTAATTTATTTTTTTATTACTGTGTTACATGTTAGGAGCAACAGTTTCCATATATCGATTTCTCAGTTAGCTATGCCATGACATATCAAAGAAGTAAAAATATAACAAATCAGTTCAGTGCCATTGATATCAGTTACAGAAAAGACTTTAAATGCATGAGTCAGTATTACACCAGCCGAAAGAACACACCTTGGATTTATCAGGTACCACAGCAGGAAAATGAGCCAGTAAGTAATCAGGTGACGGGTTTTGGGGTCTTTTTAACAGTGACCTGGCAGGAGCTGGTGACCAGCTGAACGTGTATGTCTGGGTGAGGCCATCATCACTGTGGGGACAACACACACACGAATGCACACACCCTCACGCTGAGCACAAAACAGAGTGTCAGGATTCCCTCTTCCTCCAGCCCAGGTTGATTCAGTAGGTAGGTTTGGGGACATGATTGCTTGGATTATCTCTCAATGCCCCATTCAACTTTTAATAGCAGGTATAAAAATTTTATCTGATTTTCTACTTTACTCTTTTGAAATATTAACCATTGATAAATTATTAAACCAAATATAAAGTGGTACAAATGTACATAGATTTCATAAAGAAGTCTGCTCAGGCAGGCTATGTAATGGGACTGCTTCTGTCACCCAAACAGGTCAGAAACCAGCTCCTCTTCTCTCTTCTCTTCTCTTCTCTTCTCTTCTCTTCTCTTCTCTTCTCTTCTCTTCTCTTCTCTTCTCTTCTCTTCTCTTCTCTTCTCGCACATTGGCCCAGGTATTTCCAAGGTAGTTGCATGTTAAACTGTCCATTTTTCTGAAAAAGTTAACATTAAGTGGCCACAATAAGCCTCTTCATGCACCCTAAAACAGTTTCAGTATATTTTTGCCTTGAACCAGCCAATATCCAACTAAGCTGTTCTTAGGAGACACCAGCAGTAGAGACTGTGAGACCTCCCCTACTTGTTAGTAGTATAATAATTTTTTGTCCCTTGAGGTCTAACTGAAATACATCCCTGATGGCCTTGTCAGCCTGATATTTTTTGCTTTATGCTCATATAGAAAAAAAAATCTAAATGAAATACCATAGCTATTCTTGTGCCTTCATCTTCACTCTCTTTTCCTTCTGACTACACAAGTCAGGTTATGTCCCCACAGCTCACACCCTTAAAAACTTTAGTCATTCTCTGTCCACTTTCCTGGGATTCCTTTGAATGGTATTTGTGGAGGGAGCTGAAACCAATTTACCACAGTAATGTATCCCTCATGGTGAACTGCCTCCCACAGTGGGTCCAGTCACCCTGGAAAATAAAATCCCACTTGGGACCCAGGCCACAAGACACAAGGAGGAACACAATGGTTGTGAATTGCAACTCCTAAGCACCAACATGCAAAGCAAAATGTTGATGTTTCATGATTTGGCAGGCGTTGCTTCATTGGTCCCTAAAATTCCAAGAATTCCACCATAAAGAGGAGGAAAAATCCTATTTTATAGTTATTACAACTGTAAAAAATCAGGAAAATACAGAAAAAGTGGATATTATGCCAGCTTTTAGTGAGAGTTGTGTGCACCAGGGAGCAAAACTTGCAGCTCACTCAGACACTGTATTATGGACTTCAAAGAGACACTGTGTAAGTCATTTGAGAAAGAGCCTAAATGCCAGAGTGGGTATTGTTTGTCCTTACATAATTCCAGTAGCTTTAGCACTATAAAGAAAAATGTTAAATCTGCCCCTAATTTGTATTTGTATTTCGAACCTGGTGAATTACCCTGGATATTAGCTGTATCAAGTTACCATGAAAGTATAAGCCTTAACAAAAGTAATTAGCACTCATACCTTGTTTTACATTGGCAATGTACTTTGTGGATAAGAGAATTACAGTGGTGTTAAAGTCATACACGTTGTGCATTATCAAACGAGTGTATTATAGCCCTTCATGTTAAAGGGTTCAGAAGAATGAAAGAAAATCCAGGTGCAATTTCCTGCTGCTATTTTGCTGTAATATCAAATCCTTGCAGGGTTAACTCTTTACTTGCTAGATTCCCTACGAGTTTGCAGTTTCAAGTTGCTGTGAGATCATTTGCAGTACCTATGCAACTTTTTGCTTGTTTCAAGAATTATGGGAAGTGTTAAGCATGAAAAAAGTGGGAATACAGATCAAGAAACTGATAGCAGAAATATATCTAGATTACTTTTCCCGTTTTTAAAATGAGAGGTTTTTTGCTTTGAAGACCATAGGCAGAAGGATCACTGCATATCCATGGGGACGTGCTTGCACCTCTATCTTTTGCATAGATTTTTATTTCTGCCTTTCCCTACAAGCAAAAGTAAGATGCAGAGCTGCTGCCCTTCCCCACAACTTGCCATAAATCATCCCCTTTGGTGTGGTAGGACATTTATTAGAAACACGGTTATAAGTGACAAAAATGCTTATATGCAGCTGATTTCAGGGCTAATTAAAGCAAGATACAACTGGGCTGTGAAGCATCTGATGAGAATCCCAAGCCAAATCAGAGTTACCTGAGTGCAGCCTTTGGAAATATGACTTACCTTTTCTGCTGTACAACACTGCAAAATTACCCCTTGAGTCAGTATTCATCTTTACTCCTTCAGCTCAGCTGAACTCCCTAAGAGAAAAACAAAAATCCAAGGTTGCTCAGAGCTCAAGAGTTTCCTGAGGAGGATATCAGATAATAAAGACATCAGCAAAAAAAATCTAGGACCTTTTACTATCAAAAAAATTATTTCATTGATCACCATATAACATATCACATTTTCTGACACATGTAAAGTTAAATGAAAGCAAGTTATCTTTAATGTTCTCTCAACTTAAAAATAAACATTTCATGAGTGCTCTATATATACACCATATATATATTCATGGGTTTTTTCTCAGGAAGCATGACAGTTTTAACTATTTACATGAAGGAAGGAATTTTCTTATTCACTCACGAATAACCTGGGAGCCTTTTCCCCAGAAGTTAATAATGTCAGTGTATTAGGACAAAATGGACATTCAATGGGTGAGAAAATCATCAGTCTCCAGAAAATCCTCCAAGAAGTATTTTACTAAACACAGAATTCTTCCAAGGGATATAAGCCCATAAACCCACATGCCTCAGGCTTTAACACAGCCTCTAACTACCAGAGGTTAAAGCAGATTTTGTGGGCAATCTTCTCCATAATTAAATACTATGGGGTTTCTTGCACTATGTTTCTTGTAGGTTGTATCAGCCACTGCTAGAGACAGAATTTATCAACAGGTTGGGATTACAGTCTGCTCAGGCAATACTAATTTTTACATTAGAAATCTACACTTTTCATAAAAGTAGAGGTATGCTTTAATTGAGGTCTCAAAATTAATTCTAATATGCTAAAAATAATCATGATGGTTTGATAACTCTTAATACTTTGTGCTAGGTTTGTTTGCTAACATGCAATACCTGAGGTAATCCAGCTGACTTCTGTAACAGGAGAGAAGGTAGACTCAGTTCTGTCTCAATATTAGCATTCAAAATACACCAGTTCTCATATTTATAGGAGTATGGAGAGTGTACCATAGAGGGGTGTACATTAGGTAGGAAGTCTCACGTATTTATTTTTTTCTCACTGCACTACATCCCTGGGCTGACATCCCTGGATACGCTCTTTTCCATCACCATGACATGCTATTTTAAAGTAATGCATTGTAAGTGAAGCAAGTGTTGCCATAAAGAAATCTTTCATAAAATCATGTCAATGGAAAGTAACACATTCCATTCAGACCAATCTCCCTGATGGAAAAGGGTGCTTTGAATAAGCAGAGGTTGTCTAGCTCCATGGATAATTTATCAGTGCCACCAGCTGATCTCTAGAAAAGGCTTAAAAATAACAAAAGACAACTAATCCATTTAAAAAAAAAAAAAAAAAAATTGAAGATGTGTTTCAAAAGCTCATTGGTGCTTCTCGCATTAAAAAGCTTACCCTGGTGCATTCCATCGATGGCTTTAGACTATTCATCATATCATTTGCATGAAGAGGCTTACAGCTCTCCCCAGACAGAGAGCGGATTACAGATGTTCCTAAGTCAATAGCCTTCTCATTTTAAAGTATTTGCTTATTAAAGGCTACTTTTAAAAGTTCAGAAGCAAAACCTTGCTATTCCTGTTTGACAAGAAAACCTTGGCAGCTCGCTACTTCTCAGTATAAAAATGATGCTTTACATTCCTTCAACAGTTTCTCTCCTAGGAACTCCAGGTGCTTTGGATAATTAACATAACTCCAATATGTATCCCCAGAAACATCCCTCTGCAGTACAGAACTCTTTACACCAAGCTCTCTCAAGAAGAGGTCACAAAGCTGGCATCCAAAGGCAATCAATTCAGAGCTTGGATTCCCACTCATGTGCAGTGGTTTTTGATAGATTACTGATGGATTTGATGGATTGTTTGGTATGGTTAGGGCTGAAGGACCTTCCACGGGCACACTGGTGACCTTCACAGCAGTGAAGGATTGTGCCCAGTGAATATCTAAGCTCTTAATCCCATGGATATGGTCCCAAGATTCAGCCTTTCTGCATTCATTTGTATGCAGTTATTGTTCTGTCTTTGCTCAGATCTCAGAGCAGGAAAAGGCAATGTGATCACACTGTCTGCACACTCCATAGCGTGTCCTTGCAACCCACAACTCTCAATCTATGAAGAATTCTAAGCAATTTGGGCATAGCAAAAGAGATCTCACAGATGGTCCAATAATTTTATGGGAAAAAAAATTATAGGTCTCAGCACTCAATCTATTACTGCAGTGGAGCTCTAGGGATATAAGACACAAATCCACAACAGACTCTCTTCATTAGCCAGGATGCTCATGGACCAGGCTATTATACTGGGACAGATAAAGCAATTCAAATTCTAACAGAGACAGGGAGAAATATGTAGGACTAATAATACAATAACATTGAAGCAACTGTACCTTTATCTTAATTCTCACTAAAGGCTGTAGCACAAGGATTATTCTGTATTAAGAAAAATAAAAGTATTTAACAAATATAATAAAAATTCAAGGTTCAAATAGACTGTTGCAGAGGCAACATTTAGTTTTAGTGACTTGCCAGCTGTAGCCAGAAGTTCACCCTTTTTCCAATAAGGACGAGACAAGCTGGTTTGGAAAGTAGAAAAAAATATTGAAAGAAACAATTGGGCCCAAGACAAATAGCAAATATTAGACCAAAAGAACCAGGCAACCTGGTGAAGTAGAAGAGAAGTTGCATCTATTTACAGGTGATGATTTTTCCTTTATTGACTCTAGCCTAACTGAAACATGCTGGTTTTGTGGGATTACTAAACTGAATAATAATAGGAAGAGAAAATAATGACATTCTAGTAAGAAGCCTTTGTGCATGACATTTACAGTTGTTTTGGATCATATAGATGGCTTAAAAGAACATAGCATTAGTTTTAACAATCCCTGTTTTTTCCCAAATGAACTCACTAGTGGGTTGATTTTTCTACTGATTCCTTCCTAAACATTAAAATCTAGAGGGAAAAAAAAAAAGAAAAAAAAAGAAAGTGCCAAATTATGCCTTTCCTATATCTGTGGAAGAGCTAAATGTAGTTTGAAGCTCTCCTACAGACCACTACCCAGAATATTTTTACCAGTACGTTCTTTCACTTGCAGGGAACATGCCTTTCGAGTGAATCGATACCATTTTATAAACTGTATCAGTGTAAAAGTTCTTAGAAGCTGGGTAGTATATTGCTCTTTCTGGACAGATATAAGATCTATTACTACAGGTACCTTAATACAGATATACATGACTCTACTCTTACAGTGCTATGCCATATTTATACCAGAATTTTGAAAGCAACTTCATATTTTGTGCTATAAAAAGATTACCTAATATTATTTAATACTTATGCTTCAGATCTCTCCCTCTTTTCTCCCACTCAGAGGGAAGAAGAATTTAATATTCTTCCACCCACTGCATGTCTCACTTGTCTAAATAGATAATTTCTTTAGGTCAGAGTCTTTTACTTAAAGTGAGCATGTATGTATCCACATATTCTTTGTGCTCAGCAACATGGGCACAGTGATAACTGCTTGGGAAAAGCTGGTGAAGGGATGTACTGGCCTCCACCCCATTTAAGTTCTTCAGAGCTGTTGAAGTGAGCTCAAAAGATGTACCCTGGATGAATCAGTGGTCCTGGGTTCAAAGTAAAATTTACTGCGTAAAAAACGAATGTCTGATAAACACCCAAAGAAACCATAAATAATTCTAATGGAAACTAGTGTATTATTTGGATCTTATTTAATCAGCACTGCTTAGCAATATTATAATAGAAAAATTAATACAAGGAAAAACCTTAACCATAAACTAGCTGTATGTGGGCAGGTATAGGTGCAAAGAGATGTCAGCATACATGTAGTTTAGATGTAGGTGGCAGATTTATAGATAGAATGGGGGACACTTTTCTAAGTATTGGAAGTCCAAATGCCAGTATAAAGTTCTGAGTCTCAGAATCTCCATCTGTGGCACACAGAACCATCACACTGTAGTCCAGTAGGGCAACCTCCAGATGATAATCAAATCAATTCCAGCTGCTTCAACATCGGCTGCTATTCTACCTTAACTTCCTAATTCTGGCATAAGTAACTTACAGCACTTGCAAACTGAGGATATGAATGGGAGGATGAGACTCTTGACTGGCTCAGTGACACAGTTTGTCTGCTTTGGGGGATTGTTAATTATTATCCTCTTAACTGAATCACCCTCATGTGGAGCTTATCAGTCCAGATAAGTAGACAGGCTGTTGAGAGAAAAAACTCTGCGGCTCACTTTGACCTTCATTTAGCAGTTTCTTCTTTAAAATGTAGCCCTAATGTGTATGGTATTTATCCTATTCGATAGCTGATTGCACACTACCTAATCTCTTGATGTTGGTCTAATCCATCCATGCCATGGATTTTTGTTACTGTTGCCAATACTGGACTGTCTTTATTCATCACAGTCACTCTCACTATATCTTCTCAGAAAGCCATATCAATCAAGCAACCCTTCTGATTTGCTGCATCCCAGGGTAACAAGAAATGCATTGTTCTGACTATATATTTTTAAGCTATTTTGAACCCTCCCACAAATTAAAGTCAGAGGAGCACTAACTGAGATGGTTCTCTGTGTCATGGGGGAGCAGCATGAGCTGTTCATAGCATTAGGATGGGCTTTCAGTGGTGACAGGCAACTTCTACCAACCCTGAACGTTTCTTTCAGGACTTCCCTCAGCCACCCAGGCTCTGTTCCCCACAGGGGTGGAGAGCAGGTTGGCCAGACAGGCTTCACCCTAATGCCCCAATGAAACCACCTTCCCAGAGGCAATAGCACACAGGGCTCTCCACCAGAGAGAGGAGCTGTGTTGTCCTCAGTCATTCTCAGACAGTTCCCAGCTGGTCCTCAGTTCATTTTTATGTTTCCAAATTTGTCCTAAAATTTTTCCTGTAACTCAGAAAGGCACCAAGGAACACACTGGTGGATCACTAGAGTCCCTGTGCCAATTTACCCACCCTGGTTTTGCCATCCAAACCATGGGTCAGTGTTGAGGGACTGGAAAGTGCAGGAGGGGTGGGAGAAGGGCAGAGGAGCGGATGCTTGGGTGAGTTTTCTTATCTTGGGCAGGATTCTTCTGTCCCTGACAGGGGCATCAAGTTTGAGATTTACGCCTGATTTGGGAGTTCTTCTACAAAGTCTGACTTTATTAATAAAGGAAACAAATATGTAAACTCTACTAGAAAAATTACACTCATCAAAACATTCATAAAGCCATGCATATTTGCACACAAATCTAAAGACTTATAAAATTACAGCCTAAACCATTTTCCAAAGAAGTTCTCTTTAATTGGCACAAGGTGTTGAATTATGCAGAACAGATCTCAACAGAGATTTTTTTTTTTAATATAAAGTTAATTACTTTATCTTGGTGTGCATGAGAAAGCACAATACTTTTTGCAGTGACTCTTTGTATCACAGACAGCTAGTATCCATGTTAGTCTGTTCATGTAATAAAAATCAAATTGCATCAATTCCTTAACAAAGCACAGCAGAGGCTTCTCTTAATAGAATCCTTATTAGAGAATCAGATACAGCAATCTCCAAAGAAAGGATTTTTAAAAGGTACTGAGGTTTCTCTGTAGTTTATTAGAAAATGCAACAATGGAATTAGCTGCTGGGAGATGTCAGGTTGGAATAAGAACTGCTGGGTGGAAGCAGAGGCAATTAGGATACCCTCTGCTGTTGACATGATTCAATGGAAATTTTTTCATTTTATGAGCCAAGCTGGAGAGGTGAGAGGGGTAGAAGTGCTGCCAGTCGACATTTTGACTCTTCCATTTCTATCTGCAGAGAGCTCCTCCTTCATATGCATTTCACTCTCAGGCAAGACCAGGGTTGCAAACCAAAACCCATTCAACTCTGCAATTATTCCCGAAGTCCCAGCACAGGAAACACAGGGAAACTGGGAACTCTGGGGGTTCTGCTGTGATGGGATTTGGCTTAACCTCCTTCCTGTGCCCCAAAACCCAAACAATATAACGGGCCAAATCTGGGCTTGAAAATTTGTAAGCAAGTGAATTTTGCACGCCTTTGTTTTTGTGGAGAACAGTTCTCACAGGCTCATCCTTAGCCTGAAACTGTGTTCAGTTTGAGCCCTGAAGCATGAGGATTGATAGCCCTGGTTGTTTGTTCCCAGCCAGTGTAAGTGCCTTATCTAAGCAGAGCACACCCCACTGCCGTGGGGCTCCTCTGGAGAACAATTAGCAGCAGCAATAATGACAGCAGGGCACTGGCAGCACGGCCACACTCAGGCTGTGGAGGAACAGACCCCGTGTACATTTCAGAGCGGCTCCCCACAGCTCCCCAAGCCATGGCTGGGGATGGTGCTGGCAGGAGGTTGGCAGGGTGTTTAGAGGCAGCTGTCAGGGCTGCCCAACCAACAGCTACTGCAAACCCTTCCTGGCAACTTCAGTACTTCAGGGACTAAGGTTTTGGAAATTCCAATTTGTGAACATTTTCTGTGCCAGACCCCTCAGTCACCACTGCTTATGGTATTCTTGGCCACTGCCTCTAATTTGTTGGTTCAAAATGGCCATGCAGAGTTCAGTGTACACTCCAAACTTGTGTTCAACCTGATGCTGATAGTAAAATGCCAGGCAGCACCATGGCACCTAGGGTTATCCTCCTTCCTGCAGCATCCTCTTGCTCCAGCATTCCAGAGCTGCTGAAGTGGGGAAAGCAAAATTGCTTCTAAAACATCCTGCATCTTCAGAGTGATATTTTCCCTCCTGGAACACTGTTATATAAAAGCTTTTACAGACCAGGATTTCAAAATGAAAGTAATTTTCTCCTTTCCTCTCTGGCTGTGGTGCTTTAGAAGTGCGTGGACAACACCTGCAATACAGAGGAGGTTAAAGATTCAACAAGAAAACTCTATGAGTGTTCCAGGATTAGGAGAGGGAAGAGACAGCCAAAGGAAAGGAGTAGGAGCAAAGGCACTGCTTGCCAGAGATGAGGGTGTTTTGAAACTGCTGTGGGGCTGCAACAGAAGGAGAAATAGCAAAAAGTTATGCATTCCCATCTTCCCCTTCTCTTTGTCTTCATTCTCCAGATAGACAAAAAGACTGTTTCTTTGCTTGGGGATCTAGCAAAACTGAGGCAGGAGCAGCTACAGGTACCTGACTGTCACAGCATCAGAGATGTGCTGAGGTTGATGCTGAACCCTCATCAACTGCCAAACTCCAAGAAAAGCAGGCAAGATGCAGTTCAGCAGCCCTTTCTGTATTCATTCCCTCTGACACAAGGTGTCTAACTGAGCTGTCACTCTCGTGCCCTGCTACAATCAGCAGCACAGATGGGACTTTCCACAGAGACGTGGTGCCTTGTGCAGGCTGAGTCACACTCCAAAGGATCCTAATTTCTGAAACTGTTCCGGATACAACTGTCTGGGAGTGTAGCAAAAACCTCCAGCAACTCTGTCCCTGTCTCAGACCCTGAACAAAAAAATCTGTAGCAGTAGGTGCAAAGATACAGGTTTAACCACCTAACTTAACCATAAATCATCTGCTTGAATATGTGCCCTGACAAGCTGCATGTACTTCTTTTTAAGTAAAAAGCTACCTGTAATAATTTTAACAAGCACTAGCTGTTAAATATGAGCACTACTAAGCATGCTTTAAAATGCCCAGAAGACAGCAGCAAACATGACTTTTGGACAGTTCCAGCTTCAACCCCTTCTCAGTTTGCACTGCTGGGACAAGGGCATCTGGTCCTGCCCTCTGAATTTTTGTTTCCCACCTACCTCAGGAAAGTGCCAGGAAATGGTGTAAAGTGCTTTTCTCCAGCTTGCAGAGGCATTTGAAGACAAGAAACAAGTTTAAGTAGAGTTTGGCATCCCGTGGGGTGAACTTTTTCTGGCAGCCAAAGCAATGATATTGAGCACTATCATTCTCTGCTGTACACATCTTTGCCTGACCTTATCCTGGACACATCATCCCCTTTGACTTACTTCTTTAAAGAGCCTAATAGATTTTCTTTAGCTTGAGGCAGAGCAAACCTCTGCTGGATTGAAATAATGTAGAAGTATTAGAAAAGATTGGTGCTGGGAATTTTTTTCCCCTCTTCCCCTTGCTGCACGATAGGAAGAAAATATATGACCTAAATCTGCCAAGCACCTTCAAAGAGAAGGAAGAAACACATGTGGAAAAGCATTAGAAGGCCACCCAGCTCCCTGTAATTATGAGAATGCCACCATTGCTAAATGAATAGAAAATAAACGGAGTAAGTATTAAATGATTATGGTTCCCCTCACATATTTCTTTTCATCTATTCAACAGCAGATAGTTTTACAACATAAATAAATCTTCTGGGATGTAAACAAGTCGGCGGCACACAGCGCTGGGGCTGGCGGTGGGTGTGAGGCGAACGGCGATCTCCAGCACCCCCTGCAGCCCCCGGGCCAAGGCCGGGCCGCGGTCGGCGAATCCAGCTCGGCGGGGGGATCTTGCCGAGATCTAAAACGCTAAAACGCACTTACATGCAGGGTTTAGTACTACCAGTTTCTCACTGTGTCTTGGTCTCAGCCCTGCACAGAAGGAAAATTTGTTTCGGAATCACGAAGATGTGCGGGGTGGGAAATGCGCTTTCTGCGGGAGCCCGTGCTCCCCGCGGGGCCGTTCTGCTCCCAGCGTGAGGGGCCTGCGGAAGGGGCTGGGACTCTGCGGGGAGAGGGAAGGTTTGCAAACCCCTAATATTTGAGAAAAAAAAATCTATATTTTTTTTAGAAACCTGAATCTCTTCCCGAAGCTGGATGTAGACTGCTACATTGCTTTCATTGGTCTGCTTTATCCCTGCACTAGAGACACATTCCAGCCACCAGCCTTGACTGGCTCTATAGGGTGGACCAAAACAATATAGTTACACTCTTAAGTTCTTGAATTTTCCAATTTAGTCCTTGATATGTTGACCAAATGGTTTTCCATTTCATCTCCACAGATCCAGCACCAACCTTCTTACCTACTGAAATGCAGTAAGAACATAAGACAGGGATCACATCCCTTTAAATTCACTCAAATGAGTTAGAAGCCTAGTTCCCACAGTCAGCTACACAGCACCAGGTACCCTGTGCAGGAAAACGTCAGTGTGGGGACTGTCTCAGATGCAAAATCTATAACCCAGTAAGAGTACAGAGCTGCACTGCTTCACACCACCAGGGCTGTGTCTCACTCTGTTGCCTACCAGATATGTTCCCCAGTTTGCTTTGACCCCCTCTAGGAGAAGGACCACCTGATTGCAGAGCTGCCAGTGAGCCCCTTTATTTTGCTCAAGTGCAAACATGAACTTCAATATATTTGCCTCAAAATCAGGATGATCTGAGCCTGTTTTTTGCTAACGCAAGAAAAAAGAAAATTTACAAATTGTTCTTTTCTTTGCCAGATTGCTTCCCAGGCAGGTTTTGAGCAGAGTTAATTTGACACATCCCCACAGGCCTCCCTGGTGACAATTATGCAACAGACCCTTCTCATGTGGGGCATTTCACACCACTCAAACACGCATCTGGGAAGAGATCTGTTTATATAGTATTTATATCCTTCTTTGCATCCCTGAGCTGCTGAGTGCTGCATGCCCCTCTCCAGCTGCCCACAGTCTCCAGCCCTTCTCTCCTGCCCCTTCTGTGGAGCACCTAATGTGACTTTTCTCCTCTGCCCTGTCCCTTTTTCAAGTCACCCTCCTGCAGAGCAGCTGCTGTTAGAGCAGATGTAAAACAGTTCAGTAACACTCGCTAATATTAGCATTGACACCAGCACAGAGAGAAAATAAATTCTTTTCTGGGGGAGAAGCACAAATTACTTAATGCAGCAGATCAGAGCAGCATCTGTAACAATGCTGGAAGAGAACTGGTTTGATTTCTCCTTGAATATAACACACAAAAAAACCCCAGAGTCACCTGCCCACCAGCAGCCATGGTACAGCCTGTCCCAGAACGCCATGTACGACCTGTGGTGATTCTTCCCCAGCCTTGCAGGACTGTGGTCATTAATCTAGAATCTATTTGTCAGTCCATAAAATGCTGCTTCCAGAGGCCTTTTCCATGACAACTACAGCTGGCACTAGCAGCACTGGAGAGGTGGCTGAGGCATGTTGAGATGGAGGGGCTGCTTGCTGGGGTTTAATCAGGCACAGGTCACAGGTCATGAAGTGGAGTGACATTCATACTTTGGCACAAGCTATGCAACAGTCAGGCTGGTCAGTGGGAGATGCAAAGGGGTTTACAGTGGATAGGGAACCTAGATGGAGTGTTGGCAGTGACTTGGAGAGGTTTCAGCTTCCTCCTCAGTTAAGGAAGAGGAGCTTCTCATGGTTATGTGCATTGCTCAGCAGTCAAATCCCACCTTATGCTCTGTACTATGAGGCCTTCAGCTCCAAAACCTGCATATGGTCCTGGTTTCAGCCCAGACAAAAAAAGGGATGTAGGAATGGAGCTGTTGCACAGGGTTCAAGGACTCTGAAGTACTTCTGCCTGCAGAAGTGTCCTGTCCTCTGCTACTGGAGCACAGTTCCTACCCAAAGAAATAGATTTACTCTGCCCTGGGTGACTTCTCCAAGGCAGGAGTTTGGCCAATGCTTTATGGTGGCCTTGAGCTGGGGAGGAATCACATCTCATTCCCGTGTTACATGCCAGGTTTTCTGTGTGTACCAGCCCTAGTAAGAGATTTTCACCTGACTCTGAAATCTCAGGTACAAGAGGGATTTGACAGGGATGGGATGACCTAGTATGCAAATGATTACATTCCTGACCTGGAAACTCCTCTTGTTTCTCCTTTGTTCTGCATTTGGGATGAAATCATTGAAAGCATTTCAGCAAAGTCAGTACCAGCTGCCCTGGTGGGAAATGCCTTCAAAGGGTCCCTTTTGCTGGTGCTGCAAGGCTGAACATAGCTCAGGAAATAAGGAAACACATTGAATTTGGGAACTGCATCCACTGACACCACCAGTAACTGGCCCATTGTCCCTTTGAGGAGTTCTAATAGAAATCTTGGCTGGTGATGGGAGTGTTGACGTGTTAATCATCAGAGCACACACCTGCCTTGATTGTTGCCCCGCTCTGTGGACAATTTCTGCTCAGATTATAGATTGGTGCACCATGTGCAACACAGAGTAGCATATCCAGGCAGAAAGAAAATAATGAATTCAACACAAAGAATCAAGAAACTAAACTGTTTCGATAACCTCAGGCTTTTTCTGCTAAGAAAACCAATATGGTTAGAAGCTGGAAAACTACCCACATTGCCAGCAGAGTGAAGCAGCAGAGACACAGAGAAACCAATATGAATAACCAAAACAGTTTAGCTTCCTTTTGGTTTTTTTTGCTTTTGATACCTTTTAAAAACAATTTTATGTGTTTAACTGTAGTTTACACCTATCTCTTAAGATACCTTTGCCTGTAAAGTTCAATATTATTTGTATCCAAAATCTTGGTTCTCAGTCTCCTGTATCTGAAATGCTACACCCCTATGAGTCCCCTTTCCTTTTGATGATATCTGTTGTTAGAGCACAGAAAATCTGGCATAGAAAATACTGTGTCAACTTGCAGTTTCCCAGCGTGGGTAGTTTATTCTCTGTATTCCATTCACACATTTCATGTCCTCACCCCGACAGCCAACATGGGTGCTAATTAGCAGTTACACTCCTCCTGGCAGGTTGTGTGGGCACCCTTCAAGTAGCACTTGACATGAATTTAATTCGCATCACGGATTAACTGCTTTGTTATTTGCATTGCAAAAACACCATCAGGGCCCAGGTAGGGCTGGGACCCCAGGCCACAGAAGAGGGAAAAGGGCTCCCAGCAGTGTGGAAAATATAATTAGGTGTGAGGGCATTAGTAGGCCTCAAATGACCCTAACCAGCCTCAGTTGGGACCCACATCCACACCCTTCCCCTGGGTCTGAAGATTCCATTTAAGCAAAGGTCAGAGGGTTCATCCCTTCCCCAAGCTGTGCTGTGGGTGTATCTGTTCTCAGCCCAGCTGCGGGAGCTCTTTTCAGAGTTGGCCCAGGGCTGTAGATAGCTTGTTTCCAGCCCTGTCTCATGGGTGGTGCTTGGACCAAGGCTGCAGCCTTGTCTCTGTCTTCCTTTGCTCCTGTGTATGCTCTTTGCACAGATTCTGGACTTGATGTGTTGCCTTTCTTTATCTGGGACTGTTGATAGACCCTGTTACCTCCAGTGCTGTGGTCTTCCTCAGCTCACAGCTTCCCTTCTGTTGCCTTCTGCTTTTGCTGCTCCCTGATAACAAGACAAGAATAGTGGGGAGGAAGGAGTGACTACAGCAGCTCAGGGAACACTGAAGGAGCTTCCACTAAAGAGTGAGTGGACAAGGAAGAAAACCTAGCCTCGTGTGCTGCAGTGAGGAAGAGATGTATTTGGTAGTCTTCATCCCACAAGATGGACAGAAGGAAACTGTGGGAATACCTGTGTCTTCCTTATCCCTCAGGTAAGAATTCAAGGAGGAGAAAGAGTGTCCACATCACCTGTGACTCCAGCAGTCAGTGGATGCAGTCAGGGCAGGTAGCCAAGGACAGCAGTGGGCTATGCTTGCTGTGGGTCAATCTTTGATCCTTGTTTAAGATGCAGGGGAATCCCAGGCAGGAGTTCTGAAACACCTGGCCTGGGGACCCATCTCTGGGTGTACCCAAAGCTACCTCTGCAGTGGGAATGATAACAAGTGGTTTAGCTGATTTCATGTCTCCCTCTGCCCAGCCTGAGAGACTAAGGATGTGCTCCTGCTTTCCTTAGTCATTCCCACCTGATATGAGGCTGTACAGTGTTCTCTTTAGCAGTATAGGTATGCCCTTAAGTTTATCTCGGCATACATAAAGAATTCTGATTAATAGAGGAGGAAAAACACTAGAGCAAAGAGCTTTTTTAAAGCAAATATCAAAATACTCTAATCTTTTGAAGAAGTTTATTCCGTGTGTGTTTAAAAGCTTATGCTGCAGAAAGGAGATGCCATTTGCTGCAAAATGTTTGGGTTTTTTTTAAATCTTGGGAAGAGACTAAAGACAGAAGTACTCAGAAAAATAAGTATCTACAGACACTGAAGAGTTAGGAAACAGTGAGATCTCCTCCCTTTCCATACTTTGTATGCCAAATGGCCACCAGTGCTTGTCAGCCTTGCAGAGTATCAGGGAGTGTAGCAGACTGTGTGTTCCAGACATAAGGAGAGCCAGCTGGGCTGCCCCATAAGGCAGTGCCTCTCCTAGTGCTGCTGAGCCATCTACATCCTCAGCACCAATAGCAGGTTGGTGAAAGCCAAGCTGAAGCCCCCCAGCAAAGCTCAGAGAATGGAGTTTAAATCCCTTGTGGGGGTTTCTTAAGCTCATCTTGCTGTGCTGCCAGCCTGAAGCCTGCATGGGGCTGCGTCAGCCCAGGTGGAATACTGTGTGCAACAGCCCTGCATGCTGTGGGGAGGAAAACTTTAGGAGATTTTTACTGAGCAAGAAAGGTTAGATTTCCCCATAGGGACCAGGGATGTGCATACTGAGGTGTTAGATGATGATATGATCTATAAAACTCTCATGCAAAGAGGTGTTTCTCTGTAAAGAATGAAGTGATGCTAAACAGTGGGAGATTAATCACTCCTCCTCCCCTTTCCTCCCACTTACCTCGTGGATCATTAGGTCTCAGGAAGGTTTTAATTCTGCGTGTACATGGAAAAATTGACAAGAGTTTCACCTGACTGGTGACTAGGTCATGTTAAGATCTGTATCATAATCAACACTCATTAGCCCAAAACAGCGAAGAAACAACGCATCCTACTGGGAGAGGAGGGTATTTATCAGCTTAGGAGGCTTTTATAGGGAATTATCTTGGCAACTCTTACATACAGCTCTTCCTTCCTTCCACAAGAGCTGCCACTTATATAAGCAGGAGACAGGGAAAACTGATGTCCCTTGGCATGCCTCTCACTCAAGTGATCACAGCTTTTTGCCCCAGACTGCTTCCTCTAAGGAGGCTTTCCATCACAGGAGCTTTGGGGTGAGAATTTCAAAATGCATTACTCAAAACTCCTCTGTTTAGCACTGAAGTAATGTCTTGCTCAAATGGAAAGCCCCTGAGACTGTCCTGGATTGGATTTATTCCAATCTGAGCCCACTTTGTGCCTGGAGTTATTTACTGTGAAACTGTTGGGAACTGGACTTTCCCATCCAAAGCAACAGCTGTGATTCACCCTCAGTCATATATTGATCAGATTTTGATCCTTTTTCATAGCAAATGCTCCTGAGAATCTATTTCTGTCCAGAAGAGATTGGGTTGTGTTTGCTCTTTATGGGTTAACAGTTGAAATCTTGTATTCATCTGCTGGTGCTTCAAGTAATGCTAATCTGTACAGAGAACAGGGACAATAATATGGGATTTAAGGGATCAAATCAACTGAAGTAAAAATCAAGATTGTAGAGGAAAGAGATTTGACTTAAATGTTGGAACTAAGATAAAACTCAAAGGCTGAAAACTTGCAAGTAAGTAAGAAGGGAAAATATTAAAGTACAATCTTTATTTCTTACCAAACGTGTTTTAAAAGTAGAAATAGATTTTTTTCAAGTTTTGAAGCCTCTAGTTTTTATAGTATTGATAACTAAAGTTAGAACTAGCTTAGAACTTAAAAAAATCTTTAAAAGTAGTTTATAATGACCATGCTGGTCTTTTACAGAGAAAAAAAAAATCTGCTGCTTTCCTCTCCAGTCTACCAAAACAGGCATCAAAACTCAGCCTTTCGCTCTGCAGATTAAACTAGAAGCAATATTTTACTCTGCCTATTCCAAAGGTGATTCTACTGGTAAATGCTTCCATGGGGGGTGTAGTGAATTGTAAACAGTCCATCCTCTTTCTGTGAAAAAGGTTATTGAAGTGTATTACAAGCTGTTATCAAGTTTACAAAGGAGATTCACTCTGGAGTCATGGTATTTTATACCAACTTTCAGCTTAAACTAAACTTTTATAGCCAGGATATAAACTCCTGAATATGGGGTCTTCGTAATAGAAAACTTGTCTGACTAGAGGGTCAGGAGGAGCAGTGGTATAATGCAATTTATAGCCTGCTCAGCTTGGATTTACATTTCATCACAGTACAATATCAGGAGCAGATGTTACAATGACAGTCCTTCTTTGTTTTTGTTGCTGAGTAAAAACAACAGTTTTTAGTCCTAAAACAAAACTGTTGTTTTCCTAATGGGAGAGCAGGGTAGCTCATGTTTTCCACAAGTATTTTTATAGGCATAGCCTTGGAACAGCAACCCCTCAGATACCCCCAAGCCCCTTCAAATACAGGGGCATTCAAGATAAAACCTCTGGTTTTGACCTGTGAAATTAGAGATTAGAAGCACAGTAAAATCAAAAGCTGATCTTTCTTGAGACAAAGATCAAGCTATAGGGGCTCCAGAAGGTGTTGGGAAAAGGCAACCTATTTTAGAGATGAGAGACAGGGCAGTTGCTGTGGGTGGAATCATTAAAGTTGGACAAGGAGTACTCCGGCCAACACCCAAAGCAGGGCCAGCAGAAGGAACAGTCACTTTTTATTAACAGTTCATGCAAATGAGTTATACTCGAGAATATTGCAGTGCTTGATCAGTGCCCAAATCAACCAGTTCAGTGACAAATATGTCACCCTAATGCTACCTGAATATAAACTTTCTCCCTGGATCACAGTACAATGTGCATGTAACAGATAAAGTACAAATGTTTAAGCCTTCTCTTGTCCTCTTGCGACCCTCCACCCACTTCCTTTTATATTTGCTAATAGAACAGAAATTAACAGTTGTTTCAAGGCATGTAATAATTATAAAAACACTCTGTTTTCAACCCGGCATGTTGTTCTTTGGGGAAAACAAGTAAACATTATGGTTTTGATCCAGTCTGGCAGAGCTTGTCCTGTGACAGATCACTGGGACCAGATAGCTTTTTCTTCTGTGCATGTTCACCGTCTGCTCTGAGAAGGGAGAGTTCAAATACAGAGCTCCCAGGCATAACTGAAAATTAAATAATGATGTCAGAAATGTCTCCTAGTAATTTTCAAAAAACTGATTATATGAGATTGACTGCAGAAAATCATGTATGTAATTATTCCTGTCTTTATTAGTTATTGCCGTCTTAAAGTCTGCAAGGCTGAGGGAGGACCAGTCTCCTTGCACCACCTCTGTCACTGTATAGATACTTGCCAGGCTACAGAACTACATTTCTTGCCATCTACCATCTTATAGCTCTGTGGAGAGAGAAATCTTGGTAATACTAGCAAGGAAATTCTTGGGTGGGAATGAAGCTTTCCAACGATTCAGCTGGTGCCTATTGTTGAGGTATCATTACCTACATAGTTGCTGGTGCTCTGTGCCACCAGCAAGGTTAGCAGGAAAACAATGATATTTAAAATATATCAAATGCATTCTACTCTCTTTAGTCATCTCCTGGCTGCAAGAAATGCTGTGAACTACCAGTGAACCCTGGCTGAGAGTTAGTGCCTGCCATTTCATGCTTTTGGGCAGGTTCCCTGTTGTTTCCTAATGGTGCTTCTGGCTTTGAAGGTGCCAGATAATCTGTGCACTGAAAAAGGCAGTGATGGTGTCTATGGTGTCTGTTTGAGGAGGTCAGAGAGTGGAAGCACTGAAGGGAGAAGTTCAGACTCTTGCAAGAGAAGGAGACTGAAAATATACCCTTGTTCAATATTCTGTTATGTGCCAGTGTGTACCAGAAAGCTCATCCTGGGCATGACATTCAGAGCAAGGTTCAATCTGCCATGTCCTGACTATATTGTCAGTGAGATTTGACTGTGAAGCTTAAAAACTGTACAAATAAACCTCCAAAACGTTCAGTCTTCTGATTTGCAAATGGATAGCCAGACTGGCCTTTTATTATTTGGTAAGTCCATGCATAATATCTTTTTGCCTTTGTACTTCCCAAGAATAAACTTCCTGATGCCATTTCAGCTTGTCTGAATTGCATATGCATACACATGATTTTCAAGGTATTTTTTAGAATTTTATAAGTTTTCTAAGCATTAATTACAGGGGAAGCAAGAACCACATGTGGTTAGAGTAAGAGTTTCTCCTGACTCTATGTAATTTATTGATGGTCATAAACCAAAGCACCAGAATGGATATTTATGGCATCTGTGACACTGTCTAGTAAGCTGGGTGCTAATAGACAGAGCAGAAGCTCTGGTTTTCCCTGTCAGTTCCCCTCACTTTGGTGCTTTCCTTCTCCACAACTACTCTGCTTCCAACCTGACTTCCTACCAAGTACTCTATGTATGCAGTTTGTCATTCCATGATAATCTTGATGGAAGCATCAAGGAGAAATCAGCAGGAAAGAGGTAGGATGAGTGATTAGAAAATTTCTGGAGGATGGGATGACAGGGTGAATTTCATAGGCAGGAATTTTTCTCCCCTCCCATAATCCTGGGGAACCCAGGACTTTCAATTAGGGCAGATGTGTTTTTTGTTTTCACACATCAATCTTTCATTGGTCTTGCATCAATCATTCACTGGTTTGTGCAAATAACTTCTCCCAGACAATATTCTCCTGTCAGAAACAGGACTGTCATCCTCAAACCTGTTTGAATATTTCATTATTACCAGATGATGCTTTTTGTTGAGGCTTTTTATGTATTTTCTGGATGACATAGCAATATAATCCCTGTGCTCCTTGCCCTAATGAAGCTGGAAGGCCAAGGTAAAGCCAGACAGTGACTGGGGCTGTGTCTTAGAAACCTTTTCTTTGTAGTCTATGGAGGGAGGAACAAAGGTAGCTGCAAACAGGGAGCCCTTGTTCACTGCTTGTTTCATTCCAGTCCAGCCAGGCTCAACCTAGCTGATGTCAGGAGTGACTAATTGGTTTTATAAATTCAATTTATACACATTTAAAGCTTACTTTAGATGCCTATTCCTTCAGGCAAATATTAAGCCACAGTTTACAGTTCCAGTAGTTGTCACAGTGCTATTTTTCTGAAGGTGCTACTTTGTGGATGGTCCCTGAGAGGCCACAGTGGCCTGAGTCTNTGTTTTCTGAAGGTGCTACTGGAAGCTCTTTGTGCATGGTCCCCGAGAGGCCACAGTGGCCTGAGTCTAGGTCAGCATGGATGAAAAGGGCTTACATGGGGAGAAGCAAAGCATGGAACTGAGGGGAGTTCTGGTGAAAAATAACCCACCCAACAATTTCTAAAAAAGAGGTCTAGGCAGCCGTGGGACACTGCAGTAAGTTGGCTGATCTGAGTACTGAAAACTAGGCCTACCCAGAGAGTATATCACTGATGCAGCAAACAGTAAATGCTGTGAACTGGTTAACTCATGACTGGCTTGGGCAGTATAGTGTTTACTCAGTGAAGAGAACATGGCACTTATAATTTTTATTCCTGATGACACAGAGATGACCAGTACTTTCTGTGATGGTAAATAGCTTCGGCAGGAACAGTGCTTAATTCAATACAGGTCTTTTCAAAAGCGCATCAGCAGATTAAAACTACAAATTAACACCATGTTGCTGTGTTTCTGTAGTCTCAGATTTCTCCCTCAATATACAATACTCCTGCAAGTGTGTATAGAACTTTTTGTCTTTGTGCTCTCTCACCAGTTTCTTGGTGCTGTGCTTTTGCAGTAGAAATTGCTTTGAAATCAATTGCTGAAATGCAGTTCAGTTTATGGTTCATAAAGGGCTTTGAGAAACATTTTGTATAGAATGTGTAACATAAATAAAGGCAGCATATTCATTCCCTTTTCTTAGTTTTGAAATTATCCTATTAAGCTGGCAAACCTGTCAAATATGTAACTTAACTTACTAAAGCCCTACCTACCAAGAGGCACTTAAGTGGATGCTTAAAATTAAGCATGTGATTTAATCCTGCTTTATATAGTTTTTAACCACAGGCATAAGTCTCATGGAGTCAAGGCAAGCACGTTGAAGCTAAGTGTGTGCTAAGCACTTTGTTAAATCAAGGCCTAACTCTGGTTATTTTCACATTCCATTCTAAATCTGAAAAACAACAAGTATGCTACGAGAGGCAATGACATCTCAACTTCTGCCCCCATTAAATAAGTTAAAAAATCATGAATCCTAAAGCAATTGCATTGCCATCATACTACTTTTCTTTTATGATTAATCCAGAGTTTGATATTTCTTTCTATAGGATTAATATCTTAACAGCAAGGTAATAGGTAGTGTGACATTTAATCTCTTTGATTAAATTCCCTACTAAAAATGTCCCATAAATAAAAGAAACAATTGAGGCAATCATAAATTACCTTCATTGTTGCAAAGTGATGGATTTAGTGGTTACAGAGGGTAAAATCTCATGAGCTCATTAAAAGCTATAAGGGTTTTTTCCTTCCACAGCCCTAAAAGACGTTGTGGCCTAGGGCAGGTTTTCTCACATTGCTTTAATTTAATCAGTTGAAACCTTAAGAGGAAATAGGAGATGCTTCATATGTGTCCATTTCATCTTCTAGTAGAGATCACCAGATCCAAATAGGGTTTTCTATTTCAGGTGCCTCCTGTGGCTTCAGTACTGTGTGCCTAATGAGAGAGGGTGTATTTTTGAGTTAACAGCCAGAAGGAAATTGTTTCAAAATCTGACTCTGCTTTTCAACTCTGGCACTGACCTCCACTGTGACCTTGGGCAAGTCACAGAAGGCCAAGTATTCAAGAGCTCAGTATCAACCACCAGAGCCAGATCAAAATGTATCAACCACCCATAGTGCCTAAATTAACATGGTTTGGATGCAGCCCAGCAAGCTGCTCTTTTGAGTACTTGCCTAAAAGCATCACAAGGGAGGTGCCTATCTGAGTGTGTCTGAAAATTCACATGCAGGTGAAGGTCCCAAACTTTTCAAGGCTCCACTGTACTACTTAAATGCACCTAAAGGATTAATTTCTCTCTTTCCAAAATTAGCAAAAGGTTGTACCCAACCAGAAGGGCTTCACTTAGCATAATAAGACATCATTTTCTTGTTTAATTAGAAACTTTTTACTACAAATACTAGCACGGCTTTTGCCTTTCTGATTGACTATAGCAGGTAAAAAAGTCAAGTGACAAGGGCAATAAAGTGAACAAGATTTTCATCCAAGTTGCTGGGGGTTTCAAGGGCTCTCATAAGAACTTTGCTAGCTCTTGCAATCTGTGCTGTCCCTTTGATACCCATCCTCCAACAAGCACACAAATGCACAGGCTGCACTGTGCTGCCTCTGTTGAGCTTCAAGGTTAGGTATGGACAAGAGGCTTCTATACTGTCTCTCAGTGCTGCTAAAGAAAAAAAGAATTAAAATGGGATTAAGGATTCAAATGAAAGGCTTTCTGTAAAGACGCATTTCTAATATAAAAGGCTGACAGCAGAGAAGGCCCCCATGGTGCAGTTTGTAGGATCTTCTAAGAGTTTAGCAAGATTAAGTTAATGTAAATTACTTGAGGAGTATCTGTGTAACCCACAATGAGGTTGGTTTTGCTGCACATTTCACCAGATGAAATGCTGCATTTCAAAGTTAAACCGTGTTCAAGTACCCATGAAAACAGCACAGCTGACAGTGCTGGGAGCAGCAGGTTTCCTGCTGGGGAATTACTGTGGGAAGCCTTAGTGCCCATGGCATGGGTGTTCTGCACGGGTGGGCCATGCGTGATTTTGCTGTAGGTCTTTGCCATCAGCAGAGAGTGGGAAACTCCTAATTCTGCCTCAAAAAACAAACAAAACAACAACCAAAAAAAACCCAGAACAAACAAAAACCCCCACAAAACAAACAAGAAAAAAAAAACCCTGGCCATACTGACCAAGAAATTTCTCATTACTATCTCAAGAGCTGCCTACAGCCTAAGTCTCTTAAATTGTGGGAGGCCTGTTTTAGCAAAGATTCATGGAGGGCAGAAGCTTGGTGACAGGCCCTGATAAATCAATCAGATCTTGAATTGCTTTTTAAAAACTTCAGCCTGTTTTTCTGAAATCTGTTATTAACCATGCCCTGTTCTGACCAGTTCCTTTCACAGTGACTTCCAACATTGTTTTGTTGAAGAAGCTATAGAAGGAGAATGGGCTTATGGCCAGGGACCCTTAAAAAATGCCTTGCCAGAGAGGATGGCAGGGCCTCCAGACAGTGGAGGACAAGAGTGGCCCAGGACTACATCAAAAATTCCTGTCAGTGGAGATTTAATAATGCTTTGGGTGGAATAACAGGGAATGCATCCCAAAGGGTGCAAAAGGGAGGAAAACATGACTTAGCATCCCTGTGCTTTGGTTTACTTGTCTTTCTTTGTGTACCACCATATTGTGACTGGTTTACCACAGACTGGGCCAGTGCAATCCTGGATTACTGTAGAAATCTCACAGTGAGCCTCCAGGTGTGGATTCTTCATAAACCTTGCCAACTAATTCTCTTCCAACACCCATGTTGGTCTGAGAGTCACAGGCTGTGGCTGGGGATGGAGATGTTTTGCATTCCCTACAAGAATGTTTTTTAGATTTTCACACAGAAAAACAAACATTTTTCACTATGACTGAATTTGATTCAAAACTCAACTGTCCATAGGGAGGGGAAATTCAGATTTTTCCCACCTCCTCTGTTATTAAGCTGATTGTGCTACAGGCAAGAACTAATGGGATTTAGAGGGAACTGGTTGCTATCGGGGCAATTTCAGAAGTTTGTGACATGACCTGAAGAACTGATTGATATACACTATCCCTTGGCAAGGAAGATAAGTCATGTGCAGGGAAAGAAGCAGCCAGGCATCTGAGATCAGTTGACCAGCAATTCTGCAGTGCAGAGATGGGGTGCAGAGCAAATGAAGCAGTTTCTTTAATAACAGAAATTCAGCCCTGCTTTCATTGAAGCTGAAAGAATTGTTTTCAATGCATTCTGATTTATATTATAAAGAAAGTACCCATCCCAGGAAGCTGAGTTGCTTAGTTCGGACCAAAGTAAAACATTTCTGACTGCTTTAATATTTGTTTGGAAGACAATAGTTTAGAATGAAACAGGCAAATTTTTGATACAACTAAATCTTAATGCTTGTTGTTGTTGTATTCAGTTTGCGTTTGTTCTAGTTCCTTTTTTCCAAAAAGACCACTTCACCCTTTGCTGGTACTCACAACTTAGCTATAAGTGTAGTCCTTGCAGCAAACACAGTATTCCTTTTCCATTACTCACCTTCACTCTCCCAGTGTACCTTTTACAACCTCATGCCATATGTGGCCACTTTTATGCCCACGTGAATTTCCAAAGTTTGTGTGGATGAGTATTTACAGGAGCTTCCTTGTCTTCCCTCACTCTTTGTACATCTCTTGAGCCTGGTACCCTATTTGTAGGTATTTGCTCCTATACCATATTCCACTCAAGAAAACTGCCATAGGCACACGGACTATTGGTCATGCTAAAGCAGAGGGTTAGTACTTTTTCAGGTCGACTCTGATTTTGTATTCATATTTAGGATTGATTTTTAGGTTATTCTCTGTAGGGGTCTAGGGATTGGGGGTTTTTTTCCCTTCCCTTAAATACTGCAAAATGTGTCTCAGGTTGGCCTGAAGAGCTGTTCAAGGCATCACCCTGCATATTTATTTGATTTTTCTTCTAGAAGTCCACAATTTAACTGTAGCAGATTTAGAAAATGAGCTGTAAAACAGAAATCAAAACAGGGTGTTCTGGCATTGCAGGCAGTGTCCTGAAGAATGGGTGAAAGCTGCATATATGCTGCCACATACATCGGGCAACAACTCAGAATGAGAATTCAAAAGAGGGATTGAGCTAGGAAGAAAAGGGATTTACTGGATGTATTTCAGTGGACCAGGATATAGGATTTGATGGCATCCTAGGATTGACCCCAGCACTGTAGACAGCCTTGAAGACAAACACAGTGTTTCTGTCATGTATTTGCAAATACCCTGGAGCATTAGGCTCCAGCCACAGCCAGAGGGATTTTTAGGGTTGACAATACACATTGATAATACTTTGCATTTACCTGCCAAGTTGAGAATTACTGGTGCTGGAATCTTTGTCTGTTTAGTTAAGGAGAGAACAGAAGTAACACAATCTGGTTTCCCCAGCCATTCACACCTTCACAATGAAGCCTGAGCTTCTAATGCTCCTGGTCCCATTGCTGTGTAGGCTTTCTTTAAACTATCAAGTTCATATGATAAATAGGTTTGAGGAAATCTCTTCATTTCAGTGGATCCCATGAGCAAAAAAGTAGGGCTGTATATATGAAATAAAGTATTAATTCTGAATTATTTACTCAGCTCCACTTACTTGCTCTTATTTCCTTCTTTTATACTTAAACTAGATCATTCATCTTCTCTTCCTTTCTTAAAGATATTTCAAAGGTTTTTTAATCACTGCACATAACAAATGCAGTTAGATACCATGACTGTACTTCTGTTTGGGATGCCTACAAATAATATTATATACATTGAAGTAAATAAACCTCATTACCTTTATTAACTCCATTAATCACAGTTAATAATGTTAATGAAGCCTATTTTAATGTCACTGTCAGAGATTTAGGACTAATTGATCTCATTATTAACTTCTGTGGAATTACAATCCTCTTCAAATTTATCCCTCAGTACTATCAAATTTTATGTGAGATCAACATTTTCTTATGAGATTTTGAAATATAAATTCAATGAAAACCATTGATTTTGGGAGCATTTTGAAAGGTTTCGAGTTTGATGGCAAAAGGGCCTAAGAATTAGAAAGTGAAGAGGACTGGAAATTGAAAGGGAAACTACACAGAGTCAAACTTCTTTTCTTCACTTGCTACACTCTACCCTCCATGTGACAGAGGTGTCACCTGAGCAGCAGTGTCCCAAATCCCAAACAGGACTCAGTCACTCAGGAGCCAAGTCTGACATAAAGATATTGACTTAGAGGCATAAAGACCACTCCAGTGGTCTCCAATGCACATGGACTTTACCTCACTATTCCCTCACAGGTTGTCTTGAATGCATTTATGCACTTGGATCTCCACATCTGGGGGGTTGTATGGGGTGTTAGCAGACTAATGTATTAACCTATTTATAGGCTGCACTAAACCAGTTTTATTTAGCAGATTGTACAGGCTTGACATGATACAGTTAATTCTACACAGAGCCACAGGGAAGATGATTTTATTGTCATTAAATTGTTCCTTTTCTTTGGTGAAAAGTTGACAAAACCAATATATTACATTTCCTGAGCATTTTAAAATTTAAAGCAACACCTCTAATGTTACACTAATACTATTTTCTTCTTTTGATGCCTGGGTTTTTTCCATATATCTCCCATTCTGTTTTCTGGCATGGATTAGAATTGGCAGTATCTAAAATATCTTGAAAAATATGTCTTCCAATAAATCTTTGCAGCTGAAAATAGGAATAACCAGTGATATAAAAGAGCCAATTTTGCAGTTAGACTTGGTAAGTATTTATTCATATTAATACATACCAGCCTTCTGTATGAGGTACCCAAATCTTTCTCAAGCACAACAGCCTTTCCTTAGAGCTTTTCCCATTCCCACAGCATGAAAACAGATCAGTTGCTCATTTCAAAAGTGCTAATCCTAAATAAACATAGTTTCTGTATTTCAGTCTCCTGTTATAAAATGTTAAATGTCTATGTTGGGCTTGAGGTCAATCAGTTTGAATTTTTTAAGAACGAAAGCCTGAAGTATCTCTAGTGTGGCATTCCCTCAGTCAGGCAGCCTTAAACCCCTTCCCCACTCCTCATGCTTCATAAAATAAGATGTTTTTATTCCTACCTAATTACCAAGCAGAAAGATTCAGGAAAAAAAAGGAGGGGAAAAGACACTTTAGAGCTCTACCTAGTGAACTGTGAGCCTTTCCATCAGTTCCCTTTAACTGCTCTGTGGTTAACTTCCCAGATTTCTTTCAGTGACTAATGCTGGATATTAGTTTAATGGGTCATAGTTACTGATTGGATCATAAATACAGAAATCCCACCACTGAAGCTTAAAAAAATCCCTCAGAGCTATTCAAGAGGAAAGTAAAACTCAGCAGAGCAACCCAATATAGTATCCAACTGTTGGCTTTCGCTTACCAAGAGAGCCTTTCCTGACCTTGCTGCACTTCCCCTATGTGAAAAGGCTGCTTATTTCCTCAAGAAATCCAGATTTTATAATATCTTAGGCCAAGTTCTATTTCCCTTTTCTTTGGAAGGAAGGGAGATCAAGGCTAAGGCCACGAGCCCAGGTCACTGGAATGACCTAGAATTTGTTTAGAATTATGAAGACCATCAGTTTTGCCAGGTGTCAGTGGCATTTCTGTTCTAGGGCAGTCTGGTACAACTTCATTATTGCAGTGCTTTATTGAAGTCTTTGAGGGGTAACTGAGGAGCTATTTACATTGACCTTTACAACAGTGGCCTGATGCTCAGAACAACACAGCCATATTCATTGCCAGTACAGCTCTGCAGAGATACCTCACACTGCAGGAGGTGGGAAGGATGCAGACTGTTCCAGCAATGGCCTGAAAGTTTTCCAGGTACAATGACTCAGATGTTTAATGTGCACAAGTGTCTGGGGACTGTTTTCAGCCCTACTTGCACACCTTGCTCCTGCTCTGCATAGATGTTGGATTGCCACGTGCTGCAATGGAGACACCTGCCCATTTAAAGTTTTAAGAGTGACATTGTGGACCTTTGCCACATCTCACAGTCTCCAGGACTGCATTTTACTTTGATTTGTAACTGTTAGGTAGTATTTGATCACATTCCTACATCTTCTCTTTAGAGCTGTAAAATTGAACTTTAAAAAAAAGTGGATACTGAAGCTCACTGGGCTCAAGAGTGGAGTCTTTAAAATAAAAGTATTTCAAAACTCAAAATCCAGAATGTGAGTAGTACCAGCTGAGTTGGATTGTTAATGCTCTTTCTCTCACCATAGATTCATTGTATCAGCTATTTGCATCTGAGTTCCACCTTCAAGGAAATATGAATCTCTTAATGAAATATAATTTCCCGGGAAAGGTCCCCTGTCTGGCATGTGTCAGGAGGGACAAACCAGAATGTGTATATTTTTACCACATTAACTCTTCTCAGGACTTCCTGGGAAGGAAAAAAATCCTTGCCTTTCCTACCAAATATCCTTGCCTTTCAGTCATGTGTAGACACACATTAGAGGGATGCAGTGTAAAAGAACTTTATTTAAAGCTTTCTTTTCAACACAAAGTTTCAGGATGTTTTCCCTTTCAGAATCTGAGCCAGCCATATTAGCTTTCAGACGGGTTCAGATGAGTTTTCATCTTGTTTAATAGAATGAAAACCTGAGTATGATGTGAAGGGCTCAAGAATGCAAAATTAGTTCATTGTACTTTGGATGAAGCAAATTTCAGGTTCAGGATGAAGACACAAGTCCAATATAGCTTGACAAAGATTTATCATCTTAACAGAAATGGAAGAGTAAAAGAACTTCCTGGATGACAAGGTCTAATCTCCTGCTAATAACTGCATTATATAATCCCTTTTAAAAAAATAAATGAAGTATTTACTTTAAATGGACTTTTATGAAAAAAATAGAGTGGTACTTAGTAAAAAGGAAAAGACTGAATGTTTTTCAGTCCTGGCACAAATAGGTAGACAAGTCTTAAATCAGAAAACAACAGCCTTAGTGATCTGTGTGAAATCAAGGTCACTGAGGAATTTAAGGAGTGCAAGGTGAGAGGCTCAGTGGCATGCCCAGCAGAAGCAGATAGGAGCTTCTGCTCTCTTTTATTCTATCTGGAGAGGAATACAGGCAGTGGCATAGGAAAAGACTGTCTGCAGTGATAAAGCATCCTGTAAACCTTGTAATTCTGTGCCTCCTGCCTCCAGAACTGCAGCAGAAGCAGCACAATCCAGAACTGACTGACACTTTGCCAAGGAAAGGCGCAAGCGCAGGAATGAAAGGGTTGCCGCCCTCTCCTCACAGCTCAAATGTCACACAGAGATAAAGGTTACCATGAGTAACAAGTCTCATTTCCCAGGGAGAGAGCATGCAGCACCACAGCTCCTCACATACGGAAAGTGGTAGTGGAGCAGTGAGCTGGGTACACACACAGGCTTCGAGATTAGCAGCAACAACAGAGCTGACTTCCCTGCTGTCACAGTGCCAGCTGCAGAAGTTTCATGCTGTTCCTAACTGATCTCTCAGTAAATCTTCAGGAACATGGAAAGAAAACTACACTCTGAAAAATTATGCACGCTACAAACAGGAACCCTTGCTGTGTCATTTCAGAGTGCTTTGAAAATGCAAAAATAGTAGGCAGTAGGATCAAAAATAGTATTGGCTTTGCTGGGGGCCTAGGAGAACTTCTGAAGTCATAAGGTCATCAGAGCTCCTGTTTTCATCAGAATTTGCCTCAATCTCTTGTATCCACTTAATTAGATTGAAATTATCAAGAAACCATTGATTCTGAATCCCAATTTAACTTCCTGATGGAACACAAGTCCTTCACAAAAATTAAAGCATGAAGTAAAAGACACATTTCATTAAATGTTTAGAAGCTTCAGAAATAGATTATTACACTAGGCAAAACAAACAATCCTGCATTTTACTTAATATTAAATATTTCACCTTGAGCATCTTATAATAATTGATATCTTGCTAACAATTAGCCAGCAAGGCCATCTTTGATGTGCAGAACTTGTCTCTAAGAAGTCAGGAACACTGAAGGTGATTTGATCATTTTAGGATTAGTGGAGAGGTAGGTGAAATTTCTCTTCCTGTGTTGTTGCCTGTGCCCAGATACAAATCTAGTTGATGACAAATGCCCTCTGCCCTTGCCCTCCTCAAGCCTAAAAAAATCCATGAGTAAAAGCAAGAGCATTTCAAGACTTCCTTGTTGAATATTCTACATCTTTTTTCTAGTTATTTTGCCATCATTAATTTTCCTCACAGTAAATACTCTGGGGCTGTTTGATTTGTGCTGGTAACAGTGATGAAATTTCAGGGATGTTTTTGTTCTTGCTGAGCAGCGCTTGCTGAGAGTCAAGGCCTTTTCTGCTCCACACCCCACCCCACCAGTGAGGAGGCTAAGAAATTGGGAAGGGACACAGACAGGATGGCTGATCCCAGCTGACCACAGGGATATCCCATCCCATTGGCATCATGCTCAGCACATAGAGGTGGGGGATGAAGGGCAGGGGGATGTCCAGAGTGATGAAATTTTTATTCCCAAGTCATCATTACATGTGATGGAACCTGGCTGTCCTGGGGATGCTGAACATCTCCCTACCCATGGGAAGTGGTGTGAATTCCTTGGTTTGGTGTCCTCGTGTCTGTGGCTTTTGCTTTGCCTATTACCCTGTCTTTACTTTGACCCTGGAGTTTCCTCACTTTCATTCTTCCAATTGTCCCCCACCCCACTGTGGTGCTTAATTGCTGACAGGGGTTAAACCATGACAAATACCTGCACTTTTCTCCCTTCTTCTTTCTGTCTTTTTGTCTGTGTACCTATTAATAGACTGACAGGATTAGTGTAATGCTTGATTGACTGCTTGTTGTCAATCAAGCCTCTCTGCCTTAACAACCAAACAGTCATTTGGGTAGCAAATTCTCTCATAAATAGGAGGTGTAATGGAGAGAAGGCTCATTTTAGCCTCCCAAGATTTGTCCTTATAAAAGAGGGGACAAAAGTGCTGCTTCTGATTTCAGCTTTGATTTTGTTTTTATAAATCTGGAATATCCCTGTTGGCCATCTGAGATGTGCAGTACATAGTAGCCAATGCTCCCCACCTCTCCAACAGGCTTAGTGGCATTCTTCCTTTCCCAGTTAGGGAGACTGAATTTCTTTCTGGTTTTCACTAGTTTTATCCCCTCAGTAGCCTAATAAACTGTCCAGCTGCAGCAGGGGAAGGGAGCAGGCGGTTTCCTTCCCTGCCTTTGCTGCTCTGCAGGAGGCTGCATCCCATTCGTGTGTGCCTTGTGCCATCGCGCGGTGCTGCTGCTGCACTGCCACTGCATCCCGGGGACCTGCCCCGAGCCCAGCCCGGCTGCACAGACAATCCCCCATCAGTGCTGCCTCCCAGCCTGCCTTCGTGCCTGGGAACGGCTGCTGCTCCAGGGCTTCCCAAAGACCAGCGCATTAAAAGCTCCTACGGACAAATTAGTGAGTGGCCAAGGCAGAAGGTGATGGGATCTGCCTAAAGGAGGGCTAGTGCCTGTCCTGACCCCCAAAAGAGGCAAAATGAGGATTCATTTTTGTTCTGTCTTCACTTGGATTTGGGAAAGATATGGGGAAACTATTGGTTTTTAAGCATTCTTTACACTATCAAGTGATCAGCCCTTGTCAGGTCCATTGACAAAATCAGGGACGTAGGGTACACAGTTATCTCCTGCACTGTCTTGGCTGGCTTGTGCTAAATTCTGAAAAGCTTTTTCTAGTGCTGCTTGCTCTGTAAGTAATGGCAACATTAGTGAGAAATGGCAACATTAGTAGAAAATACGTGTCTAATGGCATTCTAGTATATTTTCTAAATTGCATTATATTTTCCAGTAGGTTCTAACAGGGAATAATCTGTCTCATTATCATGATTTTCTGCAGAAGCAAAGTTTGCAGGACTGCAAGTATCTCTACCATTCTTTCCTTCAGTTTGAATTTCTTGGACACAGTGGAAGTTTCAAAGACCTGAAATTCCCATACATTTTGCAAAAATAAGAAAAGATCAGAGAGACTCTAGTAGAGCTTTTACCCAGAATAAAGAGTAGAGCATAAACTGACCCTTGATTAGACATCAAAGTATGCAGTTGAGAGAGCAGCTGGAAGACATAAGTCCACAGAATCACCGTCTCCTTTTGATATGCTACTTGCAAAATAACATGATATTTTCCCCTATACATGCAGAGACAAAGCAACATAAAGTGAACACCACAAGTGGTTCTCACACTGCTGCAATTTCCTAACAAGTCATTTTATAAGGTCATGGCAGTACTCTGAAATTGTTAAAATGGCATCTGGGCTGCCTTTTGATCTAGAGGATTCCATTATCATTCCTTTTATACAGTTTATTGTAGCAAGAAAGCACAGACCCTGAAAATCTATAGTCCAATATTTGTTTCTGAGGAATATTTATATTCTTATTAACATACAAAGAAAGAACCCTTCCAGATAAATAATTTGTACTATAAAATTATTTCATGTAAGGCCAAATACAGATATCCATGTTTCTAATGAAGTACTGCCTTCTGAGTGAGCTGTCACAGTAAAGCAAACAAAGCAATTTTAGAATAAAAATTCCTATTACCTATAGATAGTAGGAAAATCATTAAATCAATTCAGAAGAAAGTGTTCCAAAAGAGGGCATGAACAAAACCACACACCAGAAAGAGGTGACATATTACCAGAAGATGGAAAAGGAGCCAACTATATCAAATAATTCTGCACTGTTTTGATTGTTTTTATATTCAGCTCTTTGGAATCATACTTCTCAGACACATGGAACAGGAAGAACATGCCCATGCTACATGCAAGCCAAACTAGGTGACATCTATACAGCTATACCTGTTCCCCTTGGCTCCTTTAAACTCTTCCTTCCTGCACTGGTTGTCTTCATGAAGTTTTTCTTAGAGTCTCTGCTCTCTCTTCCTTTTTTCCAGGTGATGAGGGGCCAAGGAGTCCATGACAAATAGCAATTCAGGCAAATCTATCTTAACTACTTTTCACTTTTGGCTTTATTTCATCTTCTCAATTTCATCTGCTTTTGACTCCCTGAAACAATTCAGTTTAGCTTGAAGATTTTCTCTTATTATCAATACAATGGCTCATTAGATTAATCTCTGCTTAAAATTCATATCCTTCTCTCTCACCTGTGAGAGACAACCACTGAAAAGCGGCCTCCTCTGATGTGTGTTTACTGGCTGTTGAAGGTCACTTTGTGAAAAACCTATTTCCTTCCCCAAAAGTCTAAAGATGCAGGATGGATGGATGATAATCCATATCCTGTCCTCTTCCTTTATAACTTCTTGGTTTAGATTTGAGGGTTTGGGGTTTTTTTTCAATCAAAGGAGATTTAGAAATGCTTGCAGGAATTCAGTATTTGTTATTCAAATTGTCTGTGCCACTGTCTTGACAAAGCAGCTGTGCTCTGAAAATGATGACATTTCTACCCCTCTGGGCTAGAAAAGGAAACTTCTGTCCAGGCTACACAGATCTCTAGTGACATTAAAAGAGATTTTCATGAAGTGGAAGGCAAACACCACTAAAAGCTGTAATTTTTGCTCTTAAGAAATTCTGCATATTTAAACAGATGTCTTTGAACTCATGCCACCTACGTAAAAAAACCAACAGCTTTTTTGAGAATTTGAGGATTATTTTACATGAGAATTTAATTTGTTTTAAAGGAAATGAATATGGATGAGGATATTTGAATATGTTTGGTGTGTTTGTCAGTCACAATTGCCAAGCCGGGACTAATCTTGGTGATTAGTAAGGGTAGTGATAGAAAATATGCTTGTACCCAATGTGCCTCCTGATTGGCAGTTTATTGCTCTTAGAGGACCAGATGTCAAAAGCCATATGCTAATACTCAGCATAGAACAATCCTCTGGTTTACGCTTTAAAATGCACCATCATCATATGTCAATATTCAGCAGAGAACAATCCTCTGGTTTATGCTGTAAAATGCACCGTGGTTGTCGCTGCTGAGCAGGGAGCGAGCAGCAGCCCTGAAAGACAAGAGCCCTTTCAGGCAAAAGCAGCATTTGCTGCAGCAGTTGGCAGAGGGGGAGCGGGGGCTGCGGGGGCTGCTCCAGGCTCTGCTGCTGACTCCTGGCATCTTATGGCGACCATCAGGGAAGGGGACATGAAATATTTTACCTAAACTGCACTTCATACTTATTTAAACCAGGAATTATTTTCTCTTTACACAGCATCTGGCATAGTGTGGTTCTGCCTCATTACTGGAGGTGCAGCAATGGAGTTACTAAATCAGAATTAGAAAGTGTGTTACGTGAGAAGTGCATTAAAAAGAAAAAAAAAAACCTTTGGATATAAATGACTTAAAATGTCTAGTGTTTATATAGGATTTAAGTTCATGATCTTCCTGAGCAGGGGAAGTTTGTATTTTACTGGAAGGATGACTTTTGAATACAGAATTAACAATGAAAAAAAACCCAACCCAACCCGTATTAACTGGTTTCTTTAAAAATAGAAGTGCGAGCAAAAGAAAGGAAAAAAAAAAGCATGGAGGGGAAAATACACCCTTGAAGCATTTCACTTACATAAAACAAAGCCAGCTTCTGCCTGCAGTTAAACCTTCCAGCCCCAAAAATCAGTGATACAAAGTTTGACTGAAGGCAAGATTAGGATAGGTTTATTCTGGTAGCATTTTCCATATGCCAGATATATTAACAGTAACAATTCCAGGTAATGTTAGCCATAATGCCAAGGAAATAATTGCCAGAGCCATCAGCATTTGCTGTCCACCCAATCAAACCACAGGGACAGCAGTGGGCAGGTCTCTCTCAGGACAAACCAGGCTGTAGAAATGCAGAGAACCAACAAGATTTCCATCAATAAGCAAACCCACCAAGATGTTCTCAAAGGCAATGGTGTTCTGCAACATACTGCTGCAATTTCCTTAGGATTATTCTGAAGCTTCAATTCCTTCTGATTTGATAGTTGCTGCACAAAAAACCTTCTATTTCAAAGATCAGTTGAGTTGAACAGCACTCACAGTAGCTGGTCTTACAGGTTGTTAACCTCATTTTACATCCCATTCTCTTGTACAGAGACTGAAATGAGCACAGTTCTGTACTTGCATAATTCCATCTCCAAATGCATCTACAGCCACAGCCTAAATAGAAAGTGTCTCTGAAATATCTCCATTCCAGGCTGTATTTTGATGCAAGATGAGAATTACAAAAGTCTTACAAAAAAAAATCACTTAGATTTTTTTCTTTAAGGAGAATACTCAGGTTTCAGTGTGTCGAAGCCAGAATTTCAAACTTTTGGAAAGTTGGTCTGGAGTACATTTAAACTGGAGGAGAAGGTACTCAGTGATAGTCCTATTCCTGTACAGCTGTATTACATCTGGCATGAGCTTCCCCTTCACTCTGGGCTTTGGAGAGCTCTGTCTCATTCTAAAGGAGAACTGACAACATTCTCTGGGTGAAGGAGATATTAATAGAGTTTTTATGCTGTTCCACTCTCTTTTTTTTCTCAAAGCAGCAATATGGTGAGGTCATATGCTTCTCCATAGTAATTGTCTCATTTGCACTATTTAATGAAATTCTTTTCACGAGTTGTGTAATCCCACATTAATTAAAGAAGGCTTAATAGACCATTACATCTCCATTAACATCACCTTGTGTTCCTCTTAGAAGGTGTCATACACAAGAAGGACTGAACAGGAAGGAGCTCAGTGGGGGTAAATGAGCTTCTGGAGGCAAATGGTCCTGTGCATCTGTAGGAGACAGTGTTTGAGGACAAAAGTGTATGTTACATGCTCCATAGTATGTAGATCATGCTCATCTTACTGTTATTCCCTCTTCGTTTTTAGCTTTGTTGGGAGAAGATCTTGGCAGAACATGCTGGAAGATCCCAGGCTCCGGAGGGTGCTGTTGGAGCAAGAGGATCACTGTGACAGTGCTGTTGGGATTGTGATGGCTGCTGTAAGAAAAAAAAAGAGACTTATAGTGGGATCTTCAGAGAGTGCACATAGTGAGTTTACCTGTACAAGTAAGTTTATAAAAGTTGTAGACTGTGTTGCAGGGAATGATGCACAGATGGAGATCTTCTACAGGGCTTTGAACCAGAGCTGGTTTGGAGCCTGCCAGCTGCGAAATGCAGGCAGAGTTGGTATGCAAACCCTGAGCCCCACATTATTGATGTGCCCTATAACACCTTAGTTTTAATGTATTTCTTGAGATCTGTTTTAATATTTCACTAAAGGCTTTGACAAGGTGAAGCTTCAGTAAATTTCAAAAAGACTCATCTGCTGTCTTAGTCTGGTGAGCAGAATGTGCTCTGAGATGCTCCAATGATTTGTAAAAACTAGTCTGGGGCTCCCTGAATTTTCAAGTGTTTTTCAGTCTGATAGTTTTATTAACTGCTTTTCTAGTACTGTATTATAAATCCACTCATTTATTTGGTTCAGGCTGTAATACTGACTTGGTGAGTGGTGTTCTACAGTCCTGGCTTTTAAGAATAGTAGCTTAAGAGTTTATTGAAAAGACTAACAAAACTACAGTGGTTTGTTCATGGGCAACCAAACTTCTGTAAAGTATGTAGGCTAAAAATGGTTTTTTTCAATAAGTAGGATCACTTGTAGATTGTTTTTTCTTTTACAAAGGGGGAGAAAAATCAGCCAGGATGAAATTTCATTATGGTTTTCCTGTCACATAAATGCTGAAGCCTTCTCCTATGTATTACTACTCCCTTAACAAAATTATTTATGGTTAGGATGAGCTCTACATAGACACAGGTATTTTTCTCATGTACTTTGGTAAGGTGATTAAAATCAGTGACTTAAAATGTCCAGAGCATTACATCTCAGGAGAGCCCTGTCCCTGAAAGTGGTTTACAAAGTCACTTACAATCTTGCTGTGAATCATAATTGATTAGCTGCTTTAAACACCAAAATATTTATAAGAATCAAGCTGAAAATCATGAGCTGCCAAGATCTAAAGGGCTGAGGGACTTCTGAATTGTCTGCTTTAGATTGGATCAAACTTTTTTAGAGTTAGGAATACAGGGAACCATTACTGCACACAGATAATTATCTCTAGGGATGTTAATTAATTTCTGCCTGCTAAAAATCACTTGACTTTGGACTTAACAAAGATGAAACTTCCCTTTCATTTGTTACAACACCATATATTCTGAAGCATTAGCACTAATATAATAGACATGTTTTATTTTTGCTAAGAGGCCATGTAATTTTAAAGTTTCTGATTACTCCAAACTTAATGATTCTGGGTAGAAAAATCTCTCAAGATTGATTCACTAAGTCTTAACACGTAAGGCAGATGGTACAAGTCACAGTCTTGTAAGCCCTTAATTTACAATTCTTTTGAAGCACACATTTTATATCTGAGTCACCTTGCCAGCAAGTGCACTTGGTGGAGGGAGGATGGTGCTCTCAGGGGGGTTATTCAGGCTCTGTTTGTTAAGCTGACTTAGGATGACCCTGGTATGGCTGGGACTTTCAATATTTATTTGAAACCCCATTCTTTATTCTATATTAAACCCAGAACCTATTTCTTAGTAGTTGATGACATGGCTGATGTGTGACTTTGAGGAGGCCAAAGGAGATCACTTTTTCAGTGGAGATGGGGTATCCCTCTTTCTAGAAGAGGCTCTGGGTAGGACACCATCTCCAGGTGCTCAGATATGCCCTTGGCCATGTCAAGCTGCCCAGGCCCCTGTGTGAAACACAGGCAGTGAGTAAAGACAAATTACACTGGACAGGAAGGATGCTCAGGTTTGTGTGCTTTCATAATCTTGTTTTTGATACTGAAAACAGCATTCCAATGTCCTGAGGGATACCTACCCAGGGTAAAACTGAGAGTGTGCCTGTATACTGCTAGACTTACCTTCTGAATGGGTTGTTCTGAAAAATCAATACAGGCTGGAACAGGATGTGGTCTCACTGTTTTCCTGACACTCTAGTGGATTTTCACCTGAAGGAATTATTTCCTGATCCTGACATCATTCCTAGTGAGGTCTTTTGAAAGCAACTGTCATCTTGGCCTATTTTATGCCCTCTCTCTGTCTCAGGGAAGAAGCAGATGGAAGCTTTGGGCTTCTTCTCTTTTTAGATATAGTATGTTAAGAACATAATGGTTTCTGTAGTCAAGGGTGGCTCCTGGCCAGGCCAGAGGACAAAACATTTGTTTGCACCATATGTGGCCCAAGTGCTGAGCTTTAAGGAATGCCCAACAGCTCAAAGTATGGGTAGTTTGAGTCTGTTTGTAAGAGTTTGTGTCTGTTTGTAAGACAGGTGTGATGAGATGTTCCAGCTGCAGGTAAGCTCTGTGTGTAAGAGGAACTGGCTGTTGTAGGTGGCTCTTCAGTGCTCACTTCTCCCCAGGTACTCCATAGGGACCCTTGGCAAACCTGGCAGCACTTCAGCCCCTCTTTTCTGTTTATTCAGATCCAAATGTGTCAGAAACCCAAACCCTTTCTTTTATCTTCTTTTGCTGAATTTATCATTTAGCCCCATAGTCCGCATATCCTAATTGTAACCACAATTTTTTTAAATTGGAGGAAGGAGGACAGAGTTTATCAGTGTGTTCATTTTGATTTCCTGAGTATTACTGTAGACAATATTCTCCCAATCACAGCTCTTTGGAGGCTAAAGAAGTTAGAAGCATAGAAATATCACTAGAGCTCAACTGAATTACTACAGTGTTAAAAGAGCCCCATGCTCCTGCAGGGCCTTGCGAATCATTACACTTGCAGCTTTAATTTAGAAGTGTAAGTACTTTTTTCATCTCTCAATCCCTGCAAAGCTGTTTCTAAGGCAATTCCTAGGAACTTTTGGATAGTCCAAACTGATCCCAGACTCAGAGCAGTCCTGAAATCCTTTACAGGTCCCCTTGACATCTGCTGTTCTCAAAACGGCTGGAGTGGCCATCTGTCAATTTTGTGTCTATAAATGTCAAGTAGCCAGGATGAAAACAACAAGGAGAAGGCTGCAAACCCTTCCCAGCTGTGTCTGTTGTCTGAGCAAAAAACAGCCTTTCTCTGTTAATCTCATCTGTGAACTGTCACCATTGGTGTCCCTGGTGTCCCTGTTCTCCTGGCTCTTCTGCCTCTTGACTGTTCCAGGTCTGCTCACAGCAGAGCTGCCTGCTCCTAGATTCTTCTTCCCTAGTAAGGGAACAACAAGGGACCGAGTAGACAAGGGATTAAATTTTAATGCGTTCTGATGCCAGAGGCTCTTTCCAGCTCTGCTTAGGCTGTTTCATCCTGGCCGTGCTGGGAAGTGCTTGAACGTGAAGCACTCACACATTAGGTGGTGCTAAACTCCAATAAATGCGGGCAAAGTGATTTTTGGAGCTGTTTCCCATCTCACTTGCTGCCACTTGCCAAGGCTCTGCACTCATCCTCATGCTCTGAATGCTGCCCTGCACAGAATCGATTGCTAGTTCAGACGCTTGCCAGTTTGCTGCTAAATTTGCCATCAAATAATTCGAGATTAAAAGTTTCCTGAGTTTTGTGGGTTTTTTTCCCCCAAAATCACACCCAATATTACCAAGCTTAGGAGCCTGAACTTAATGTTTTGGGACTTTCCTGCTCCTGGCTACATCTCTGTTGCATTTGAGGGGCAACATAATAGTGAATCTGCTGTTGGGTATCTGGTAGAGCTTGAGACATGCTGCAGAGTATGAGAGAAGGATGTCTGTGGTCTTCCCTGTACACTGCTGAGCACAATTTTGTCATGCTCTGCACACACCTCCAGGCTGCATGAAAGGTCATGGGATGCAGCGAGAATTGGCATGGAGTACATGGAACTTGAAGACACCTATCAGAGTTTGCTTGTAAAATGTTTAAGACATACAGAAAAGTTCCTTTGTGTTCTGTTGCATGGGGTAAGCTTTGCATTAGGAGATCAGGACCTTACAGGATAATCATGGACAATATTAGAAATGAAGGCACGTAAAATAGCTGAAGAGGTGCTTTGAAATAAGCTGCCAAGTAATGAATAATCACAGAGAACTCAAATGAGACTCACAGTACAGCCTTTTGTTTCTTAAGGCAAGCTATGTCTCTTGGACTTCTTTTCCTCTCTGAGAACAAAAGGCAGAATCAATAAGCCAGTCAAAGAGACTACTGGAAATGACTTTGAAGTTGGTGATGAAAGAGAATTTTCCTTCCTGTTTGAATTGCAGATTCCTTAACACAAAACATGGCTAGATCACTTCCACCTCAACAAATCCACCCGAGGAGTCTAAGTTCCCATTCCACCCTAGCACCCAGCCCTCCTGAGCACCACTCCACCAAATTAGTTCAACCAGCTGCAGTCTCTACTGCAGACATTTTCTTTTAAAATAGGAGCTGAATTTGCTGTTTCACCAGCACAGCTCTCAGGAAGTTTTACTGTGGCTATTTTAAAGTTGTTATATATTATAGGGGAGGGTAGGAGGAGGTTGTTTCTCAAGGAGTCCTAAGCTCTTTAGCCTTTTGGTTTTTGCCTTTAGTTTGTGTTCATGGGTTGAGAGCTGCAAAAGTACCAGCATAATCATTACCAGTAAATTAAGAGTTAAGTTGTATTAACATGTAAATTAGTACTCGATAGTTCCAAACAGTTAATGAACTATTGGTTGGAAACTGGTTGGACAAAAAATCACATAATTCCTAAAGATGAAGAAGTCTGAGTGCTACAAATCACATCAGTCTTGCTTTCACCTTTTAAACATATAACACAATGAAGTTGGATCTCTTGACTTTCTAGCTCACACCTGAAGGACAACACCACTTTCTCCTGGCTGGTTCTGGCAGCCAGGGGATGTTTGCTCACTACTTGGCTCCTACTTTACAGACACTCAGTTTCTCTTCTGCAGTTTCAGAACTGCTCAAAGGCAGGGCACCAATGGAAGTAACTGGTTATGGCTATCCAGGGACTATTACATTTTAATCTTACGATGTTTCTCATTCTTTGCTGCCATTATGATGAGTTAGTAACCGTGACAGAGACATGGGTGGTCTTTATTAGCATGCAGTCATGCAATACAAGATTGTCCTTGGCCAGGGCAGTTCTATTTCAAACGTATCCCTGACAGGGATGGCCTCTATGCTCTGCATGTTTGCAGCACCTGGTAATTTCCTTTCCATTGAGACCCACTAATTAATATTTTACTCCGTCAAAGACGAGACCTAAAACATTAGGATAGCAACTTCCAGATAGATGAGTAATTGGCAAAGCAGAATTTATGTAAGGTTTCTTAACCTTAAAAATTACCTTGCTAACACTGGATGGTCTGTAAACTCCTCTTGCATCTTACTGCACAATCACTCAGCCTTCAGTTATTGAACTAGAGGCTTTCAAACCACCAGGACCTGCCTTCTATCTGCAGAGGTTCATGCTGCTCACCTAGTGGGCCCCAGGAGACCTGTCCACTTTCCACCTGGCAGCTCCCTGTAGGTCCTGTGGGGTCCTTCAATTAATCTCTTTTTAAGAGGAGAAATGCAGAATGACAAAACTTTGTGCCTCATCTTACTGATGGCAAGATGGAAAGCAGGATGAACAGCATTTCAGAGGCCCAAGAGAAGACATTTCCACCTTTCCTCACATTCTCCCAAACACATTTCAAAAGACCAGGTGTGCTATAGACTTCAGTTGAAGACTTTAATGTCCCTGCCACTGCCTCACTGCTCACAAAAATCCCTGCTATCCCAGTCATCTCTGAAGGAAGTTCACCCAACAGAAGTGCTTTCATACTGCAAGTGGCCTTAAACACTTGGGTTCCTTCTGAGCTAAGGTAAAGTTGCAGGGAGATTTCTTCAAGTGAAGGGTGGAGAAGAAAAGGTTAACCAGCTGACTGCTAAACCATTCCCTTTAACTGCAGGCAGGGAGGCATGCTGCATTTTTTATAGCTTGGGACAGAAAAGTGCACAGTATGGCATGGATGCAGAATAAATGTTTCATGACTCTCCTAAGAGACTCCTCCCTGAGAGGAAGGAGCTGGCATGGTGGTGGCAGCCTCAGGGCCTGCAGGAGCAAGCCATGAAGTCTCTGGTAGCTGAGGCAGCTTTCCTAGAGGATCTTCCCCCTTGGATTTCCACTGCTTTTCATTAGATAAAACTTGGGCCCTATCTTAGCAGAAGGGTGCTTAGCAGAAGGGTGCTGTGCATCCAGCACACTGTACTGGACACAGAGCCAGGCAATACTGGAGATGTGTTTGATGCAGCTCTATGAGCCTGCCTGCCCTGTACTTGTGAGCACATGAATAATTGAATGCTCTGTCAGACCATGCTCTTATTTTTAGTAGCATTGTTGCAAATGCCCTATGTGCTACAGAGATCTCTTTCTGCAAAAAGAATGTCATCTGCAATCTAATTTCAACATGGTTAGCAGAGTTTGCAAACATGATAATAGCCTTGGGAAAAATTGTTTCTGTGAGAGAAGAACCTTTGGTTTAGTCTGAGACTGTTATTATTCTATCTCTTATGCTACCTCTGTTCTATGGCAGAAAGATTGCAGGGAATTTGTTATAGCTTGCAGTGAAAACAGATGGTGCAACAAAGGAGTCAAAAAACAGGGATAAGAAAATAGATTATGTTATTAGATTAGATTATGTATCTATTATTATCTAAGATACTTCGGCCAGTTCCTTAAAAAATGTCAGGCATCATCTTTCTGGTATCAAATATAGATGTCAGGTGGGTTTTTTCAGAGTATCTAAGTAAATTACTGCACATTCTTCTACAAAATCCCTTCGCTCCAGTTACTAGGGAAAAATCTTTTCCCCCCTGACTGTTGCAAGTCACAAGGTACTTTCATAGTCCCACCACAAGAAGGTGTCAAAAAAACCAAAATTTTCCCCTGGCAACAGCATAATGATCCTCACTGCTCATAAATGATGACACTCCACAAGTAAAGCAAAGTAAAAAATTTGTTCATCACTTCCCATGGTCAAATAGGTGTTCAGCCATCTGCAGTGTAACAGCAACTGAAGAAAACAAACACCATCACATTGAACACCCCCCTTTCCTTCTCCGCCCATGCAGGATATCCCTGTGGCCAATTGGTGTCCTGTGTCCCAGCACTGTCTCTTTCCAAAGGCCTTGACTCTGTGTAAGCACTGCTCAAGAATAACAAGAGATGTGGAAAGGTGTTTAAGAGGGATCTGGATCTGGAGCTGGGAGATAAGGTTTAGTGGTGTTGGGGTTGCAGTGATAGTGCTGGCTTGATGATTGGGGTTGATGATCTAAAGGTGTCCTCCAACCTTCATGATTCTAGGAAAACATCCCTAAATCATCAACACTACTGGCAGCACAAATCAAAACCATAGTCCCATATCAGCTATTGTGAAAAAAATTAACCCTCAGCCCAAACCAGCCGAGTCACACTGAATAAACTAAAATATTAAACTGTCCAGACCACCAAGCTGGCATGAAGAAACAAGTCTGGGAGCATGGAAGACCAAGGGTTGTGATGCTCACACTGCCTGGCACAGGGACCAGGCTGTGTCATTTATTCTGTACAGAACTTGAGCAGTATCTCAGTGTGCACGTCTGGAGGCCAGTGGTGCCACCGCTACGTGTGTGAACATTTTGCTATTTTGGTCTGGCCACAGGCAGCTCCAGTGACCACTAAACCCTCGGTTTTGCCCTGGCCTCCCGGCATGGGGAGCTACCCTGCGCCGAGAGCCGGCTGCAAGCTGCCGCACAGCAGCTGCTGTTTCGGGACTCGCCACTTCGTGTCCTCGCTCGCCTGCTTTTGGATCAATTAGGAAAAGGGAGGGCTTTCGTTCCCGGAAGGACAGAGGCTGAAAAGCCAGAAGACCTGCGTTTACCCGCATTTTTTACGACAAGAATTAATCTGAAAAATTCAGTCCTCCCCAGGCTCTGACCGAGCACCTTGAGGTTGCAGCATCTCTCCTGATGCCTCTTGGGTTTGAATGGCTTCAGGATGAGACCCACACTGTGTAGACATTGTAATCCACATTCAGGGGCTTGTCTTAGCTCCTCGAAGCCTGTGGAGTATGGCAGACTGACCTGTAGGGTCTGATGCAGAGCTGAAAATCCCCGGGAATCCCTTCTGATCCAGAGGGTATGTCTGCCTCATCGTCGATAAGCAAGTGTGAACGCTTTCACACCATGTCTGCTAATTAGTTACTGGACAGACTGCATTGGTCTCATTTTGAGTCCTGATTCTGTAAAGCATCAGTGTGTGCTACATGCTGAAGGTAATTCTTCCCTCGCATGTTCACTGATAACTAAGCAATTCAACTGGGAAACATAGGTGCCACAGACCTCTGTGTGTATTTCAGACTGGAGGAAAAACCGGAGTTTTCACAACTGTCCCTGTTGAGCTCATATAACTACCTTTAAAGTTCAACTAGCTTGTTAACAAAATCTCCTTCCCTGGATGTCTCAAGCTGGGGAGAATAAAGTCTGTGCAGACCAGCTCATGTATTGCAATCACCTGTACCTCACAGGACATGTGGAATTACAGGAGAATCTCTTCACACGTCCTCTTTGCCCAATTCCTCAAACCTGAAATGCATCTCTTCATAGTGGAAATTATTTTAGTAAATGTAATGAAAGAATTTATAAACAATTTTATAACTTTAGTATGATAACTATTGCTCCGCTTAAAGAAATGTCTTTGCAGCTTTTATATTATGACGAGTGCACAGAACAAAGCACCTGCTTCAAAAGTTTTCACCAGCTTGGACAGAGGAGGATTGAACCACATTGCTGAGCAGCCCTGGGCTTTGCCATAATAATTGTTTCAGGAATCTTTTTCTACTTGGGAGCTTTGCCATAATAATTGTTTCAGGAATCTTTTTCTACTTGAGGGTCTGGAGCCCTGAAAGCTCTTTAATTCTGTAGCTGGTGGAAGACAAAAACCTATTTCAAAACCGAAGTCTTTCATGAAGGAACAACATTGTATTTCATATTATCCTCCTTTTACCAAGTTCTCCTATTTTAAGGTCAAAACCTGTGGGTTTTTTTCAAATCTTTTCTCCATACAAAAGCACAAATGTGAGACAATCCAGCCCTTCCACCGGGGCTTTGTTCCAATAATAAAAACTATCTTGGCCTATTTCTTTTGTGAAACATACCCAGCTTAAGTTTGCAGCAGGTTGTTCAAGTACTGCCAATCGCTGCTAGGGTAAACTTCAGAGGGATAAAATTTCCTGTTAATGGTAAATATTCATGGCATCATGAGTTGGACTTTCAACCAGTAATTCCACCAACAATTTAGGAGCAAAATAAGAGGATTTTCTCCTTCAGTTCCCATTCCTGTTCCCCAAACTCAATGCTCATCAGTCCAAAGTCTCTTAATTATTTTCTAGGGCTTCTGACTTTTGTCCAATTGAGCATTAACTTGAACAATTGTATCTGGCAATATTTTATGTCTATTTTAATCCGGCATAATTCTCCTTTGCTATATAATTCTTGATTCCTTTTCTTTGTCCTGACAAATATCAGGATAAGGAAGGGCCTCTAACCCGATCCTTTTCCTTGTGAATTGTTAGGATCCACCTTGAGGCTATTGGGAGGTGGATGGCAGAGCTGGTTTTATTTTCAAGATCAAGAATAAAACTGAAAAAACAAGCATTTTTTTCTCCAAGGTGTAGACCTAGAGCAGCTGGAAGGTTTGGGCTGTCACTGATGTATTAGGTGTGAAATACCCACTATATTTAACAAGGTGAATCTCTGACAGCAAAGCCTTTTATTCATGCACCAGAGAGAACTGCATCCATGGGCCAGTTTTCTGTGCAGCTGAAAATCATGCTGTATCTCTTTACAAAAAATGCACTTTCTTTGAAGGAACTGATTCTATTTGGGTGAGTTGTACTGAAGGAATACTGCTGTTTTAAAAATAACTGTTATTGGTTTTAGTTTGATGTGGAATACAATAAAAACTAGGCCAAATTATGCAGGGTTACTATAATTATTTTGAAAGCTCAGTATGGAAAAATTTGTAACAGCTCATGTGCTCACATCAGGGATCATTTCAATTTTACCCTCATGAACAGTTGTTCATTCATTGCTGATTGCAACAATCTTTTAGTCAAGAAAACAGTGTGGATATTTTACTCCAGCTAGTAACAGGGATTGAGGGAAATGGTGAGATTAATTTTACAAGCTGAATTTGAGAACCAAATTCTTCAAAGTAGTAATACTTGCTAAATAGAAAGAAGTGGCTTTAAAGCTTCTTTAAAAGGAAAGACAGTGTCAAATTCAGCCTTTAAGCAGTGTGTTGCAAATGTTCTTGGACCTAAGAAGCAGCAATGGGAAGGTCTGTGTCACAGTCAGGCTACACAGGGAGTTTTTCCCCATTGCTCTTCATGTGGCAGCAGTGGGCAGCAGCTCTGGTTTGCTTCACCAGCAACAAATTATAAATCACTAAATGAATGAGACAACACACAACAAAACAGCTGGAAGCAAGGATCTTCCCTTCCGCTCTCCTCGACACTCCAATTACCTCATGCAGGGCTTATTTACTCTTCAGTGTCCAGTCTCAGCATCTTTCTGACTACCTTAGAGCTGGTGTTACCTGACAGCAGAAAGGACAAACACTGCTGTGCTTCACAGAGAAGCAGGTATAGGGAGGGGATAAGATAACAAGTCTTTTCTCTGTTCAGATCCCATACTCCTTGCAGGTTAGTCACCATCACAGCTGTCTGGAAAGCACCTTTCAATATTTTCCCATTCTTAATGTGAAAGAGCAAAGAAAGCCAGGGGGATCTCTTTAGATGTTGTTGTTGTCCACTTTTGTGGCTTTTTACCTCTGAAAATGTTGAGGTTAAAAGTGCTAGAGGTACCTAGTGAAAGCAGGAGAATGCTTGATGAAACCTGATATGAGGGTTCCCACCCAAACACACACCCACCCACACACACCCACGCAAAACCACACTTTTTCAATAGAAAATGGTACTTCTGGAGGAAAGAACCCAAACTTACAAATCCTTCAGATTATGATTATAGTCTGATGGAGCCCTACATCATAATTTTTAAGTAAGGCCCATCCAGANTTTTTCAACAGAAAATGGTACTTCTGGAGGAAAGAACCCAAACTTACAAATCCTTCAGATTGTGATTATAGTCTGATGGAGTCCTACATCGTAATTTTTAAGTAAGGCCCATCCAGATATTGCAGAAGCAACAGCACTTGTATTGCAGAGTTCTCTTGAAGAAGGACACATTTGGGCATCACTTGCACCAAAACTGTTTCACTTCAGGTTGTTGCAGAGCTCAGTTGCCTGCTCTTACTGTGCTGGTTTGTGTCTGCTCTGTCTCTGCTGTTGAATCGTTTGGATCCATTCTTCCCAACAGGACACTGCTCCAAGAGCAGTGCTAATTAGATTTCTCAGATGGCCCATCTGAGGAGACAAGAGCAAAGGAGAGTACCCCACAAACCTCACAACTGTTCTCAATGACCAGGTTTGGAAACACGTGAAGGAGATGCCCAAGATATAAGAATTTAGTCTCAATTCAAGCTTGAGCAAATAGGCAGATATGGGGCCAAACAAACATCTGTTTTGCACTCAGGAGATATGACAAAATAGCCTATGGGACACACTGCTTTTATAAGCGATCTTGTATTCTAGTAAGCAGAAGAAAAACTGCATCAAAGATGTACTTTTTAACAGTGAAGTGACAGTGCAAAGTTATATACAAGTTAGGTATACACTGGTTAGGTGTGTTATTAGTATCTGTTTTCACAGATTGATTGCTCTCCAGAGTGATTGGGTTTAGAGGGTTGTTTTTTCTACTGACTCTTCTGGAATCCTAATAGGCACTGGGAAACTTGAACCTATTCAAATTGATCTCTTGATATTTCTCATTCATTTATGTATTGAGATTATTCCATAATGAGAAAATGTTTGGATTTTTCATACAGAATCAAGCTGCTTTGATATGCCATACTTTACCCCAGCCACTATCATCTACATAGAGGGAGTATAGATTGATCTCTGTCATGGTGATATTTTCCTTATCTTTTTAGCGGCATGAAAACTGGCAAGTAAATCTTCTATAGAAGCTCCCAGCACAAAACTGAAAATGAAATATTTAATCCCCATGGAAACAGCTTATCATGGAGGGAGGATTTCCCCCAAAATCAGATTGTGAGCTTCCAAGAACACATCCTGAAAATGGTGATTTCACATCAAAGCTGAAAAGGCAAGTGGGAGGAGAGAGATTTGGAGGAGGAGGGGGAACCTGACTGCTGGTGTTCACCAGGCCTGTGCAGTCTCACCCTCCAAGACCTAACTCCTTTGGATTTAGTGTACATGTGAGCACTTCCATAGATTTTAAGCACTACGGGCAGAAGTGCCATTGTTAGGCATTTAATCTGAAAGTAAAGAGGATCGTCTTTCTTCCTTTCAAATCTAAATCCCTTGTTGGCTTAATTTCTTAGAGGGGAACACAATCAGATGGTTTTTCCCCCCAGTGCAATTGAGAGTCAGGCTTCTTTTCTGAGAAAAGTTACAAAGGAATGCTTACTTTTATTTGTAGCTTTTTTCTGATCATTTAAGTGCACGTGATACATCAGCCCCTTAAATCCCTCTATTCTGTGTCTGAGTCTCCACTCTTCCAAGTATTTTCTTTTCAGTCTGCTGTGTTGCTTCCCATTTTCCTCAGAGGTTCTCCTTTTAACTGCAGCATTTTAAAACTCAGTAACCACATACCATCACACAACCACACCATCTTCTTCTCTTAAGTTTTAGATTTTCTACTCTACTTCTAGGACATGGTCAATGCACTTGATTGCTCATGCCATCTACCAGCAGTGGAAGAAAGGAAAATCTCTCATGAATGGCCCAGACCACTTTTCACAATCCATGGCTGAACTAGGTCCTTCTCCTTTGTGTCCTGGAATTTATTTTCTTTCTGCAAGTCACTGAATTGTCTTCATATGTTTTTATGATAATTCCTTAAGTGTCTCAAGTCATGGCACTTGGACTCCTCTTCTCTGTGGCTTCTCTGTGGCTTCTCTGCTTTAGAAACAGTGCTCAGGCACTCAAGTTATTTAACTGTTCATGATCTTTGCATAGCTGAGGGAGAACGGATGGTTCCCAGCTAGAAGCCCACTTCAGAACCTTTTATTCTAATCGCACTGATTTGGATCTTGGCTGATGTCTGAGTAAAAACTGACATTACTTGACAGCTGGTTTTGAAATGAACTGGCAGTTTCTATTTTCTAAAGGTATGTGGTTGATATGGAATACTGGAAATTTTGGTGACACACTCTTAACAGAAGAAGCCAAGGACGAAATTAGCATGCAATCTGAATTACTGCAGCATGATGAAACATCTCTTCAGATCAAATTAACCTCTTGTCAGTGCAAACCACCCCCACACAGTCAAACTGTTTGGATTATTCCTTTGGAACCTGGACTGTTGCAGAATTCAAAAGATTATGTTGTTGGATATAAAGACCTGTGCAAGCAACAGCATCCTTTATCTAAATGGACTTTGGAGTGGCAAAATACTGAGGGTGAGGTGGAACCTCAACACTGCAAGCAGCTTTGCATGTGTCCACCTAACCATAGTCAAGCAGAGGTTCTTTGAGCATTAGAGGCCTTCATCATCCACTGAAAGCCTGAGATGAGCTTTGCTTCTTGCAAAGAGATAGCTATGGAAATATCTGGCCTTCCATAAACACTACCCAGTGCTGGTGAGTGAGGGGATGTGGGTGTGAAGGGCTTAGTCCTTCTTCACTCAGGCAACATATTAATTTGTTTCTGAAAAGAAATAGTTCACTTTTATTAAAACTTGGCAGCAAGCAGAAGTCTAAAGAGCAGCACAATCCCAGCAGCATCCCCATGAGGTCTCCATGTGGGGCATGGATGCTGGGCAAGCAGTGTCTCTTCAGGCTGAAATCATTACTCTGTCTTTGAAGCTGTTCCAAACTCAACTCCCCTTGAGGAAGCACTGAAAAAGAGCGGACTTGTACCAACCATTACAGCAATTTTAGTGACTTTCCATTTCAAGATGATCCTTCTTTGAGTAAGGATTTTCAGTTTGTTTGTGACCTGATCAAATGCCTGCCACATTCACTGAATTGTAAGGTTGTCTCCTCAAATTTGCTTTGCTTGAAGGTTTTCCATAACTACCTGTTAAACAGTGGGGCAAAGAGCCTGTTTTCCCATTTCCCAGTGAGGCTTGTTTTACTGATGTTTGTAAAGCACATGGTAGTTTCTGCTTGGGGATTTCAAAGATTTGTAGTTCTGCCTAGTCTAAGTATCCTGACTTCAGCAAAGCTATGAACCAGATGAATATCTCCATCTTGTGCTAGTAACTCCTAACTAATCTTATTAAATCCTTTCCAGACCCAGATCAATATCTGAAATGCACTCTGTCCTGTAATTAATCTGATGAGCCATGCTAGCCTTGTTTATAAGTCTCTTCAGATTTTTCTTTAGAGATTTTTATTTTAAAATTAAACTGGCTTAGTAGAAGCAGGGTCATGATCTCTGTTTCTCAGTAGCTTTTTCATGCCCTTATTAAATCTCCTGTACTGAGTGCATTCAGTAATTCAGTGATTCTGCCTGGTGAACAGGGTCGGACACCAGCTTCTTAGAGACCCTGCACAGGGGCATGTCTGGCAGTCTGATGGCTCATATGTGAAAGGAATCAATCAGAAAAACCTGGCAGATTTGTGGATTTGTTCCTCGGACACATAACTATGTGATAAAGTGTGCAGAACTGCATGAGTTAGAGCAGTGACAGCAGTCCTGGCTCCTACCTCATACAGCCACGTGTCCTCACCAATGCTTGGTCTGCTTCAGCTCTTGAGGAGAGGGTCCAGCTCTTGGCAAGGATGGTTTCCTGAAACCTGGCTCTTTCAGAGGGAAAGGCTATTCAACAATCAGTGATGAACCACTAATCAGTGATTAGTGTTACTAATTGATTAGGTCATGAAACCACCAGCCTTTAGCTTCATTGCCTTGCAGAAAATTATCCTAGTTCATTAATAGTATAGATTATAGAAGGACTTAGAAGTAAGCTCAGGAACAGAAGGAATGAACGAAACAATATCCTGACACAATTCTGCTGCCATTGACCAACAGCCACACAGCTCACGTACATGAAAGTGCAGGAGTCAGCATTAACACACTACTGTTGTGTGCAGGCTCAAACCCACAGCTGCTGGTCTAGTGTTGGCAGTAACTTCCAGTGTGAGCAGGAGGTTGGACTGCAGACCTCCACAAGTCCCTCCCAACATGCCTTTTCAGGAGTCTGTGACCCTGCCCGAGAGTCATCTTGTTCCACGACACACAAATATTCACATTCTAGTGAGAAAGAAAGGGGTCTAAGGATGGGGAGAAGCTATTGGATATACACACAGGGAATCATTAGAGATCTGGAAACAATGTTATGGTGTTGGTCTCTTTTCCTTCACCAGTCTTTAGTATTCTTTGGAAGGGACTCAGCTAATTGAAGACATCAGGGAGGTGCTGAAGAGGCTTATGGCAACAGGGGCAACAAGCAGAGCAAGGCTGAGACGAAACACTGAGATACTGGGTGGAGAGCAAAGCCACAGATACTACCTAGTCCCTACAGCTTTCTATGGAAGTCAGAAGTTTTTTCCATTTACATAGTGGGACCCACAAAGATTTTTGGCCTTAGATTTAAGGCTTCTCCATGAGACACAAAGAATATTGCACAGTTCAAAATGCAGTATGTGAAGTCACTGAGAAAGTGTCAGCTCTTGGACATTGCTGTTGCCCCTAATGGTGCTCAAAGGCCCTGTGAGGAGGTCCATGCCAACTCTTTTTATTATTTGAAGCTTATGGCATCATAGAATTGTTTAGGTTGAAAAGAGCTTTAAGATGATTGAGTCAAATCATTAACCCAGCATTACCAAGGCCACCACTAAACCATGTCCCCAAGTGCCATACCTACACATTGTGTAAATACCTCCAGGGACAGTGATTCAACCACTTCCTTGGGCAGCCTGTTCCAATGCTTAACAATCCCTGCAGTGAAAAAATTTTTCATAATATCCAATCTAAACTCTCCTTGTTGCAATTTGAGGCCATTTCCTCTGTCCTGTCACTTGTTACCTGGGAGGGATGAGGAGAGAAATGGGCCTTTTTGTCCCTTCTGTAGCAACAGTTCACCTAATGATTCAAGTTTGGCACAGGTCTACACTGTTCTTGTGCCCAGTTCATTCATGTATCTTGTAGCTGATACATATGCTAGTTTGGATTCAGAGCCCATTTAAGAACATCTTCCATATCTCTGAGGGAATTTGCATGCCTCACTGTTCCCCTTGCACAATGAGGAAAGCATGACCCTCCAGCTTGTGAAAATCACCCCACAGCTTGTGAAAATTATCCCACTTTTGCCAATCAAAAATTTTGCCTGGGTCTAGTGGCCCAGCCCCGACTGGGAGAGAGAACTTGACCAGCCAGAACCGTGCTGGGCTGACAGGAAATTGGCAAGCTCAGTTCTGCAAAGAGCTGCTCAGCTGGGCTGCTGCTGTGTGGGATGCGAGCATAAGAAACCCTTCCGGGATGAGATCTGGGACACAGCTCGGCCCTGCGTGTGGGCTTCATTACCAGGGTCACACAAGACCCCTGCTCCTGCAACAAAATTTTAGAAGAGTGCTCAGCATAGTTTGAATATTCCAGCGTGGGGTGGGGGTAAGGGAGCAGCTGGGGGGTTGTTCCTCTCACCCTTCCTCCTCATGGGAATTAAACATGAGAGCTAAGTGCTTTTCTGAAGCTATTATTGGCAACCAATGCAAAATGTCCCTTTTCATGACAAGTAAATGACCTGCTAAGTACAAGCTATAAAAATTCAGGTCATGTTTTCTGTTTCATTAATATGCTGCCTGACAAAGCCTTTGCCTGCTGGGGCTCTCTGCTGGGGAATGGGAGTTAGAAAACCCTTAAGGATTTCTCACTGTCATTATGAGATAGAAAGGCAAACAGGCTTCTGAAGGAAAGAGGATCCCAAAAGACAGGCTTTGTGTCCTGATCTCATGAACAACCACAGGAGGAGGCAAGTAATGCCATTTACACACACAGTCCCAGTAGTGAGGGGTTCGAATGCTTTTATGTTTCACTAATAGCTGGGCCTGACTGTCCCAGAAGTCAATAAGAAGGTTCTTTTGATTGCAACAGGCAGTGGACCAAAAATGCTATTTAGACACAGAAATGTTAAGTTGGCAAGGAGGGGGAGAAGAACAATATTAGTCAGAAAGAGAATTCAAGGGAGAGTGTCTGAAATGTTTTTCCACAAAACAAGTAGAAGCGTTTACATTGGAAAAGCTCTCTAAGATCATCAAGTCCAGCCATTACCTCAGCATTGCCAAGGCCATCACTAAACCATGTTCCTAAGTGCCACATCTAAACCTCTTTTAAATACCCCCAGGGCTGATGACTCTACCACTTCATGGGCAGCCACTTCCAAGGCCTGACCACCCTAACAGTGAATAATTTTTTTCTAACAAACATCCAGTCTTAACCTTCCCTGGTGCAACTTGGCATTTTCTCTCATCCTGTCCCTGGCTGCCCGGGAGAACAGACTGACCCCCACCTGGCTACAGCCTCCTTTCAGGGAATTGTAGAGGGCAATAAAGTCACCCCGGAGCCTCCTTTTCTCCAGGCTAAACACCCCCAGCTCCCTCAAATGCTTCTCACAGGACTTATGCTCCAGACCCTTCACCAGCTTCCATGGCTACTGTAGTCTTTGAGTCAGTAGCATCAAGAATTTATTGGAGATTTTTTTATGTGGTTGTTCTTTCCATATAAAACTGTCTTTCAGAAATCAGAGAACTGTCTCCCTGCAGGAGACATCCAAGGTGGATTCAGAGGGCTCATCACTTCTAGCTGTAACTAAAGGGATTTCCCATAAAGGATGTAGTGAGGCTGGACCTTCATTCACATGCATGGCTCAAGCTGGATTAATCTAAAGCTGGGTTCTGGATCTAAAACCTTTTCCTGGTGTAGGGAGTTTAAGCTTGAAAGAATTTAAAGAGCATTAGGTTTTGCTCTTGGCAATATTGAGTAGGATGTGTCCTGCCTTCCTGAGTGTGTTCTCTGGGCTTGCAAGGTGGTAACTGATGTGCTGTCCTGCCTAGAGCTGAGGTTTGGCTTTCCACTTCCAGGTCAATTCCCATCTTCTCATCTGTCCTGCTTCCTCAACTACAAGCTGATAAAGTGAGTTTCACGTGGAGAGCATGGACGCTGAGATGTAGCAGGGAGATCCAAAATGTAACCTGACTGCCATTCAGAGGGTTATAAACATACAATTTATAAATAAAAATCTCTGCCATTCAGAGGGCCATAAATATTTTCTTGAGCCACCAGACATTTCCAGGTTTGGCAACCACGTGTCCCAATGAATTACTTCTTGCCAAAGGTAGGTTTTAGGGACCTGGCTGCTTTGTGCCCTTTGTGTGGTTCACTACCGTATATTTTGTTCTCTGCAGTGCTCTTGCCCAGAATGCCAATGTTTTGGAGCAGTACCATCAGCCTCATTCCAGGGATACTCAGCCTGCAATGAATGCATTGATTCATAGCTTATTTTCAAAGCCAGAAGGAATTGCTATGCTGATCTGCTCTGACCTCGAGCATTCAGTAGGCACAGGAGTATTTATAGCTCTGTTTACAGCATTCTGCTTTGTATACAAGCAAGCAGGGATAAGAGAAGGTTCCCTGTCCCAGTGTAGGTTTGACAGCCACTACAAGTTCAACAGCTTTATTAAGGTATTGCCCTCAGTAACTGGCAAGGCAGATTAGTCCTGCCAATTCCAGAGCACGTGGGCAGAGAGTCACCCACACACAGCACTTGTGCATACAGTTATGGTCTGTGCAGCACAAGCAGAAATAAGCTCCAGGTGCAAGGACAGAGATCTGGGAAATCCCGAGCCTGTATTTCTTAGTCTCCTTGCTAAGCCTGTCTTGTGTCTTGGGGAATCATCTGTCCTATGTTCTAACCATATGGAAGCAGCCCAAAAGATGCATAAGATCACTGGATAAGATAACTGAAATGAGCTTAGGAATAAAAAATAACTTGTAGGGAGGTTCTAGAGAACAGCAGGACAGAGCCACAACCAACTGCAGCTCTCCCAGTCTAATATTTCTCAGAGTGTGTTCCCTGCTTTGTATTTGGAGTTACAGGCTAAGACACAGCATGTTCCAGAGCACACCACACTGCTGCTGCATTTCAGATGTGGTGATGAACAGACCTGCCCCAAGCTTAAGCAGTACTGGAAGATAAATTTGCTTCTCTGAGTGGAACTAAGACCATTAAAATGGAAAGTGCTAAAAGTTACCTCACTTTCTACTTGCCATGTCCTGTCTTCATGCCTTGCAGCACACAGCCAGTCTGCGTGGCCATTTGTCTTTCCCCTGCACTTAACTCTGTTGCCTGAGCTCCTGATGTGTGGTGAATGTCCAGCCAGAAACCTGAGCAACAACCAAATATATTCATTAGACAGATTAGCTAGTTCTTCTTCCTGTTCAAGGTCAGATTTCTGCAGGTTAATGCCCTGGAACTGCCAGTGCAACATAAGACGCCCGTGTCACTTTTTTTCCCAGTAAAATGGAATTTACTACACTCCTTAGAACATGATTTTCATAGCTAAATTTTGCCAGAGTTCTGATTGACATTTGTCCTGTCAGTTCAAATTCCCCTGAGAGCCTGCCTTTTTCACCAAACTATATTTGTGAGTGAACATATAATTGACTAACATTGTACATCCCTCGGATGAAATCCCTAAGAGGAAAAGTAATTACTTTTTTACATGCACAAATGGTAAAATCAGCTGGAGCTAATGCTCTGATAGTTAAGAGAAGCAGTTATTAATATTTCTGCGTGGAGGCAGCACAGCCACCAAGGCCCTTGCAACTGTGAATCTCACAGTCTTGCTCTTGGGCAAAGTATATGCAGTCATCTCTAATCTGTTCCATCTCTCCCCAAGCAGCTCACCCAGCAGTGTGAACAAATTGCCTGGAAATGTCGTCATCGGGCTTCATCTGGCACTATCTCTCCTTCTGTCTGGGTCATTGATTTCCTCATCTCCTCTGCCTTGAAACTCACATCATACATTAATTTGTGGCTCTCCAGTACTGAAGCAGCTGCACTGTGCCTTCGCTGCTCAACACCAGCAGCTTTCAGCCTCTGAAGTGTCCTTCACTGCTGCTCGCATGAAGACCTCCTGAATGTGTCTCAAGTGGCCTCCTTGCCTGCCACATAACAACATGTGCTCTGCCAGCTTTTGTTTCATCATAAGACAGCCTTGAGCTCTTCTGCTTTTGGAAATTGGGTAAGATTCAGTCTCCTTCCTACAATGACTCAGTGTGCTGCAGAAATTACTCCTGCCTTGTACAAGCAGCTACTGTGGATCTCTCAGAGCTGTGCCAGTCTCTGCTAGCCACCAGCTGCCCTCTGGAGAGCAGAGCAAAGACCTGGGGCTGCTCTATGCTCTAGTCTTATGATTGCTAAATATAGTCCATTGATAAATAACATAAATGCATGAAGGGCACAAGAATCAACAGTTGTTGCAGTTGCTAATGCAGTCTTTTCCTCTGTTCTTTCACCCGTGTCACTGATGCCTTTCAACATCACCCTCTGCATTTTGAGTAGGTATTGTAGCTTTGCACAGCTATTTCCAAGGATCTAATCTGGCCAGCAGAAACTTACTTCCCTTGTGTTTTATTAGGAGTAATAAAAGTCACACCTTCCCTCAACACTTGTAAACTGAGTGCCTCTGACATGGACGTAAGTGCAAGATGGTGAGACCTCAAATGCGAAGCCCTTACTCCTAAATTAATGGTGATCTTAATGGGGATAGTTCCATTCAAAGGAAGTGTCAGATAAAATGAGTCTATTTCCTTAGGGAAGTGTGTTCTTTTATAAAGCTCTGCCAATCCTTGCCTTTTTAGAAACCAAATTGGCAGTCTCTTTGTTTCACTGCCAAATTCCTCATCCTAGGCCTGGAGTATGTCTGGAAAAACATTTCTAGAGAATCTCCTGTTATAAATAACTGGGAGGAGAGAAATATTCTTTGTATCCTTCCTAGAACAAAGAGCAGTAGGCTGTAAAAGGGCATGGAGAAAGGGCTGATCTCTTGTACTAGAGAAAAAAAATCTTGATCTTGAGGCTGATGTTTGCAGTGCTCAGGATGAGTCACATGAAAGGCAAATTGAGATAAGAGCAAAGACTCCTGAAAGAAAGCAACTGATTTTAATCTCTATATTCCATCTTACAGGGTCTTTGCTGAAGAAATAAAAGCTCTGCACTCCCCTATAATGTCTCCTTAAAAGGTGCAGCACCACCACCCTGAGCTTCCTACCTGTGCCCTCACGGTATGTTCCCTAAGCCTCTCAGGAGGTTTTTTTCTTTGTGACCCGTTTATAGAGGGTGCTCATGGTTGGCCTGTCCCAGCCCTCCTGCAGCTGTCACAGTCACACCGTGTCCCATCTCCAGCCACGCTGGCTCTGAGGCAGTCACATGAGAACTTTTATCACGTTTATGTAGTTGCACGTGAGTATCACTAGATGTCCTCTACTGCTAAGTAGCTTCACCGTGGTCTGTGCCAAGCTCCAGAGAAATTTAGTGAACTCAATCTCAGTTGTTTAAACTATGTTATAGCTTCATTGTTCCTAGCCCATAGAAGCAGAGCAATATTGTTCATCAACAGCCCCAAGGTGTGATCTGCTATCTCTGACCAACTGGACTCACACTGGCAGCAAAGCTACTGCATTGGTTTAATGCAGATTTGGAGTCAACTGGCAGTGTAGGAACACCTCAACTTTTTCCTTTGCAACTCATTTGAGATTGAGCCATCAGACAGGGTTCAGGCTGTGGTCTCCTTGTGCTCTTCTCCAAATTCAACACTGAGGGTCAGGCCCGTAGGGCTCTGCTCTAGGAAGATCTGATCTGCTGCAGGATGGCGCGTTCACCTCTGCAGGGTGCAGGCAGGTACAGCTCCCTGCTCCAGCACAACCTGCCTGTCCTCCAGACAGCGATGCCAGCAGCACCTTGAGTTAGTTCTTGGGAGGGTCACTGCATCCTCTCAACCCCCATCTCCATGCACTGACTTTCCCAAAGTGACCTCTTTTCCCTGGCTATGTGGCACCAACAGGAACTTGTACTGAAAAAAATCTTACCCATTGCACTGTTCCTTCAGGGAAAACATTTTTGTTTTTGTGCAAACAGTCCCTGCCTTGCTGTGGTGCTGTGCAAACCCTTGTGTTTGCAACCTCCTGCTGCAGAGCTTGGGCAAGGGAAGTGTCCCCAGCAGCCCAAAAGGCAGCTGCCAACAAAACAAGCCAAGAGGCTCATGCTGCACTAACCCACCCAGCTTTAATATGGGATAATAAACAGCCACATTCATCTAGACCTAATAGTGAAATATTATGCTACATCCATAATGCATGCTCTGATTTAGTGAGAGCTTGTCTTAAGTATAATCTGACTTGAGGAGTTCAGAGGTTGTACGGTCACTTTCATCTATTCACTGAAGCTGAAACAGACTGGAAATGTCATGTGCTTGAATCTGTATGGGGGAAATACTGGCTGAAATTTTAAGGCACTCTTTTCTTTTAGCTTTGTATTTCGTTCCAGAGTTTGAAGTGTCGCCCATCCTGCACTCACATCCCCCCAGGGAGGCCTGGTAAAGGGGAGCCTCTTCATGCCACTGCCTCTGCTGTCAAACTGAACGTGATGTTTTGTTTGAGGGCTCCTTGGGGTGACTCAGCAGGATACAAAAATGCACTTAAAAAGGAGTTGTATTGTATAAGCGCTCCACCACAGCAGCAATTCCCCTTTAGCAATGTTGTTAACTAATAAGCACTACAAGAAATGTAATGCTGCTCCAGATACTGGATGGAATTGAAAGAGGACTTTTTTGCTTTCCTCTGTCCATAATTTTAGTATTTCGTATGGGTAGGAAGGCTGCTGAGAACTGAGCAATAGCCTGGATACCTGACGTACAGGAGCCAGGCCACAGGCTTTTCCTGTCAAATGTTACTGACTTTGGTATGAAATGCATCAGAGATTTTCAGGTTTAGGTGTCTGAATATTGGGCTTGGTTGGCAAATGCAGCTGTCTCCACAGAAGCAGAAATGTGCAGCTCTGAAGGGTGATCTGTTTAAGATGCCCAAACAGAAAGCTGGATGCTCAGATTTAAGGATCCAAACCTGAAATCTTTGGCCTACCAGTCCCAGGACTGCTGTGTCCCCAGCATTTAGTGACAGCATTTCCACACCTCTGAGGGTGTGGAAATGACCTGCTGTGTGCAGCTTTGCCAATTCTGCCCTCACTGGTGGCAAGATGTACTGATAGCAAAAACCAGATTCCTCACAGCCAGTTGTCTCCATCACTGCACTGCAGTCTGCTCTGGGAGGATGAGGAGACAGTTTTGTCCTAGAAGGAAAATTTATAACCAACAGAGAAGCTGTTTCACACCAAATTCATGGTGTAAACATGTGACTCCTTTTGACAAATGCATGTCTTACACACCCAGCTGTTCACCCATGTGAACAAAACACATCTGTCCCATGGTTAGGTTGGGAAAGCCTGTGGGGATGCTCCTGGTCTGCTCCCTCTCACCTCTTCCATGCTGCTGGACCACTGCAGATTTTGAGGCAGATACTCTCCTATCTTGTATGTAAAATGGCCATACAGCTCTCTCTGCCTCTTACACGTGTGGGAAAGATAGCAAGGAGGCTGTCTTGTTCTGTGTGTGGCGCAGCACTGTGCCAGACTCCTTGCCTGACCCAGCAAAGTAACTTAGCAGGTGGCTAAATGTAGCCTCCTGAGATGCTGTGGGCACTCAGTATGTCCCTGAGCACCCTGCAGGGTTGTGCCCAAGGTGCTCCTGCAGTAAGACACATCCCTCCTGCCATGGATTATTCTCACACAGCCATTGCCAGCACCCTCTGTGAGGGCAGCATGTGTTAGTAAGTATGTGTAGGTGCAGGAGCAGAGCTTTTGCTGGTGTCAGGTGCAAGGTGTGAGGTGGCAAAGGAGCCCGCAGGTGGCATGGGAAGCACTGCTTTGTGTGCTTTGTGTTTTGCCACGGGCTGGCACAAATGAGAGGTAAGAAAAGTAACCACTGCCATGTGTTCCCCGAGTGCTATACAGGATGAGTTCTGGTGTATTAAACACGAATTCTCTTATTGAGATTAAAGTTGATGAGGCTTCCTCGNGGTTTACCCGTAATAAGGAAAAATAAAGAGGGGGGGGGGGGGGGCAGGGAGGAGAAGGGGGTTGTGTGTGCATAGTAGCTGGTTCTCAAAGTCTCGGTGTGTGCCGTGTTCATGTGGCGTGAACGGCGCTTGTACCAGTCCGTGCCCTCCGGCTGCTGCCCCGTCCATCAGACAGAACCGGCTGCTTACGGTCCTCCTCCTCCTCGTTTGCTGGCGGCCGCACAAACCCCGCGGCCGGAG